>PYFS01001580.1:0-370420 GCA_003671545.1 Ophiognomonia clavigignenti-juglandacearum | reverse complement strand
GAGCCCCCACGGGCGGGTCCCTCGGGAGAGTTCTTCGGTTTCGCCCTGTGCCCGGCAGCGTCACTCTACCGTATAGCTTAAAGCTTAAAGAAAGAGGCCTTGCGGCCCCCTGCTGTGAAAAAAAAAAAAAAAAAAAAAAAAAAAAAAAAAAAAAAGGAAAAAAAAAGAAAAGACCACTCTGTCATCTTGTTAGCCAGCAGGTAGTGGCTCTGATGAAACAGCTCCCCTTCTTTGTTGCGGACAACAACATCACCAAGTTCAGTTATATTGGCTTTGCGATCCTAGTTCTATGAAAGGAACATGGGGAGTTGCGTGCCGCCTACAGTTGTGCCCTCCTTCAGCAAATGGCTGTACCTGGGCAACCTGAAGGATATAAAAGCCACGAAGCGAATTTAGTCAAGACAGATCACGGTGTTGGACGCTTGCTTTGTATTTGGTATAGCACACATGTATCTTCGCCCATCGATCTCAGGATTGAAGCCACAGCGAAGAAACAACCTTGAAAGACCTCTATCTACTGCTTTGGACGCATGGCCAGGGTCTCAAGAGGAAGAGTCTCGGGAGAACAAGCCTCGGCAGGAGGAGCACCGGTCGCAGGACGCTTTGGGCGAAAGACGAGATCGAGGTCGTCGCGATGAGGTATCTTAGGGCACCTTACCTCAGGCTTGCGATCGCGTCGTGTGTTGATTCCGACGCTAGGATCGTCGACAACGATTCCGCTGACCTTGCGCTGCTTGCGCCGGCCCTGCTGCTTCGTATCCTCAGCACAGCCCCTCTTCCTCGTCTTTGTAATAATCGGGAGCAGATCGAAGAAGGCTGCGGGACGAGAGTTAGTACATTGCCTCTTGAGACTTGACCCACGTTCCGGGGGCATCTAGATAGGCGACTTACTCTTCATTTCCTGCAGCAGGTCATCGATGCCACCTCTGCTCTCGACGAGTCTGTCGATAGCCACGGCGAGATCGCAGGGCTCACAGGGCTTGAATCTAGGCGGGAGAACCCGAAGCTTGAACTCCTGTCTGGACTCGACAACGTTGTGGAAGAGCCGCATGACCGTGTTGACGGAGATCCGCTTGGTCCACTCTACGTGTCTCTTGACGCGTACGAACAGGTCGGCGACGGTCTCTGACATCACCTCCCACTGCAACACTGGGTCGCCTGATGCCTTGATCAGCTCGATCACCGCGGCCTCGAACCCCTCGTCGGACTCGATCAGCTGGTAGCAGACCTGCATATCCAAGCTGTTGTCGACTTTTACCGACTGGAGGAGAGTTGCACGTGGCTCCATGCCATTGCGGCGGAGCAGCCTCACCACCTGGAGATCTTTCTCCTCAGGGAGAATCTTCTTGCTGGCTCGGCGATTCATGTTGTCGACGTTGTGATGATGGTGGAGAAGCGACCGTTATGGGAGGGATCTAGGGATTGGAGGGATTTGTTGCGTGTGTTTTTGCGACAGTGGAAGAGACTGTCATGATAGATTAGAAGGAGCATTGAGGGAAGGGAAGATGCTGGGATTCTCGTACCTTTGGGCTCCGTTGATATTGTGAGCAGGTGGACTTGGTTTGAGAAAGCGCGTTGGCAAGCAAAAGATGCAAAGAGTAGGAGGTAAATTGCACGGGTGTGGATGGTAATTGCGCTGGCAAAGAGTAGACGCAAAGAAGAGGAGGTGACTATGCAAGGAGCGATCGAGTACCTAGATCAGCCTGGGGCCTGAACACGTTGGCAAAAGGCGATGCCACGCGTCTTTGGTGTCGCGTACAAGGAGGAGAAACGACGTTGTCGTGGGAAGTGTAGTGAGGGAGGAAGAAAGCAGACGGAGCGGACGACGCGAGCGGCAAATGGTTTTCAACTTCTCCGCCTGCCTCGTTTGTAAGCAGATGGAGAGGCAAGGAGGGATATCACAGGGTAGCCTAGACTGGAGCAGAACGTGTTGTCGCGAATTATCATAAAGAATGCCGGTATGTCAGGGCACGAGATGAAAGCCGGGCAGCTCTCATAGCGGCGGGACGAAAGGCACAAGATGATGACCAACAATCAAGGCAGCCTTGACAGTGACAAGACCTCGAGACGAGAAGCCACAAGATGAACACAAGGGAAGTCTTAATAATGACAGGACGAAAGCCATAATATGAGAGCTAGGGCGGTCTTTGTAGCAATAAGATAAAAGCAAAGGAGTACTATTACAAGGTAGCCCATCAGCAGGCCAGAGCATGACATGAGGTTGACGATTATCACGTATGATGTTGACATATTGGTCTGCTCACTTGGGCATAGGACGAAAGCTGTGGCAGTCTTTGTAACAACGAGAGGAAGCCCAAGGAGAATTATCACAAGATAGCCAAATCTCATGCAAGATGTGAGGTTGAGGATTAGGATGTCAATGCATTGGTCTATTCAATTGGGTGCAAGATGATGGCTGGAGCAGTCTCCATAGCAATGCAATGAAAGTCAGGGAGTAATATTGCAGCGTAGCATGTGTCTGAACAAGATACCATGTTTTGATCTGCTCACTTGGACAAAGATGAAAGCTGGGGCAGTCCTCGGTAAGATGAGGCCAGGGTCATGACAGTCCTTACAGCAACTATAGATTTAAACCGAGTAGATTGCGATAGGTGCAATTAAGGTGTCTTCCTATGTTGAGAGATATTTGGTTATTAAATTCCTTAGATTCAAGACAGGCAAAGTGTTATATTTTACCTAGGTAGCTACCCTCTAGGCCTATTGTAGCCCCACTTATGGTAAAGTAGTCTTACCCTGGAGAAAACATACAACAAGCGGAGTAATCATCATGCATAATATCAATTTCCTTATATTTGATCATAAGATAAGGGCCTGGGCAGTGTTCATTCAAAACCGAAACATTCTGGGGCCAAGTTGAGATCTTGGTGACAGCCTTGTGTAAGTGGGGGTGTAGTTTTGGTGGCAGCCTCGTGTAAGTGACTCAAAGTGCCAAGCTCATGTTCTGGGCCCCTGCCTATAGGCGGGATACCTTGGTCCAGCTATACGCAGATGAACACTGCAAACAACTGGACATAATATAGACCTACCTACCTATGTAGGTAATTCTGTTCTTTTTCAAATCATCCACCCATACCCTAAATGAACATTGTCTCACTCTAGCCGGCGGACTGCTGAGGGCCGGGGCGTGTGGAGAGACAAACAGGCTCAGTCAGGTACTCCCGAGCCGGAGAGCGCCAAGGAACAACGCCCGGAGCGGTCTTTGCGGAGGGGCTTGACTGCGGAATGGCAGAAATGGTCGGGTGCTCCGACAGTGACACAGCACAATGCGGTGGCGGTGCTGGAAGCCGCCGCCATTGGGGATGAAAAGTGGGTGACAGATTGCCGGTGGCTTTTTGACTTCGCCCCGCGCGCATTGTGGCTGAAGATTGCCAGCGGGGAGAGTGATTCAGATGAAGGCTCCAGGGGCGGCCTCTTCGTTGAAGGTGACGGCGTAGGTCTCGATGATGATTTCGTTGTCAGAGGCGTGAGTAGAGAGGGGCTTGAATTCTAGGAGGGGGCTTAATAGCTGTCAGTTAGGCTGCGGTGTTGGTTGAGCTGGCCGTGGACAGTGTGAAATTTGTGTGAGTCAATCAGTCGGTTTGAAGGTTTGAAGGTGCTTCACGGAACCGGACAAAATGATGGCTTCAACAGGTATTTGTAGGTTCGATTCCTTCGGAATTTTCGACAAAGGGTTAGGGCGAGTGATCTTTTGTATCGACTCGTGCTTCCCACGCAAGCTCACTTGTTGCTATATTTGTACCAGAGACCTTGCTAGGAGCACAGTCGCCGTAGTTCTAGTCTATTCAACCATAAGCCGTGTCTACAGAGTGCCATCCGCCACGATATAGACAGCACTTCCACTTCCCGGACGAGACTCCACAACAGCACCCGCCTTTTGCTCCTCACTCAACTCCCGCTTAGAATAGTACTCCTTTTCCCACGCACTCCTAACAGACTCCACCTTATCCGCAGGCACTAAGTGCACACTGCACCCACCCCAGCCAGCGCCCGTCAACCTGCTGCCATAGCTGCCCGCCTCCCGTGCAATCCTGCAGAGCTGGTCGATCTCCTCACAGCTGCACTCGTAGTCCTCGCGACAGCTATCCTGCGTGGCGTTAAGCAGCGCCCCCAGCTTCTGGTTGTAGTCCGTCGTGTCGCCCGACGCATCGGGGTGCTGCGCCGGGTCCTCGAGCAGCGCCATGAACTCCATCACCCGCAGCGCCTCGCGGAAGACGTGCAGCGCGCGCTGGCGCAGCTTGAAGCGCTCGGCGCGCACGGGGAACTTGGACGTGAAGCGCGTGTTGAGCTCGTCGACACTCACGCCCAGCGTCGAAGCGATCTCCTCGCGCGTGTAGCCCTCGGGCTTGAGGGTCGTTTCCGTCAGCTTGATCAGCTCGCGCAGCTGCTCCTCCGACTTGGCGGAGCCGCCCGGATGCGTGGCGTAGTACGCGTCGTGGAACCCGCGCAGGGAGACGCCCAACGGCGCCGCGTCCTCGGGCAGCTTCGTGCCGGCTGGGTTGAGCGCGGCGTTCAGGTAGGCCGCAGCCAGGCTGCACTCGACTACGCGCAGGTTGTAGTGGATGGGCCCGGTGACGTACTTGTCGGCGACGACAAAACTCTGGGCGATGAGAAAGCACAGTTCTGGGTTCGTCTTGGGAAAGGACACTGGACGTGCTGTGAGCCTGGGCGTGAAGGTCACGAAGAGGGCCGAGCCGCGCTCGGACAGAACTGAGGCCGACTGATCCATGCCGCCGCTGTTGACACCCACTGCACGTTCGGAGACGATGGCGAGCTCTGTGAGCTCCGTCTTGTCGACGCTCTTCTCTCCATTGGCTACCATCACTGCGAGCGCAGAGGTGCTAGTGAAAGCGGCAGAGGAGCTCAAGCCGCCACCCGCGGGCACAGTGCCGTCCATGAGGACAGACATAGACACAGGTTTGTAATCGACGCCGTGCTTTTTCCGAAGTAGTTCCAGCGCTCCACGGAGGCCTGACTTAAAATAGTTGGTCCACTCATGTTTGGAAGCATCAATTTCGACGTCGTCGAAGGGGATGTCGAACTCATGGGCGGGGAACTTCTCGCTCAGAACGTTGGCTATCCGGATCTTGTAGGTTCCAGGTTTGATGGTGGACGCGTCTGCGATGTTCGTGGAGACGGCGATCAGGGCGTCGGCGGTGATGGCCATAGGAAGAACAGAATACAGACTGTAGTCGATGTGCTCGCCGATGATGTTCACCCGGCCTGGCGACCTGGCTACGAACTCGGCGGGTTGATTGTATGTGGCTTGGAACTGGCTCAGCAGGTTGTCCCACCGCTTGCCTTGTGCTGTCAAGGCATCGCTCGTATAGATCTCGTCAAGAGAACGGGCGAAGGGAACTGGGCCAGCCATGGTCGAGAGCTGGAGGCCTGAGCTAAATGTGAGATCGAGATAGCAGGGGGATGTCGAGTGGTCAAAGATGAGCGGACTTGATCACTTGAGTGATAGGAATTGAGGGTAGAGGTGAGTAAATGATTATGTACACGAAGTTGAGTTTCCAGCAACAGGATAAGAAGAGGTTGTCGATGTGAATGCTTGATGAGGGTCTCGTGACCCAAATGGCCGAGAGTTGAGCCGTAGTACAAGCTTCTCGTTCCACATGTCCCACACTGCCCCGCGTTCTTGCCCCAGTTACATCACTAAAGCTGTGGGTACCTTTCCCCGCGGTCAAGGACAGCGATTTGTGCAACACGTATGAATACCTAAGTATGTAAGGATTATTGCACAGTCCTGACTAGAGCCTCTAGATCTGATTCTCTAAATTTTCATAATGTGATGCTCGCCCCAAGTAACAATATTGCCGGGCTGCATCGTCCACAAATGACGACTGTCCAAGTACCAGACCGCACCGCAGTACACCACCCTGCTGCAAGGCAAGGATGAGCTCTCGGTGTTGGGGGCTAAATCTTCCGCATCATACGGTACGGACTATCTACTACGAAGCGCTTCTACCTCTGTAAAGAGCACAATCTCTCCACTATCCTCAATGTCTGGCCATCAAAACGAACGACGAATTTCCCCATGGTCAAATTTGCCCCCAACAGCCCATAAACAGCCCCGGATTCAGGGACTTCTCTCTCCTGCCTCCGCCGTCTCCAGGTTTTGCTGTGGCGGCGGATCCGGGGAAGCCCACTTTCCGGATGGCCTCCTCCGGAACCTCCTCCGGTGTTAAAGCCAGACGAGATCCACCTTTAAACTCCTCCCACGAGCTGCCCAGGTACTTCAATGCTTGTGTGTCTTGGTGTCTGAGTTCACCGTGTACTCCGTATCCGTACTCTGGATACACCTACGTATCAGCTGGGCCAGACTACTGACATGACTTTAGCTCTAAATTCTTGATAAGGAAGCCTCTGTCCGCACGTTGACAGTCGATGAGCATTGTGTGGGGGGTTACCCAGCCCTTCAACACAACATTTCTGGTTCCTCTCAGAGGTGGGATGTCTTGGCTTACATTATATCCACTACCTGCTCAAACACCTTTCAGAGTCCAATCGACACCCTCGGAAAGCACTTATACTAACTACTACACCACACCTGCATCGTCTCATCCCAACCACCACAGAACCTCACCAGAGCAGAGAGAGATCCGACGTTTGCCCCTCAGCCCAACTCCAGCGCCCTTCTAGAAGACACGCGTCACATCAGACAACACTCTCACACCTAGCCCACTGACACCGGGGCCTCTCATTCTGTTACTACGTCAACCCGTACCTACAGACTCGTAAATCTCATCCCAACTTGCCCCCGATCCGACATGCTAATCTCCAGTCCCCGACATCCGAAGGATTATTGACACTTTCTCACACGAGTCCCAACTGCCCAAAAGTCGAGGCATCCCTATTCATCCAAACACACCGGGCAGGCGTCGTGTGTCATAAACACAGACGATCAAAAATCTTACTGAAAAACCCGGTCGCACCCGAGTGCGAGACCCCTCTGCCCACGCGGCTCCCGCGGAAAGATCACAGGCCGCCCAGCGGCAAAGCTCGGTGTTTCACCCGGTGGCGACCAGTCTTCGGAAAGCTTAACTATGGGACACAGGCATAAAGGAAAGACCTGAAATTTCGTTTTCATATTCATGTCTATGTTTCCACTAAGAAGATACATTATAAGCAAGATACATGGTATATGCAAGAGCAAAAAAGAAGGAGGCCGTATAGCAGATCCCGCAACTAAGCAAATATCCCACCTTGCCTCCGCCATCCTGAGCGCTGTAAAACATAGGAAAGTCGTGAGTGGATTTGGTGTTTCAGTCCTTTGACAACAATTGAAGTTCGCACGCCGGACCTGTCCCGCCTTCCGCTTTATTCACCAAGTTTCTAGTCCGCCCGCCCGCCGTCCTTTATCCGATGTTGTGAGGAAGGAGAAAGTGATACAGGAAGCTCATCAGGGTCGCTTGCAGTAGTGACAGGAAACAAAAGGGTAATCTCAAAAATATGGCCCAGGAGCAGAAGACACTTGGTCTCGGAAACTGCACAGGGACCAGACATTCGAGCTTCCTCCCGGGAATGTCGAGAATCTTAGCAAAAGGGCTACGCATATAGCCACCCGAAGGGATTAAGTTTTTTTAGTTTTTTTTTTTTATCGTGGTGACAGTAATCTCAAAGCAACGCCGCAAGAGCAACAATTAACAAAAGAGTGATGAAGACAGGGGCAAGGGGTATCTCGGTATCTTTCTCTCGCATACGAAAATTGTGCGTGCATCATCAAAATCCCGAAGAAAACGCCCGAAAACTCAGCAGACCGCCCAGCAGGTGAGACAGTAGGGTTGGAGATCGTATGCTTTGCGCTTGGTATATGGTCGATATGTAGTCGAGTTATGATCGGTATGTATATTGATAGACAGATAGTAAAGCAAAATAGGCATATGTCGACGGTGGCTGGGTTCGAAAGCCTCTGCGGGTGAAATCGTCTCATGACCCGCCAAAATGAAAGACGCTCGACATGATCGAGCCCGGCCTTGAATCCGTATTTGAATTCGTAGACATGGTCGAGTCCCGTAACGAGTTGTGCATCGGATTCTGCATCGAGTTCTGCATTGAGCTCTGAATCGAGTCCCGCATCGAATCCCTCATCGAGTCCCTCATTGAATCGCGCATCGAATCCCGCGCCGGCACCACCGTGCGGCCAGAGCTCGTCGTCCGCATGCTCCACCGGCGCTTCTGCGCCGCCGCATTGATCCCGGCCTGCTGCATATTTGGCCCGATGGGCGGATCCGGCGCTCGTGAGGTGGTGTAGTGATCGGGGTGTGGGTACATGCCGTTGGGCATTCCGTGCTGTAGAGGGAGGCCGTGCTGTTGATACTGTCCTGTTTCATCGGGCACGCCCATGGATGTGGGCATCTGTGCGTAGCCATTGCCGTTGGAGAGGAGGTCCGTCCAGTAGCCGAATGAGTGCGTCGGGGTCCGCATGGGAAGGTTAGTCATGTTTGGTGGTGAGATAATGGTGTCATCGGGGTCGAGGCTAGCGTCAGTTAGCGACCTTTCGTCTGAAGAGTGACAGGTGTCGTGGCGGGTTGAGACATGTCTCACGAAGCCTCCTGGGGGTGGCTAAAACACAGCATCACTTACAATAAAAATGAGGTATTCGAAAGATCTTGGGATGTTGCAAGTGCGGACTGGGGATCTTGCTGAGATGTCCACGCCCCAGTATCTGGTGCCATGCTTTGAGGCGGATAGTTGAGAGGCGGTGGCGCCATTTGTATTTTCGATAGACTTGCTGCATCCTCTTCCTGTTTAGGAAACGTCGGCAACGGCGTCTCAAATGGACTGAAGTCAGCGATTTCCATATGCTGTTGCTGTTGCTGCTGCTGCTGTTGTTGCTGCTGCTGTTGTTGCTGTTGCTGTTGTTGTTGTTGTTGCTGCTGCTGGTGCATTGAGTGCATTGACTCTATGCTTTGGCTGCGGTCCATGCGGTGGTTCGAAGACGCAAATTGACATGAGTTCCGTATAGGAACGAAAAACCCAGGTGGCAGCTGTGTAGGCTGGCCCTTCTTCGCGTAACCCAGAGCCGATGCACATTGTACAAAAGCTTGCACATCCGGAATATGCCGACACTCGAGCATCTTACGTGGAGTGAAGGACACCAAAGCCTCCCAAGCAGGCGAATCGCCAGACATCTTGACTCGCCGCTTCCACGCTTCGTCGACGGGCGTCTGGCGCATCAGATTTCGAAATCGTGCCGAGTATGACCAGTCTCGGTGGGTCAAGCCGTCTCCATCGAAGTGGTCGGCCACGTGAGCAAAATACTCGTGCGCCTTCTTATCCGCGTCGTCATCGCTCTGTGCCTCGAAAATGCGCTTGCAGTCCTGGAAGCCGCAAGCAAAGACCACCTGTGGACACGTTTTCGCCATGGCGTCGTCGGGCAAGGGACCCACGCCCTGGTGGCATGACTTTAAATGGTTAGAATATGCAGACTTCCACTCGAACGGCAGCCCGCATCCCGGGGCAGTACACGTCCAGACGGAGTGATTTGTGTGGAATTCGTGGAAATGGCGCTTCAGGTCGTTCTTTCGCTTGATCTCGACTGTAATTCCTCGCTCTCCGCAAAACGGGCACTCAAAGGGCTCCTGCTTCTTGTTTCCCCACGAACCGCCTATGCCTCCCAGGTTGGACCGCTTTGACGCGGCTGCAGCTCTGCGCACGACCTTGCGTCCGATGGATCTCGCTGAGTTTGTCGGCGCCGCGCCACCGTTGTGCCCTGGCATGATGTTTGACGAGGAGGCAGCTGGCGATGGTGCCAAGCTTAGGCTGTGGAAGGAGGAGGTGTCGGAGCACGTGGAGTATAGAGAGCCCGTTATCGAGCTGGCATCGGAGAAAGATATGGGGCTCGGGTTCGCTTCGAAGGGTATGCCCATGTGACTGTTGTTGCCAGACGTTGCTGATGGTAGAGGGGCGCCAGGCTCTAGAGAATCACATTAGTTGCACGCTCTGCTGTGACGTGCACCACGGGCACCTCAGTTGCGGCGAGGCACGGGAGAAGCCTTACCACTCGCGGCGGCGGATCGCAGCATAGCGACCAAGTCTGTCATTCCATACTTGCCCAGCAAGTACCGTATCATGGTCGCGTCGTCCATGTTGTTGTTATTGTGGTTGTGGTTGTTGTTGTCCATCTTGACCGACTTGATATCAAGACCGGAAGAATGGATCGGGGTGGCTCAGGGGCAGCGATGCGCTCGACATGCGTAAGGTGAAAAGTCGGGGCAATTTGGGTGGTGATCAATTGATTGAAGAATGTTTGCTGGTGTAAGAAAAAGAGGCGTAGTGTGCACGCCCAGCCTTGGATTAGTAGTAGGTGTGGTAAAAGTCGGTAAAGAGGCTTGTGTTCGCTGATGTAGCTGTTGTACGGTGAGCGTAAAGTACGGCGTACTGACAGATCCCGGGAGAAAGTCCGCAGTCGGCGGTGGTGGTGTTGGAGTTAATGTTAATGAAGCGGAGAAAGCCAGAGAAAAGAAACGGAAACGGTAAAAGAGCGATGTCTAGGTTGGATTTAGGGGCTTTGCGCGCGGTTCAGCAGGGCCAACAAATGCACGCCGGCAGCTGCAAGACGAGAAGAGAGTAATAAGATAGAGATAAGTTGGTGGTGGTGCCTGGCGGGCTGTGCAATCTCATGTAGGAACGAGCAAGGCGGACAAGCGAAGGCGATCGATTAGTAGCCGCGGTATGAGTTTGCTGGGCGCGCGTGGGAGCTTTGGCTGTACTGGAGCAAACGAAAGAGCTTGAGGATTTCCAAGGCGCAGCACACTGACGGAAGGAAGACTGGCTGAAGTCGATATAGTAGAGCACACACTGATGGGGAATGGTAAGTACTTGGTAGAGTAAGGAGCTTGGGCCGTGACTTGCTGATCGCATAAAGTGCGATACAGGAACGAGAGGAGTAATTGTTGTAGCTGGGTCTGGGTCTGGGTCCGAGCGTGCTGCGAGAGAGGGAGATATACCGAGTAGATTATGCGCCGGTGTCGAGAAGAGGCTTTGTAACAATGCAATGGCTAAGTGTTGTGCTTGTGCCCAACACAACAAAGCGTGGAACCCCGTCAAACTCGAAGGATGAGAAGAATACTGATCAGGTCGGACGATGCCTTCTTTTCCTGGGCGTAGTAGAGCGTCTGAATTGTATACGGAGTAGCGTGTGTGACGGCTGACGGAGTTGCCGCAAAGCAATGTCGACATGCAGCAGATGCCAGGCAGGTCCAGTCCAGTTCCGTTGTGTTAGGACAGAAGGTGCAGTGCAGCTAGCAGCCAGGATCGTCAACACTGATCGTCAAAGCTCACTCGTCGCTGTGCTGTGGAACAACGAAGCTACCTACGGTCTGCATGTGCTGTGCAAGTACGGAGTACAAAGTAGTTCGCGTGCTGCAGCGTGCTTGCGAGCGATAAGAGTGTGTGTGCTCGGCGAGAGGAGCCTGGAGGGGAGAGAGGTCTAAGAAGTACGTACCTACCAATTCTAACTTCGCCTAACCGTTTTTGCATTTCTAATGCTGAGCGGGGCTCCACTCCACTCCACTCTACCACCAGATGCCAAGCCACAGGGCGCTTGTTCGCACCACACACAGAGGAACAAGAAACAGACACACAGACCATTCCCTGCCACGAGCACCATCAGGACCAAACCAGCTCGGGCCCGGGAATCACTGCAGCGCGACGGCTCACCACAGCTCCCGCTCTCTAGGGTTCCAAGTTGGCGAAATCCATCTGCTGGAGAAGGCCAGTCGAAGGTCGCTAGAAGCACCTGAAACATTCAAATCGGGATGGTTTCACGGTCCATGTGGCAAACTGGCGGCTGCCAGCCAGTCAGCTTGGATGGAACGCCCGGAGGTGTCACGCGCATAGTGACACAATTTACGAACTACTGAATGAGTGATTCCCGGAACATCGACAGCCGCCATTGTGGCAGGTAATGAGGTAATTAATGAATCCGGGATCCAAGCTCACGAGTCAAATCATTCGGCGCGCGCCTGGAGAGATCAAGCTAGGCTTTGGTTTGCTTGTCAAGGTTGCCAATTTCATGCACGGCCATGGCTGCAGGCCGTGGTGGCGCCTGGCGGACAGATGCCTCGACTCACACGACCTCGACTTACATGATTTATTATTATCATTATTACTGCCATGGTGCCACCTGCTGCAGTCCAGATGCGGGCACCAGCTGAAACCCGGTGCAGGACCCGACGGGTCCTTGAGCTGACAAGCATGCAAGTAAGATGCCCTGTTCCTCTCCGTATCCGTTCGCGTGCGTGTGCCCAGAATCAGATGTGCTAATTGCTATCAACGACCTTGTCTGCTTGTTCCCAAGACTCCATGATGGGTCAGGGTTGGGCCGAGACCTGCCCAAGCCCAGGACCTGGTCTGCCACATGGCAGAAGGTAGGCTTTCATGCAAGCCAATTCTGTGTCTCGTGAGCTACGATCTTGTTTGCTTCAATCCCATGCCACAGATGTCGGGTAATTACGCCATGCCATGTTATCCACAAGGTACGACAAACGCATGATTGGAACAAGCGGGAGGCCGGGGAGGCCCTCTCGCAGATCTTGGTTCGGTTGTTCGGCGGGCGGGTTAATTCAAACAAGTTCGTCCGAAGCATGATTTTACCGGGTCTTGCTCTCTGTCTAGTGTTTGTGGATGGAAAACCGGGTAGAGGGTGGGAGGAGGAGAACCCGACCGCCAGTTTCGCTTCCGACGCAGCGGTGTTCCCCCTTTGTTCCAGTGAACATCTGATGAGTTATCTTGAGATGAAATCTTGCCGGGGGGGCCGGACTGTCGGATTCGGACTGTCTCAATTCCTCCACCAACAAGACCAGCTGCAGTGGGCACACATAGGACACGACCCATCTTGATAATCAGTGTTGCACGGGCTATGCCGTCGGGTGTGCTAAAGGGACGAGGCGCACGTCAACATCCAGGTTCCATATTTCGCTCCTCGGGCCGCCGATTCAGTGCAACCAGTTTCCCCCATTTTGAATCACCGCACGCGCGCCCAGCGCCCTGATCGTGTTTCTCTACGGTACGGAGTACTCATCACGCAAGTCACGTCGCGTGGAAGCGGGGCGCATTCTTATCCCACAGCTAAGTCATTACCCCACAAGGAGTAATTGCCTCGTGAGATTCGAGGGTCATCCAGGCGGGCAGAGATCTATATTGGTGAAATTGTCTGGTTGCAACGGTGTGGCTTTTGCTTTGCAATTGCGGCGTTTGGTTTGTGCTGATGTTGCATTGTGATTGGGAGTGGACAGAGAAAAGTAGACAAGTCTAATGCAGACGCCAAATTGGTTCCACTGCAGGGTAAATCAAGACTCTAAAAATAGACTGTGGCTACCATGTCAGAGGTTCGTCCGGATGCTAGCCGGATTTCGGAACGTTTTCAGGTCCCTTCACACACACACACACATTTCCCGCTGTGGAACGTGGACCCTTCCAGGCCAACGAGCATCGTGGTGGCCACCTGACACATTCGTTCATATGCTCATCGTCTCTGGCTTAGTCGATTCGGAAGTCGTTTCTGAGACGTCGCTCGCAGTCAGACGAGGCACGAAGCCTCGAGCTCCAGGTCTGCCTCATCAGATCCGTGTTCTGGTCCATACTGTACCATAGAACTTCAACCTTTGCGTTGGCATCCACTTCTGTTGTCCTGTCAGTTCCTGAGCTTCCCCAGCTGCCATCGTTCCAAGGTTGTCCCAGTAAATCGCATCTCATGCCGTCACACCAAGTCTCCGGTCAGGGACGTGGCAGATCTGCGTTGGGCCGAGATCACCCTAGGGCTGACTGAGACTAGATAATTTTGAGAATGGCGGCGTTCCAGAAAAAAAAAAGGGTATCACTGGTAGCAAACCTTTTATTTGCCCGTCAGCAAAACAAAGCCTATCTAGGTAGTAGTCTACGTGCGATGTGGGCTGGCCGAAATTACACTCAACCCTGCGCAGCTTGAGTATTCCCAATTTTGGACATGCTCATCTCCCAAACAGACCATTTGGGAGCATTCTATCAGCTTGTTGGGTACTTCGCCGCGAAGACTATCCAGGTTGGTAACTTTTGCGAGTCTGCTGAAGTGCATCACAGCTCGGAAGATGCCTAGAGGTGGGCTCGCTGCTCGGTAGAAATGTGAAAAGCACTCGATTATTTCATACTTACGCACACATCACATCAGTTGTGTATGGAGTTACAGTGCCAACGTGACAAGTATCTAGTACTTGGGTACAACGGCCCGTCGGTAGAATCCTGCGCATATCGCTCGACAAACAGTTGTTCGTCTCCGAAGCCTTCAGCTCAGGCGTCGACGCCCCTCCACCACATTGTCGCAGCTCGTTGTTCCTCACCTCCCAACGCCCAGCGCATCCAGCAATGGTCCGCAGCGTCGAGAAAGCGAATGAATGCTCCCTGGCGCCGCTACAGGGAGCCTCATTGTCCAGAAAATGCGAAAATTGCGCCCGCAGAATCCTTCGCCACGAGGGCATGCATGCGCCTCCTGCAATGTCCCCCACCACGCAGCGGCGAAAAGCCCCAGGTGAGCAGCCCTCCTTATGCACCTCTCTCACAAGCCGCACCCCTTACCCAGCATCTCGCTGTGTAGTCTGCCCAAGCGCGAGCGCGTGTGACAAAGATCCTTGCTATAGTTGGTGCACTTTGGGGCGAAGATGGGCGTACGGTACCAGGCTACCCAGCTGTCCATATACCGTTTCGGTGTGTCGTTCCACAGTCGGTGGCTTCGTCAAGCCTCAGCTGGCCTTGTGGATCACATCTTCATGCGTATGGCGTGCAAGTCCGGCTTGCCCATGAAAAGCTCCACTCGAGGTGGTGCTGGTCATAAAAACGCTATTTTTACGCGAGAAGCTAGAAGAAGGGGGTGCATACCGTCGAGAAACCAAGTTGCTGGTTGGGCGTTGCGCCGCATGCGTCCCGAATGTGCTCCGTATTGGAAAGCCTTTGGATTCGCGAAGGAGTCCTCCCTGCACACAGAAGCGTCCGTCCTTGTCCACATGAACACAAGTGAAACAATTTCCGTTCTTAATATATTCCATTTTCCGTTCCCCTTTTTCACGATTGGCCACGTCAAAAAAACGCTCATTATGTACAAAGTAGGTGGCATGCAATTTTGGGCCAGGACTCCATAACATGCTCCCAGAAGCAACGCCCTCGCCGTTGGGCACGAGGCACTGACTTGCCTCACTGAAATGCGCAAAATGCAATCAACTTTTGCCGGACCCGTCCGGATATACCTGCACGCCATGGTCCTAGTAGACGTCCGTGACAACCCGGATAGTGTAGCAGTTTGATGAGAAAAGGAAACCTCTTGACCCATGTGGTCCCTAGTTTCCGTGCTTGCCAGCTGTCCTCTCTCTCATTGTCTCCAGACGTTGCTTGTCCTTCTCTGTAGCGGGAACAGGTCAGTAAATGAGATCCTACGTGCATCGGATGGTGCCACAGATGAAAACTTACCAGCATCCCAAGTGATGAACTCGTGCAAAGCGTGACCCGCAGGAACCATCGGGAGGACAGGCACCTTCTTGTCGGTGATAACCTCCAGAAGAGCTGGACCCTCAGTGTTGATCAACCACTTGAGGGCATCCACAACATCCTCAGGCTTGGAGATGCGCCTGGACTGGATGCCGTGGGCATCCGAAAGCTTCTGGAAATCCGGGTTCTGCTGGTGGGTGTGACTGTAGCGGTCCTGGTAAAATAGGTTCTGCCACTGGGTGACCATACCCTGCTCTTCGTTGTTGAGCACAATAACCTTAATGCCAATGTTGAACTGCGCTGCGGTGCCGAGTTCCGTCAAGGTCATGCAGAAGGACGCATCACCGTCGATGTCGATGACCAGGGAATCAGGCTTTGCGACCTTAGCGCCGATGGCAGCGGGCAGGCCAAAGCCCATGGTGCCGAGACCACCGGAAGTGATCATCGTGCGGGGGTGTCGCCAGCGGAAGTGCTGGGCCGTCCACATCTGGTGTTGACCAACGCCAGTGGTGATGTAGGTGTCCTCCTTACGGTCCTTGCATAGGTCAGAAAGCTGCTCAATCAGCTCCTGAGGCTTGATGCGCCCCGACTCTCCGTGGCGCTCAAAATGGGCCAGAGGCCACTTCTCCTTCCACCCGTTGATCTGTCCAAACCACTCCTTGCGGTCCGCCATTGACTTCTTCTGCACCATAGGGATCAGCTCCCTCAGGTTTGTGCTGATGTCACCCTCAACCGCCTCGGTGGCTTGAATGACCTTGTTGATGTTCTTGGGCACAATCTCGAACTGGACAATACCACCACGACCCTCAGCGGCGGCGGCTCTAGCTGCTGGCGCAAACTTGGGGACGCTCAGGGTAACACGGTCATCGAAACGACCTCCCAGAGCAATGATCAGATCCGCCTCCTGCATCGACATGTTGGCATAGGCTGAGCCGTGCATGCCAAGCATGTGAAGAGACTTCTCGTCGAGCTCGTCGAAAGCACCCAGACCTTGCAGAGTAGTAGTCACCGGGATGGAGGCCTTGTCAGCCAGCTCCTTCAGCAGAGCAGGACCACCTTCTGAGCAAATGGTTCCGTTTCCGGCGTAGATGACGGGCTTCTTTGCGATATTGATCAAGTGGGCAACACGCGAGATGGACGCGTTCTTCTGCTTTTGAGTCAGGTCGGCCATGGCGCGCGACGCTGCACTGGGCAAACCAGGAATGGTGGACGCGTGAGGTATGGCTCTCCTCAGAATACCAGCGGTGATATCCTTTGGAAGGTCGACAAGGACAGGGCCGGGTCTTCCACTGGTCGCGATCTCAAAAGCCTCGTTGATCCTCCTGGGCAGCTCGGCAACGCTCTTTACCATCACGTTCCACTTGGTGCAGGCTCTAGAGATACCAATAACATCGGCTTCTTGGAAGGCATCACTGCCAATGGCGCTTGTGACGACCTGACCAGAAAATACAATCAAGGGAATGCCGTCTGACATGGCATCCGCGATAGGAGTTATCACGTTGGTGGCGCCGGGGCCGGAGGTGACTAGGACAACACCAGGCTTGCCCGAGGCTCGAGCATAACCCTCGGCCATGTGTCCGGCGCCTTGTTCGTGACGCGGCAGGATGAAGTCGAAGTGTTTTGAGTTGTAGATGGCATCGAAGACAGGCAAGATTGCTCCACCGGGGTATCCAACTGTGACACATCATATTAGTCACTGCGCAAGTAAACTAGGTGATGCGACGAATGCGCCCAACTTACAGACGTGCTTCACGTTATGCCTCAACATCATTTCGTGGAATATTTCTCCTCCGGTCTTTCCAATGAAACTGTAAGAAGCGGTCAGATACTAGCTCTACTGGGCGCATGATTGTGGGTAGCTTTGGTGTACATACGACTCGTCCATCTCGGGTGACCGCTTCGAGAGGGGTTGGGGCGCCGGAGCAGCCTGGAACGAGGGACTGGGCTTCGCGCGTGCATCACTGTGAGCAATTGAAGTGTTAGCATGTCCTTGAGGGTCTGTTGTGTAGGTAGAAGAAGTTGTTTGATTGTGTCGGGGAGAGGCAAGATCGGCGAGTCTGGATACGTACGGGGCGGGGACGGCGGTCGCTGAGGAAGTCGCAGCCTTGCTTCCTGTAGGCTGTACATTTCTCCTTGTGGTTGAGGATATGGCCAGAGGGCTTGAGGTTGTGAAAGATCGTCGTGGCTGCGCGAGAGCTTTTGCGGCCTTGCAGGCCTGGTGAGTGCCTGATCGCAGCATTGTGGGTTGTGGGGTGGTCGTGGAGTGGAGAGGGTATCACAAGAGAGAAGGAAAGGTAGGAACAAAGAGAAGAAAAGCAGGCGCAGCTTTTTGCTGTGCTGTTGCTATTGCAGCGACTTCCTTTTCAAGCACAAGGAAGAATCCGTCTAGCAGTGTGAGCTTTGAGGAGAATTGGCCACTGGAAAGTATGGTGATGAATTGAAGTCGAAGTGGATTTTAGATTTGGGAGTCACCTCCGACCCGGCATTGACCTGCAGGGGCCTTTTTCGGCCAGCCATTGATTCGCCTCCTATTTCCACCGAATTTTGCCGAGTGTGGGGTATTTGTCTCAATGCCTGACCCAGTCTCCCCTCCCCTTGCTGCAATGCGCGTATCAGGGTCTGTCAACTTGTCTCAAATTGAGATAGAATTCCCCAGATTGTCGGCGAGATCGGCCTCTGCAAAGCTGGAGACCTACATAACCTACTTTGTACTGTACATCCACTACACAAATTACATAAGTACCTACCCTACCAACCTCGTTGTATTATGATTCTTGCTGTCAAGCAAAATAACACTCTAAACATGATTTCTATTCACTTCTCAGTCTGTTTCCAAACCCCTTTGCCTGTACCGAAACAGTGTGCTGACCGCCCAACTGCGATCCCACTTCCCGTTTCTTGGTACCCAAGCCCACGAGCCCAGACTTTTATATCTCCACCTGACTGAAACCTTAAAACAACAAGCCAATGCGCCCACAACCCATCAACAGCTCATGCACAGTCTATTGCAATTCACGCCCATTGTATCTGGTAAGCTATGCCGATACATTTACACAACTGCAGTGAGGGAGTACAGGAAATATGTTGCAACAGCTTCACATTGGCCTCATTGCTTCTGCTATGTAAACTGCGGTCCAGTTCACAGTATCCATTAGCATCAGCAACTATCTGACCCTCCAAGCGGCACATGCATGTCACCATGCAGCCTCTCAGTGTTCGTCGTCAAGGGCACCAATACGTACGCGTACTGGTTGAGGGTGTGCATGCTACGGCGCTTGCTCAGCAGCGGCTGTACTCACCAATGACATCTTCGAAAGAGCTGCTGTACTCTCTGTGGCCCGGTCAAGACTTAGACGACCCGTCCGCTACCTTCTTTTCTGCCATTTGTTATCAGTTCGCGCAATCCTTGAAGGACCGTGGAGTATAAGGCATTTGGTGGCATCACCTCGCCCGAGATCACGTCCTGAGCTGCCGGAGAGAGTCACGGTCGGAACCCAGTTTGACCCTCCCAGTCTCCCTGGGCCACACATATCTGACATTATAGAAGCCCCTCTCATCATGCCGCGTCACTCGCCAAGCCTTCTTTTTGTGCCTTGTTGCACCGTCCCTCTAGCCAAGTACTCCGAGATGGTCCTCGCTACTCCACCGCATTTTCTGTGGCAGACCGTATATAGGTCTCCCAGCCTGCCCGGTGCCTTCTGGTCCTGAACAAAATCAGAGCCCTGGTCAGACTGAATGGATGGCCACCAGCGTTGATCACAATGCGGACACAAAGTCCCTTCGCCGGGACTACTCTTTCTTTCCGTTCCACGGTTCTTTAGCGATGCTGCGGAAACTCGACAGTCTCCCCCGGGTGTCAGGTGAAGCAGGGCAGTGGGAGGAGGTTAGTGACTTGCATCAAAGGGTCAGCTTCTTTCTTTAAAAAAGCAGAATTCCGCTTGATAGTTCCATGACTTGAAGGTCTCCAAGGTCACAATAATGCGTTCACTCCGTGGGTGCTCTAAGTCTAGCGTGATATATGTGGCACCTACTAAAGTCACATTGCAAAGTTCCACTTCACAGGTGCTGTAACGTCTGCAAACAAAATTCACCATTGCCTCCCTTGATCTTTAAGACTGTTTGCGGAACAAGAAATGTGCTTCCTCATATCAGCTCTCGGCATCTTCTCACCTCCTCCAGATCACACGCTGAGCAAGTCTTCCTGGCACCTAAAAGACCATCATCACTTGACACTTACCTACCACAACATCAAGCACATGAAATGATGCAGTGCTTCAGCTTTTTCCTTGTTTGCGTTGCTAGTTTCATCACCATTTCTTTCTTTAAGCCTCCCAGTCTATCCGGGTATGCCTCCGGTTTCCACACCAAAAGAACTGCAGTCATGTACTCCCTCAAAGATACAACGGTTGTGCATTGCAACAACTACACCTTCGCATCCACTCCAAACAACAATATTGCATACAATGACACTGGGATCATCTTGTCAGCTATGGGAAATTACAATGAGACCTTTCTCATTACCAACTGGAACCCTGAAAACTCGTATGTCCCTCTTGTGGGCTGGCGCACAGCCAGTTTTGGTCTAGGTTGGACTCATGGAAGGAGCACAACAGTTCAGTAAGTGAGACAGGCATTCTCTGTCAGCAGATACTAATTTCCGCTACAATAATCAACTTTCTCTCATGTCCAGGTGAAGATTGAGGCTACTTTACTAACCGTGATGATAGGGTTGGCAATGGCGATGTCTACCATATCGTCGAACAAGTTGTCTCACTATACAGCAACTCGGGCTTCGTCAACACGACCAAGGGGAATATGAGCTGTTCGCTTGCATTTGACGATAGCAAGGTAACAATCGCCTGGATTTTGCGCAATGAGGGCTTGGGACCTGCTTTAGGTCAGGACCAGTAGTCCATCAGGGAGACTACCTGTTGTCTGTCATGGGCTTCTAAGACCTTACACAACGCACAACCTTAGTGCTGGAAGTACAGGATTTGCTGGCATCTGGGCACAGAATCAGCAGTAGACATCAAATTAACTCACACCACACGGCATACTGATTACCTTAGGTACTCAAATTTACTGCCCTGAGTGCCCTGTGTGACGCAAAATGTGACAAATGCAAAGCCTCTGATCTTAGTGCCGTCAGACGATCGACATATATATGTATATGGGCAGGACGTCACGAGACCACGTGAACACGCAAGAAAACTCGCAAGCACAACCCCATAAGCACCCAACCTCTGACGCCGCAACACGACAAGAAGTTCGGGTGCATTGAGCCCTAGTGCAGCCGCGTCCTCGGAGCATCGGCAGCAGCCTGCCAGCCAGCAGGTACGGGGCGCTCCCAGCCTGCTCCCATCTTCCCTCTCACAAGACCACCCGACGTCAGTGCAACCGTGAAAAGCAAGCAACCGGCCGCCTCGTGCGACAGGAATCACAGGCTCTCCCCAAGCAACATGCCCTCCTCAGTGCTTCGGACCGTGCCGAGCCCGGTGGTCGACGACAGCACGACAGTCTGCGGTGTTGCAGCGCGTCCGGCGTCCCACGAGCCGCATCACCAACCAGTATTTTCTTAACGTCGCAGGCGGGCGTGGGTGGCGATGGCGTGGGTACCATGGCAAACCACATCGGAACATCCTGTACCTAGGTGTCATGCGGCATGCGGGCCGCCAAGTAGCGTTCGGCTCCGCGTAGCGCAGCGGCCGAATATGATCTATGTCGCGGTTACTTTGGTAGACGCCAGTGTCACCTATAATGCGGCCACATATACGCTGCATGACTAGTACAGTAGACTACACTCCGACAGAGATTTTTTTGCCACTTTAGCCGCGAGACGACACGCGTCACGCGTGTGAACGAAGTGAGTGAGTATGAAGAGAGCGTGATATCTGGAGGCGGTACTCGAGTTGAACGTTTTCGGTGTGACCATGCTAATTAGCGATAGCTCCATCCAGACCGGCGATACCAGGAGGAACAGGGCAGGTCAGCGTTGATATATACAAATTACTAATTTTAAGCCACTGAGGCAACGGCTCAAAGCTACCTAGGTAGGTACCCAGACTCATCGCCAGACAAGTTTCTGACGCCATGATGGACAAAGGGAAAAGAAAAATGGTTGGTACACGGCGGAAATCTTTTGATATGCCCACCAGAAACCCGCACCGTCAACCATCCGAGCCAGACCGAAATCGTCACGTCGTGCAGAGTATAAAAAGAGACGACATCCCTTCAACGCCGGATCCAAGCTCTGGAAGTCGCCTCTGAACGCGCCAGAGTATCGACAGATGAAAAAGTAAATCAACCATCGCTGTGTGATTAAGAGGTACTGGTTAGCAAGTGAATTAGCGGGGGAACTCAGTGACAACGACGTAACCCCCTCGAAGGCCAGAAGCCGACCAGGAGTGGACCGGACTGCAAGAGTCTGGAACGAGGAATGGAAAGGAGGATGGGAAAGTGGGTACGAGGCTACTCACAGCAAAGCCAACTCCAAATCACCGTGGATATGCGCCTTCAACTCGATCTCAATCTCCAAGTTCAGATCCAACCTCAGCTTTAGCGGGTTCTTCTTGTCGTCACCACCACCACCGCCGCCCTGCTGTTGCTGCATCATCTGCTGCTGCATCATCATCTGCTGCTGTTGCTGCTGCCAGTACTGCTGCTGCTGGTAGTCGTTCTGGCCGCCGTCGTCGTAATCATCGTCGTCCTCCTCCTCCTGCGCCTGGCGACGCCGCGACGACCGCGACTTGGACTTGGCCTTGTCCTTCTTGCTCTTCTTGCTCTTCTTCTTCTCGGGCACGGCGACCTGCTGCTCCGACTCGCGCTGCGCCTGCTCGCCGCCCTGCTGCCAGTACGGCGTGGCCTCCTCGTTGTCCTTGGGCGTGGGCGGCGAATCCGACACGGGCGTGGACGCCGAGTTCTCGCGCTCGCGCTGCATCTCGGGCTCTGGCTCGGCGGACGACTCTTCTTCGTCGGAGGCGTGTGCGTTGCGCGACGTGTCGGCTGACACGGGCGCCTCCTCTGCGTCGCTCTGTGCCTCTGATTTCTCTGCCTCGTTGTTGTTATTGTTGTTATCGTTGTTGTTCACGTTGGATGCGGAGGATGCATGGCGGCTGGGCTCGACGGGCTTGTCTTGCTGTTGCTCTTGTTGCCTGGTGTTGGAGGGAGAAGATGACTGGCTGAAGGGAGAGTTCTTCTTCTCCTCACTCTGAGGAGTGTTTTGTTGCTGCAAGTGCAGTTAGAATACCGTGGCCCTCAGGCGTGAAAGACGCTGTCGCCAAGTGGTGACTGTACTTACCGAAGAAGACATGATTGCTTTGGTTGTGATAGTATTGTTACTATGATTCTTCTTTGTGTATGAGATGACTTGAGCTTTGCTCGAAAAGTTATTACTGAAGTTCAATCTCGGATATCAAAGTGCTGGATTAAGGGTCCGCAGATGGATGTATGCCCTTGCAGAGTACGGTCTACTGTTTAAAGGATATGGACAAGACCCCTCATGCAGGAAAAAGTTGGCAGGTTGACGCAATGTCTCTTCGAATGCCGGACAGTCGTATAAACTAACTGAAGATCAGAAACACAAGTCTATCACTTGAGATCTTGGTTTCGTGTGACAGCACGATGGGGGGTGTGGGGTGATCAATATTCTGTGCAGATGTCCGCTCCCACCGGCTGTCATGTCTGTCCCAGCAGGGTGGTTGGATGCACATTTGCGTCAGCGGGTCTCTGGATATCCCAAAGTACGAAGAGTGGAATCTTGTTTTCTATCACAAGGGACCCCGACGACGCCATGGTCTCAGGTCGGGACGGTCTAGAACGAAGTCCTGTGGGTACTGGGGGCTGATTGATCGAGATGAGGAAGTCCAGATGACGTCGGGATGCTGATGAAAGAAAGTGATCCACCAGGCGTTGGTGGTGGGGCCTGGAGGACCGACGAAATCGTGACTTGTACTTACAAGTACCTTCATGATTGGAGGGGGGGGGGTGGAAACAGCGAAGAGGGGACCCTGGTATAACTGGGGATAGACATGGCAAGGTGGATCCTTCAGCGGGAGGGTAGGGGTTGGCAACCACCTCACGACTCGTGAGACATCTTGTAGGGCTGCTGGGAAGGTAAGAATGACGAGCCGTAGCAGGGAAAGGGATGCTGGTGACTGGTCAGTCGGGGCAGAACCGAAGGGTAAAATCATGAAAGCCTCACGTCGTGACCGCGAGGCGTGTGAGACATTTGTTCATGTCACTATCTCACCAGGCTTCACCTACTATCGCAGCGCTTTGCACAGTACGACGCAGCCTTCGCACAGCTCATCCGTTTTGCCTGTTCAACGAGGCTCCACACTTTATCCGTACAGCCTTCCACGTGGTGAAGAGCAGAGAACGATACGAAACCACAACACGACGAATATCAAGACCACCACGCAATGGTGCTGGGGCTTCTTGTGATCGCGGCGATACCCACGGTGACGGGGATAGCACAGGGAATCAGCTCGAAGAAGACACAGAATGCTCAGATGAAGGAGAAGATCAAGTTCAACATGACAGCGACGCTGTCGGTGGACGGAGGACCGCCAACAGAGGCTTGGATCGTCCTCAGGAATGGAAAGGTGAGTTCACTGGACTTCACTTTCTCAAAACTCCCTCATCTTCTCATCACGATCTGTTCTTGAACAAATCCTGTTTTCATTTGGACTTGCATCTTCCTGTCAAAGGCCACGGAGCTTATACCGACTCCGAAACTCGCCATCTTGGGCATGGATTGGCTGCAGGCATGGTGAGCGGCACTAGCCACATCTTCCTACCGGAGCTTTGGGAGCTATGGCATCATGTTCATGCCGCATACCCTAGCGGGCGCGGATCGAACACTATCGCGACAAAACATCATGGACAAGTGTTCCCATGATCCCAGTGCCGTGTGCATAAACCATGCCCACGATGCTTTGCCGAGAAAGGAGCCAGCTCACGCCGACGATGGAGAAAGACGCACAGCAGTAGCTCACATCGACAATATGCAACGAGCAGGCAAATGACCAGGACACGCGTCGAACACAATGAAAACACAGAGGACTCACCAATAGTTACCGTATGAAGCTAACAAAAACAACAGATGTATATCGATCATCCCGATGCCCCACTGCCAGGCCACAAGTTCAATGGCTACTATTTCAAGTACCCCAGTGAGCAAGGTTACCAGGGCATGGTGTCCACTATTGCAGACGACCCCCCGATGCTCAACTGGCTTTACGTGGATAAGCACACAGGCGCCGTACGGTACGCCGGACGCAAGGACACCGAGGGCCACATCATTGGGCCCTGGGGGTGGAGCGAAGACGAGCAGTTCCTTGTCATCGACGATGACGACTGGCGCTTCATCGCAGTTGAAGAGGATGTGCCCGATGAGGCAGAGGGTGAAACAGCGTCAGGTGCACAGCAGAACGAGGAGGAGGGTGCAAAACAAGGAAGTGGTGGTGGTGGAAAGAAGAAGAAGGCCAAGTGCTGGGCCGTGTACCTATCGAGGGACCAGAATGGCTACCTGAAGCCCAAGGCTGAGCAGCCAAAGGAGGGTGAGGATAGCGAGGACGAAGAGAGCGAAGACAGCGAGGACGAGGAGGAGGATGTCAGATACACACGCAAGTGGGCGCCCATCAAGTTGGTGCGTAAGCTGCAGCTGGGTGTGCAAAGCGGTTGGGAGAAAGGCCCTCGCCCTGCACACCAACGGCAGTAATCGAACCAGTCGGAGAATAATATGGCGGTAGCAAGCTAGGCGACATGTGATATCTCGTGGGTGCGAGCAGAAGAGCGGAAAGGGAAAGCAGAAAAGCAGGCTGGCGAGTTGCAGGAGGACGAAATGGGATAGACTCACGGAACGAACACTCCACACATTACTTCATGCTCCAGGTGGAAGCGGTAGGAGCCAAGATAGACGGGTGGACGGGCTGCAAGACATAATTCATAATGCCACACACACCATCAGCTTAATATTTCCTCTTGTGGCTTGGTGAAGGGTGGAGACTGACAGCCCCCCCCTGACTCGATGTATCTTTTGTACCTCCTGGATCCACCACACACCCCGGATGATACCCACAGGGGAGGGACCGATAATGACAGCCGGCCGATTTGATGCCTGCTCAAGATGATCATTTCTCTCTTCGCGGAAGAAACCGACGAGCTCCAGGCCGAATGACGAAAGGCCCCGGGGTCGAGATGGACATGGGCTTATGATCTCATCATCTCTTGATTCGTGAACGTTGGTTCTTTTCAGCCATCGTGATGGCTGAAACTGGGGGACCTTGGATGAATCCTGTTTTGAACAGCACGCGGATGAGGATATAGAACACGCAGCGGCTCAGATGACTTGCATGTGTCTTAGTCCTGCCATTCTCCCATCGTCAACAGATCAAAAAGGGACACACTTACCCTTCTTCACATCCTAACTCAAAACACTTTACCTCTTCTACCTTCCTAGTTCAACCTCACACAAATCTATATTACCTTGATCACAACCAACAATATGTCCTCTTCACAAGAGCGCCAGGCCAGCCGCCAGGCGAGCCGTGCCCCCAGCCGGCCGTCGCGCAAGGCCAAGCAGCAAGTCTACGAGTCCGAGTCCGAGGAGTCGTCGGCCGAGGAGTCGAGCCCGCCGCCGGTGCGCTCTAACCGCCGCGCCCGCCAGCAGAAGAACAACCAGCTCCAGTCTCGCAACCAGAACCAGCAGGGCATGCAGCCGCAGCAGATGATGCCCCAGCAGATGCAGCAGCAACAGCAGCAGATGCAGCAGCAGGATGCCGGCGGGAAGAGCGACACGCTGCGGTTGCGGCTCGACTTGAACCTAGATATTGAGATTACGCTGAAGGCCAAGATTCACGGCGACCTTGAGCTTGCTTTGCTGTTAGTATACTGTCCTCCCCTGCCCACCTACCTGAGCTTTGAGACGGATTGTCATTACACCCGATGTGTGTGTCTGGCCGAGTGGCCAGGACCTTTCCTGGTATTTCCTTTTTGTGTGTGCGTTCGTCAGTTGTACAGAAAGGGAGGGGAAACACACACAGCATTGCCATTATCAACACCACCACCGCACCACCATACGTTCTTGGATTCTAAAAGAACGGTATAGGGACACCTCGTAAAAGCACTTTACAGCACAGGAGGGACACGCCGGCTAAAGGTAACCGAAACAGTGAGACATAAGAAGAGAAAACGCTTGTGTCACTCCTTCCGCCACAGATTGGGGGTTTGCTGCACGCCACCATAAAAAAAGAGGAGAGGGGGATCCGATGTACTATTAGCGCCGTCTTGCCGTTTTCATTTTCTTCCTTGGCCGGGGTGGTGGTGGCTTCGCGCTCGCGCAGTGTGCTGTTCCTGAGAAGAGAGGACTACCGCGGAGACTAATTTCTTGGGACGCACTAGGAATTGAGAGCGCGAGCGCGAAGCAGAAGAGGTTGCGCGGCTTGAACCATGGGTGGGGCTGAGCTGGCTCGTGATTCGAGAAAGGTTCTTTTTTCTTTTTGGTCTTCAGCGTTTATTAGGGAAGGGCAGGGGGCTGCGGGGAGAAAGGTAGTCCACAGCGGACATGGCACAGGGGGCTTCTTTTGGCTATCCTCTGATATGATCTATCACGACCAGTTACTGGAAAATTTACGTTAATTTTGTCATCGTGACATTTTAGTAAACATCCCTTTTAGGAAACAAAATTGTGTGCTCAGTGGCAAATCCATGGATGAAACATTTCAGCGATGTGATCTTCGCTTGCCGTCATGGACATTCCATGAAATAATCAGTGTCGTCTGATAGATGCTCCCACCCCTCCAACCGGTGTCTCCGCTATATGTCCCTGACAGGCGCACGGCTTCTTGCAGCATCTGGTGGTAGGTGGCGATGGTAAGTCTCTCCCTACGCCACAGACCTCCCTGTCACACAGGCAAAGGTATGCAGGTATGGTGGAAGAAGCACCCTTGGCACCCAGGAGCCGCCGGCGAATGTTGCAGGCCATTGCGTGGTCCAGTAGCTGGCAATGACTACAGGTGGGAAAGTAACAGCAGATTGAGTTTGGACGGCCCGCCTTGGCTGTGGCGGTATTAGCAAAGGGATCTTCGGGTTGCATGAAACCGTTCTTCGACATTCATGTGAATGCGTCCCATGGTCTTCTTGGATTAACAGATTTGTTTCTGTGTCTCCCATTTCATTTATCGCCGATGAATGTCTTGCGAAATTGCGTGCATTGCTTTTCCAAATTACTCACCTCAACCCCGGTTAGTGGAACTTTCCTCGCGCCGTCGCACAAAAAGGCGATGGCTGATGGTGATAGGTATGAGGTCAAGTCAAGTACACAGTACCTATAGTATGTATGTACAAGTCCAAAAGTATGATTTGTGGGCCAATAGGTTATGGTACGGGAAGGCGGCTGCAACGTCGTCTCCACGTCCTTGGGATTCTCCAATGACGGTTGAGTTTCACATGATCCGTGGTGGCTCGCCCACAGGCTCAGGGGTTCTTCCCTGGTGCAACTTTGCCTTGCCCACATTAACGTACACAACAGAGCCCATGGAAAAATCCAGTGCCGTACGACAATTGTCGTCGGGTGGTGGCATGCGGGAAGAGAGCGAGACACACGGAAGACAATTCTTCTTGTCAGCAGGCAGCTCAGATGGCGCCGATGGTGTAACAGGATATCGACCTCGAGGAGCCTGACAGCGCCAGAAACTATCCCCGTCCCCGGTAGCACTGCAGGAGGCCCTACGGAAGCCCGTGTGACGCGGGCACCAACGACAGACGACGATCATGCATCTCATCAATTGAAGGGAATGTGAGTGCACTCGGGCAGCCGGACAGAAGCCTGTTCCCGGATTGCGCATGCGCGCCTGCAGCGGGCGTCCAGTCCGGAGAAGACATGTCGTCAATCGGTCTGCAACGCGGCCCGGGGTGTAGAGCAGGGACATTCCCTCTTGCTTGAGCCGGCCAAGCGTGGAATATTTGCTCCGTCGCTCCAGACCGTGCCCTCTATTTTCCGCACCAGCCACTCACGAGGTCAAGCCACATGTGAATGGCGGCCCGAAATCAAGGCAGCGAGGCGCTTCTGGACGCCGAGGGGGGCCAGGCTTGATGTTTTTTTCCAAGAATCAGTGCGCCGGACTAGGAGGTAGCCAGGCACGTGAAAGTATGGAAGATGAGTTCATACTGGACGTGAAAGTTTGGTGCTATTCTCATGGGTTGAGATGGCTAAGAGGTGTGTGTTTACAGTGTACACCGCAAGACGCATCTCGAGACCTCTCATGGGCGCCGGAGGAGGCGGTTGAGCAGGATTTTTGGCCAGATTACCAAATTACGCCTCCTCCTCATCAATGGGGCTAGCCATGCTAGCGTAGAGTAGGAGACCGGCCAGGTTGTCAAGACCTGCTCCCACTATGTATTATTAGCCTTGGTCTGTCACCGTACCTAGTAGATCATTGTGGGGATAGTGTCAGGGGCCGCGCGAGCCATACCTACAACCACACGGCCACATGGCAAGGACGTGTCAACCCGTGTTGTCTCAACCCGTGTTGTCTCATTTTCTGTTTTGTGTCTGCGAGCCGGTCCGAGACGTCTAGATGGCGTTATTGACGAGTGCCGAACACCACGACTTGTCCGCCCGTTGGCGTTTGCAGCTGGCCAAGTCAGCGGCACGAGGTCCTGCTTAGCCCAGCACTGGACTGGTAAAGATAGAATCAGGCACGCGGCTGGGGAGGCAGCTGCATACGCGAAAATGATGAAATAGAAGGTCCAGACCGTATCCGAGGGAGTGCTAAAGTGCAGATCTTAAGAGTGCTGAGGTGGTATTTTGCAACTCGGTGGGTCGGGTTAGCAAGTTCCAGATTCTCAAAGTTCCGCCCTAAGCCTGGGGAAATCAACCTTGCGAAAGTGGCGTTGTGGCTCAGTAGAAATTAAGTTCAGCGCTATTCTGGTACGGAGTGCGGGCGGCTAGCGATCATGCTACCTACCTAGGCACGCTGCGGTTGAAGCCGGAGCTGTTTGCCCGCGTACTTGTTGCTGTTCCTCACGACAAGGCTAAACATTCCGAGTGTCGATTTCCTGGGCACCAGCATACATTAAGTACCTGGGTAGAGCGAAACTCTGGTCGGTGTCTTATACTGAGCTATACCACGGCAGTCACAGTACCTGATTGAAGCACGGCTTGTCACATGGCTCCCGTGTCGTCTCCCGTTCGCACCTTCCGGGCAAGCTCAGGTACTTCGCACCTTAGGCCAAGTCCAACTGTGGCTGGTGACGATTGACTGAGTGTGGCTCAACCTTTTTCCGACTTCACTCCTCTTTTTCCCTGCCACTAGAACTTGCTACTTTTCCTCCACCAAACGCCCAAACCTTGATATCTATGGCCCATATTCATGGCCAACCAACGGCTATCTCCAAAGTAACAGAGTGACTGCGCTGAGTGGTGGGTCTGTCTCTACTCACACTCATTGCAGTTCATGACCTCACGATTTCGACCATCGCGAGTCAAGACCAGACTGTGCTTGCCACCACCTTCTTGGACCAAACTCAAATCCCAAAGACAACTCAGCTTGACTCTCACTCCTGCCGCAATGGTCGACCGCTTGCTGCAACGAAGCCCGCCATCACGCGGGCCGGCGGACGGAGCGGAGTCGTGGAGGATGGGTGGTGGGTGATCATGCGCTGCAGCTCTGCCGATGCATGAGTCCATGTCCCACGGAAATCATAGTCAGATCGCCCATGCACCCCTCCAGTTCAAAGTCATCGCCAAAGTTTCCGGCCATATTTGACAGGCCTTCCACCATCTTGACTTCTCAGCGAAGGAATAGGACACTTTCCCTTCTCGCTGTTTCATGGCCGGCAAGCGCTATCGCTTTGACTCAAGCATGTCTTTCCCCAGCACGCCTCAAGCAAGAGGTCATGTGCCCAGTCTACAGATTTTCAGCAGCATGTGTCGAAGCCATACCCCGCGACCGTGAACGGACGAGATACACGATGGCACAGCATATCAATTCGATCACCTGTCTGCATTGCTGAGACCTTGACAGCCTCGGGGGCATCATGTGCTTATCGTGAACCCAATCCGAAAGGTCAACATCCAATTTCATCGTCCCAATGGTCTCTTCCTCACTGTGGATTGTGCGTACGACTGACTGGTACCACGGGAGTCCAACAAGTCGTGGATCACAGCTTGACAGGGCGCTGTAGCGCTAGCACACCAGCATAATTCCGGAAGAAGCGCTAGCCATCTAGCGTCTCATTTTCCAACTCTGCAGTTCATGTTCATGCAAAGTGCGAGCAGCTCTTCTCTCTGCCTGTCTGCTCGACTGTCAGACTGTGCGCCGTGGCCTTCAGCAAGAGCTGCGTGCGGTTGGAGCCATTTCCCACGACCCCCCCTGATCCTGCCCACACGGCTTGCCGATACGGGGTTCTGCCCTCCATTCCATTGCGTCAGCCACACTTCACGGGCTTGCGGTGGGGCCCGATCAGGTTTACTTTTACTTTTTTAAAAGTCTGTGTGGCTGCCTGAATCAGAGCTTGCCGTACTGTGTACTTCTACTGAGGGGCAGTGGGTTTCGATTTCTAGCAACTGATGTCATTCTGCAACCGGTCCGACTGAGGCTTGAATGCCTCCTCATTGCAGCCAGTGCTGCGAAGATTTTCAGCCCGTTCTGCATACAGTCGTCGCCCAGGCGCTCGCCTCCGTCGGTCGCGTCTCCCTTCACAGTATCTCGCAAAACGCGTTTTCGGTTCCTCCTCAATCCACGACAAGGTGTCGGCAGGCCAGTCACGCGTTCAGTACCCGCGATAGACTCACACAGCTCATCATATCCTCTCGCCGCCCTCAGAAAGCTCAAGCTGAAGCTGGAGCTGGATCTGGCTCAGCGACAGGCATACTTGCCCGCACCCAAGTGCATCCTACATTACTTCCAGAAATCGAGTTGACCTGCTGTTGCGTGACGCGCGGTCGCGTTCTCGAAAAATCTCCGATCTCGTCATCGTCCTTCCCACTGCCTAAGCGACTCACCAGAAGATCTCGTACGACTGTACCATGGCTCCCGTCGAGGCGAACTCAGACGGAGAAATGGGTTACAAGACCGCACGGTCCGATGTAGACAGCGATGGTAATAGCCCAGCCGGAGATGATATTGAAGTTGAGGAGCTTACCGAGGACCTTCCCAATGAGTCAACGGAGCAGCAACCAGAGATTGAGGTTGGCAAACTGGGCGGCACAATACGCAAGAAGACCTCAAGAGACTCTCCAGCTCCTGTCACTCCCATTGGGAAGCTCCCCCAAATCCCCTCAATTGAGCTCTTGAATACCAATCCTCGTCCGACGCCTACTCCCTCGGCGAAACCCGCGACCGCTAAAAAGCCGCCGATACACAAAATCAACAAGGATCATCTCGTTGGCAAAACAATCGATGAATGGGGTGACATCTTGGACGACAACGGGGCAGTGCTTGGGCGTGTGGAAGGGGATTTGCCTTCAATGGTCGGCCGTAAGATCTCCAACGCCAGGGGAGATGTACTCGGCAACGACGGCGGGCTTCTTGGATATGTAGCTGAAGTTGGACCAGAGGGAAATCATCAGAAATTCGAGGAACGGCAAGAGTACGAGGATCAGCATCCGGTTCCGGAGAACGAGGCGGAAGAAAAGCAGGAGGAAGAAGAGATACCAACACGGAGTCTTGACGAAGTTATGAAGGCCATGGCTGCCGCTGGAAAGGGTCCAGGCGGCCTGCGAGTCGATATGTTTGGCAACATTCTCGACGCGGACGGCAATTTGGTGGGCTCGTTCCACGACAAAGCGACAGGCTTTGGAAGAAAGAGCGGCGCCTTCCCCGACACCGACGTCTCGGACTACGCCAGTGAGAGCAAACCTCGCACAAAGAAATCCAAGTCCAAGTCCCGGGCCGACGAGCCACGAGCCAAGCCAACACCTGTGTCCGACAAACCTATGGGGACAGCCACGGAAAGACGTGACAAGGCTCAGGCCCAGGCGAAAGAAGAGAATCCTCTGAACCCCTCAGATATATTCCTAGATGTCAAGTCAACGACTGAGGGAATTCAGCTCACGATTCGAATACCTACTGTGTTCAGCGGTGCGGGCCAACCTATGAAGCCGAAGATAGTCTTTGAGTGAGCTGAAACTGCATGCTCTGTGGTTCGTTCGGACAAGGACTGCAGGTGCGTGGGTGCCAGAAGAAGAAGGCGTCTGGTCCGATCGTCAGGAACCGTGTCAAAGGTTAGCGAGTGCATTAGACCTCCGGAAATTTCGTGATACCCTTGCAGGAAGCGGCGCCTGCAGAGGAATGGCGCCTTGGAGTTACATTTACGGTGATAGAGCTGGTTTCTTTGGTATCGAGCGACTCGTCGGACGAACTCGTGGTCTGAGCAAAGGGTGCCTGAGAATCGTCGTGGCTCGATACTTCAATAAACACCAAATCACAAGCGACCGGCAGTACCGGTACGAAACCGTGACTGCCACCCCCCAACACACATTTCGTGTGGAAACAAGCCGAACCTGCATCTTCCCGGACAGGTTTCCATGTCTATCGTCACAAAATCCCAAGCACCCTGGTTCCAGATTCACGTGTGTCAGCTGTCAGATGACGTACAAGTCAAGCAGTGAGCGATAAGTGGATCGGTCTAGCGAGGCTCTTCTGGGCGAGCTGGCGAGCTCACCCCAGTGCAGTGTACGCAGCCCTGGCAGTTTGGCAGCACAACTGCATTTTTTTTATCATTTATCAGTACCCCTCCGCCGATCAACAGCTCTGTGAAGATCTTCACGCAGAGAGGGCAAACAGCCAAGTCTGCATGGCACTAGAGCAGCCCAGAAGAGCTGGTGGTTGGTCTGTTAGCCCTGTTCGTAACCATTATGCTGCGAGTTCCTTCGCCACACCTCTCGAATCAAGCCACACTGGAGCAATAACCTGTTTCTGTCCCATCCTATGACCGATCACACGCTGGCAAGGACGTCCATCCCACACTGTCCTCCAATCATCTTACACTATTTCTTGTATGCTCAACGGCCATGCACTCATCTTGCATGGGATTCTCCAGATTCTCCCCCCAGTTTTGAGACATCAATGCTATATGGACCCCCTCCTAACACAATACATGCACGAGAACTACACCACGGCCTCTAGACTCGTCGCCTGCTCACTGCTGATGAAGTCATCCTGGAGTTGACTGCCCAGTCTGGCAAGCCACACGGAAGCTCGTCCAAGCTCCCATGCCCTGGCACAGCAGCTTTCCTTCCATCACCCCTCCTGTGTTGATCGCCAGTCACTGGCTGTCACTTTGACGATCGAGATGTGGGTAGACCCGTGGCCGTGACGTAAAGTTGGTATCGAATCCTCAGTCCCTCCCGGCACTGATGACGTTCCTCACGGCAGAGTACAGCTCGATAGTACCCCCATGAAATGTCATGATGCAGTCGTCTTCTTTCCCCTGGAAGAAAGGATGGAATATAAGCTTGCCTCGCACATATCCAGCTCATGGTTTGTTTTCAGCTCCTATTCAAAACGAAATTTCCTATAATCTCACAACCATCATCTCGAACACCATCATACCCACTCACACATCAGCCTCATCAACATCTCACTCTGAAAGTCACTTGATACCCCACGACTTGAAACACTACACCATACCGACGCCACTGTACTACACCACCTGCATCAAAACTGCGGCATTACCTCTTTTTTCTTAAAATCACAATCCAACATGTCTGATACCAACCCACCACCAGGAGGCTGGCCATGGGGCAAGGACAAGAAGCAAGCAGCCAGCTCTGAAGTCGCGTCCCAGTCCCAAGCGGGTCAGGGAGCGCAGGAGCAGCTGCAGCAGCTCGATCCCGTCGCCGAGGGCGAGAAGACCCCGAAGCAGGCCGAGTCGCAGACCCGCTCCAGAGCTGGCGACGCAAAGTCCTCGCTGCGCAGCCCCGAATCCGTCACCAACAAGTCCGTCAAGTACGAGGACGAGCTCGAGAAGCCCGTCAGCGTCCAGGCCCCCAGCAGCACCAAGAGCTTCAGCCGCTCGGGCAAGGAGCCGTCGGAGACCAACGGCACCGACGCCGTCGACGATGTGGAGGAGTCCGAGGCCGCGACTACGGAGAAGGCTGCGTCGACTGCTGCGTCGAAGAAGGACGATGTCGAAGACGAGGGCAAGGATTTGAGTGAGCCAGCTGAGTCCGAGGCCGCCACAACCGAAAAGGCTGGCTCTCAGGCTGGCTCTCAGTCTCAGGCTGCCCCCCAGTCTCAGGCTGCCTCCCAGTCTCAGGGGGGACCCCGCTCGGGCTTCGGCAGCGCCGTGTCTGGTGTCAAGAACATGTTCGGTGGCTCGAGCAAGAAGAGCGCGACCGGCACCGAGACCGGCACCGGCGAGGACTCGCTCAGCCAACTCCAGCAGCAATTGTCTGAAGGGGGCGGCCAGACCCTCACCGCGCCTGGTGAGAGCACCGCACCAGGCGAGCAGAGCACCGAGGACGACGAAGAGGACACTCCCCAGGAGGGCACGGAAGCCAGCACCCAGGAGACCGAGACCGAGACAGAGCACTCCGAGGGCGTCAGCGGCGAGGAGCTACGTCCCGAGGACTCCATCACCCATGCCGCGGACAACTCGCGCCGTGCGTCGGAGGCTCGGACACCAACTGAGGGCCAGACCGAGGCCCTCAGCACGACGCAGGCACTCAGTGACTCGACAGAGGAGCTTAGCCAGACTCAGGCGCTGACCGATGCCGGTAATACCGCCGCGCCCACGGAAGGCCAGACCATGGCTACTTCTGAGGCGGAGAACCTCACTGCTGGCCAACTTCCCACCGACGCTGGTGATGCGACTGATGTCGCCGACCAGGCTGGTGAGCAGGTTGAGGGCGCCGAGGGCACCGCAGGTGAGGGTGTCGAAGGCGCTGAGGGCATTGAAGGTGCAGAGGGCGCCGCTGCTGAGGGTGTTGAAGGTGTCGAGGGTGTCGAGGGTGCCGATGGTGTCGAGGGCGCAGCAGCTGAGGGTGCTGAGGGCGTCGAAGGTGCCACTGCTGAGGGTGACGAGGCCGCTGAAGGTCAGGTTCCTAAGGAGGGCGAGGAAGACACCAGCTACGCCAGCGGGTATGAGACTGCCACTGTCAACACTGAAGACATCGACTTCTCTATCCTCAAGGGCTGCAAGGTCAACAAGCTCGGCAACGTCGTCAACGACAAAGGTCAGGCCATTGGTCGCATCAAGGAGGGTATTCTCGCTCACCTGATCGGCCGTAAGGTCGACGAGAATGGCATTATCTGGAACGACAGCGGCAAGGAGATTGGCCGCGCTGAGCCCATCCCTGATAGCGAGCTCCAAGACCTGATGGACGGCAAGCCCTTCGAGTCTTTTGAGGGTAACGTCATTGATGGCAAGGGCTGGGTCACCTGGGAGGGCCAGACCATCGGTAAAGTCATCGAGGGTGACCTTAAGGCTGTGCAGGGCAAGACCGTCGACGCCGACGGCGAGATTCTCGACAAGAACGGCAACGTCATCGGCAAGGCTGAGCGCTGGGAGGAGGAGGAGCCCGAGGCTGAGCCGGAGCCCGAGGCGATTGACATGTCCATTCTCGCTGGCAAGCGTGTCAACAAAGCTGGCAACGTTGTCGACAGCAATGGCGTCATCTATGGCCGTGTCATCGACGGCAACCTGAAGAACATGATCGGTCGCATGTGCAACAAGAACGGTGAAATTGTCAGCGAGTCTGGCGATATTCTCGGCCACGCCGAGCTGGTCTCCGAGGGCGAGCGCGAGGGTTCCAAAGAGGGTCCCTTCGCCGAACTCGAGGGCCTCACTGTTGCCAAGGATGGTACTGTGGTGACCCCCGCCGGCGACATTGTCGGTCGTCTCGTGAAGGGTGACCCTAAGGTGCTTGCTGGCCGTGCTGTCGACGCGGACGGTGATGTGATTGACGCCAACGGCAATGTGCTCGGCCACGCTGAGCGCTGGGAGCCTGAGCCTGAGGAGGTCGTTGAGCGCGAGAAGGGTCCCCTTGAGGGTCTCATCGTCAACAACGATGGCAACGTCGTCGACAAGGCTGGCAACATCATCGCCAAGCTCACGTCGGGCGACCCGCAGATCTGCGCCGGTAAGGAGATTGACCAGGACGGTGACGTCGTCAACGCCAAGGGCCAGGCCGTCGGCCACGTCAACCTGCTGTCCGAGATCAAGGAACCCGAGCCTGAGGGCGAGACCGAGGAGGAGAAGGCCGAGCGCCTTGAGCGCGAGCAGGACAAGAAGTTGGCCATCCAGATGGCGCATGCGCTCGAGCAGTGCCTCGACAAGATCACGCCGATCCTCAAGATCATCACCTCCAAAATCGAGGCGGCCGAGCGCCAGCCCGAGGACGAGCGCGACGAGGAGGCGCTGGTCAATGAGGTGCGCCCCCTGATCGAGGAGGGCGGAAACATCCTGCGCGAGGCGCATGGTGTTGTCAAGGGCCTGGACCCGGATGGTCGCATCCAGGCCAATGCCAAACACAAGTCGGGCACGCGCGAGGCGACGCCTGAGGAGTTCCATCTTGCGGAGGTCATCAAGGAGGTATGTTATGCCGATCGTGTTCCACACTCTTTTGAATATGCAAACATGATGCTAACTACTTTCATCAATAGCTCACTGGCCACGTCACCGAGACCATCGAGGGCGCAAAGGCCAAGCTCGAGGGTATGCCGCACGCCAAGAAGGAGCTCAACCCGCTTTGGGGCCTGCTGGGCGAACCTCTCTTCCAAATCATCGCCGCTGTCGGGCTGCTGCTCACCGGTGTGCTCGGCATCGTCGGTAACCTACTCAAGGGCCTCGGCCTGGGCGGTATTGTCGACGGGCTTCTGGGCACGCTGGGCCTCAACAGGCTATTGGACGGCCTTGGTCTCGGCTCTATTACTGGCGCCCTGACTGGTAAGAAGAAGAAGTAGTGGTTGAGCGTCAGCGGTAATTATTGGGACTGGTTGAGTGTGATCTGAAGGTTGCTTTTCTTTATACTGGTTGTTTTGGTCGATTGGTTATCTTGGTCGGGATGTCATGAAAAAGCGCGGGGTCGTGCCACGATCGTACACGATTTGGACGAGTCTGCTTTATACCATTTTACTGTCGGAGCACGGTCTGTAATCTTACTAGGATAGGACTTAAATGTCATCAAACATTTAGCATATCTCATCATCCCCTTCCAGCTGCACACCCAACACCGACGCGCCTCTAGAGCGAGTTGTGTAAGTCTGGCACGTCTGACTTCGGTTGATATTGGAGAGAGAAAAAACGACTTCGAAATAATTCCGAAGGTAAAATATATAGTAATGCGTGTTCTTCTTCAACTCCTCGAGGTGTCTTCCACTGCGAAATTACGAGAGGAGGGACCCTGTTCTCGCCAAAAATTGTGCGCGTGCAAGGATCATGCTCTGACTTCTGACCAATAGCGTGTTATACAAAAGTGGGACCGTCTGGACTTGGTCTTGCGAAACATCAAGGTGATACCTACTGATGTAATACTGCAAGGGCCTGGGACTGTATACAGAACCCGAGTATCTACCTAGGAATCGTCATCTGGTCATAATAGAAGACATCGGGAAAAAAAAACGTTCAGTCAAGGTAGAGGCCAAGGGAATTTTGAAGTGCAGGATGCGGTTGGTCTGAGTAAAGCGGGAACGAGTGTCTTCTTCGCATCTTGAGGACAAGCCCAAGACTGCGATGAAAACGAAGAGATGAAGAAGTCGAGAACATTCGCGCGTCCTGGAAACAGTGTGATACCAGTCGCACAGTGGTCGCCGGCCATGGGGCTTGCCCAGAGGACCGGCAACCAGGGCGATAAAAATTGGGTGATGGGTTACCCACGAGTTGTGGGATAGCAGCTATCACACTGCGAAGAACAGATACTACATCTTATCATAGCCATTAAGACCATTGAAAAGCTGAAGAGGAAATAAAGAAAGAAGCAAGTGCGAGAGGGGAGAGGAGGCCGGTATTTATATGTTTGCGGCGTGGCCTGATCCAGAAGAGGGTGTCAGCAGCTCGCCCCACAGCTGCCTGGCGAAGAGTCATCCGGCGAGCATGCGGCGTGTGACACAGTCTTGAAGAGAGGAAGCTTTTATTGGCAGTTGTTTTGTGACAGGCAGCCGAATCTCAGCAATTGGATAAATATTTTGATTCAAGCTCAGAGTCAGGCCGATCAATAGTCACTCACGCCCGTCAGCGTTTTGACGGCACTTGCGGAGTACATCTTGTGCTGTAGATCCCATGGCAGTCATGAAGCCATTCTAAAATTCCCCCTAGCTGGTAGAGCTCAGTGATGATCCATCAGATCTTAGTGCATAGGAGTCGTGTTCTTCTTGAAACTTCTGAGGCTAGTTTGACCTAGAACAAATGTCGCTTAGTGGCACATGGCCTGCGCCACAGGCAGTTTACACACTTGAGATGGCCCACCTACTATCGACCCACCGGGGGGCGCTGATATCTTGCCACGCCAGTGAAAAGATGTGAAAAGTTGAAGTGAGATACTTGCTGTGTGACTCTCTCGTAACCTGTCTGGCTTGCCTGGGGAGGTGCTCAATCCCCGGGGCCCGCAGCAGCAATGCTGGCATTGCACAATGTCCAGCTCCTCAGACGAAAGTATCGATGTCGATGCTCTGAATTAGGAACTTGCTCGTTCGACCAATCTCGATGCGGCCCAAGGGAAGGTACTTTACTCCTTTTCCTGCGGCACTGTACGCATTTTGGAGCAAACAACTGCCGGTCGACTTGTAGCTATTAAAGTCCGTGGAACTAGTGGAATTGAAGGCTCAGAGGCCGACATAAGTACGTAGTATGTATCCTATGCGAAGGGAAAATTCCTTGCTCCCATGCACTGATCCAGAAAGAATCTGACAGTGCAGTACGCAGCAAGGTACCGTGTTCAGGCACCCACAGTCATCGGATTCTACGAAGTCCAGACTGTGAGCCCTTCCGAACCAGTCTCGCAATTGATGCCGTAATTAGCGAGGTCGTGGCGGACCCCTGTTTTGAAGGAGGTGCTGCAGCCGTGCTCGAAGGAGAGGCCGGAATTCACAGGCTTGGCTGAGGACACACGACCGGGCTTGTGACGAAAGGGCACAAATGCAAAGAGGCTGAGGGAGTAAGCGGCCCGTTTGAAGCATCCCTAGGATGTGATGGCCAACGATTGCCTTGTTGTCGCACTGTCCGGCGCTTCTAAACCTGTTGTGGAGGTACCGAGCTCTCACATCTGATGCCAGGCATGGGGAGATATCGCCGCGATTCCTTGGGGCCACAAGGCACGATTACGCGCATGGCCAAGAGCCGCCCGGGACTCGTGCCACCACCTTCGGGAGCCAGGCACAAGCATATCATAAGCGGCATCAGCTCATCTATCACTCACTCCCCCGCGACAGCAACGCTGCCAAGAGCCAACGGCATCGTGCTCTGGCCAACATCGATGTCAGGCTGCAGTGTACCGCAGATTGCAAATTCTGGGGACGGCATCATGCTCTCAACTTCGTCAACGTCGACGGCGCCGATATTCTCACGAAGCTCGCCCTCCACAACGGCTGGCAGAATGCCATACTCAGCTCGAGCTTCCTAGAGACTTCCGAGGTTGAGCGAGAGGGCGAAGACGGCCTGGCATGGCCATATTCCGTCCAAGGCTACAATTGCTGTCAGCCGAGCTCCCGAGCAGTGTTTTGCCAGTGCTCTCCACGGGAATGGTCTGCGTGTGACAGGTGGTCCAGAAGCGCCGGCATGGAACAAGAGCTGTAAGATTTGGCTTGCTGCTTTCTAGCTACCTCAGTGGTGCATGATATAGCCTTCGCGTTTGAAACGACGCCTTTCACGCTGCACGATATCGATGATATAGAGGCGCGACAAAGCTTGCGCCGTGCTTGGAAGTCGCGCGCTCCCGACAACAAAAGGCGGACAGAATGACTGACGAGGCATCGGTCGACCGATGCAGCATTTCACCGGACATGTGGCGAAGCTATTCTCGGTGCATATTAACACTGGAAGTGTCTGTCTGCCTATTGTCTCGCTTGGTTGGCCGCTTGAAGCGCCCGCCTGTTGGAGTGGGTCTTGACGAAAGTACCTCACAGGAATCGGGGATGGCATCGGGGGATGAGCGAGCTAGAGCGCCAGAGGCACAAGTTCGTGTCAAGAATTCAGACGAGAAAGCACAGACTCTAGCGGTGAAAGACCAACGACAAAAACCTTGAGAATCCTCCGCGGGTCAGCTTCTTATCAGGCAAGACGAAGGTGAAGAGGGCATTGGGGTTGGAATGGGACTGAGAGAGCGGTTACGTAATCAAGAGCCTTCTGTCTTCACTCCCCAAGAAGTCCAAGAGATCAACGGCGGATAGTTCCACTGCTCGACGACTACAACATTTCCAATCTGTGTGTATGTTCCGTACTGCATGCACAATCGCAACAATAAACCGAATTACTCTGTACCAACAGCAAACAGGTCACCGCCGCGTCTGCCGTTACACCGACACTGACCAAGATGTTATTTTCAGACCCAGACAGGCGGAGAGTAGGCACAGACAGCCTGACGAACCTGATGCTACCCAGAAAGGTGCAGGCTGACACCACCATATTCGGAGGATTCACGTTGTGTCAACTACCACCACAGCCAGCAAGCCTGCAGCTGTTCTTGCACCAACCAACCGGCGCGGCGCGGCGCAGCACAGCCAGCTGTCAACCAACGGCAGCAGCCTGGAATCAGCTCCGGCCTCGATGCGACGTTGATCATGCTGGTGCTCGGGATGCTCTGGCGTTTATGCGTTTATTGCCGGAAGTGGCCCCTGCAAAATGGCGACACTCCCCGACATTGTTGGCTCCTTCGCCCGACGTTGGTACCGGGGGGTTCGTGACGAGCTGATGAGAAGGAGCGATCAAGTGAGAAAACGTCGGTGTGGAGTCTTTCGAATTTTTATTTATTTAAGTAATTCCTGGCATCTTCCTTCTCTTGGCAATTTTTTGAGCGTGTCACTTTGTTGCATTGATCGTGGGCCATCAGACACTTGGGAAGCGACATCGCACGCACACGGCATTGACGTCCTTCGATCCCGCTCATTTCAACCTCCCCCCCTCCCTCCCACCTTCACCACCGCCTACGCTGCTCATCAGCCCACGATTTTTCCTTCATACCACCAGCAGACATGATATTCTCACACGGAATAGCAGCACTCCTGCTGGCGAGCCCGCTCGTCAACTCCCAGCGGTTCAGACTCACCAAAAAAGGCTGTCTGCTGGACCAGACCGAGCATGTCGTCGCCAACATCAAATGCGGAAGGATGCACGCGGTCGAGTTCGCCGTGGATTGGTATGGCGGGGACTTGCAGGAGTTACAGCACTGGCTGGAGGTCGCTGGATGCAGTGAGGAGGAGGCAGTGGCCGAGGCACGGTGGGTGGTAGAGCGGTGTCAAGTGCCCGTGAAAGTGGAGGACAATAATAACGTTGAGCATGAGCTCGAGCTGAGGGAGGTGGCCAAGGACTCCGGGTACATCGTGGAGAAACGCAGGAGTCGACTTAGCCGGCGGGCTCTCAACGTCTTTGATGACGGAGCGCTGGAAGAGAGGACTACTACTAAAGCAAAGACCAAAACATCGAGCAAAACATCGACATCGGCCAAAACATCAGCAGCCAACACGAACACGGAAACCAACACCAACACCGATACCAAGACCGAAACCAACACGGGTACCAACACGGGTGCCAATACGGGTACCAACACCAACACCAACACCAACGCCAACGCCAACACCAACGCCAACAGCAACCCGGGTACCACGACAACTACCAACACGGGCGTCATCGCAACAACCGGTGACTCCGACGAGGAGGACGAGGAGGACGAGGAGATTGATACGAGCGAACTCCAGGAGGAATTGTCCGCTGCACTCTTCGGGTCTGACGGTGACGATGACGATGATACAGCCGACAACACAGACGACAGCACAGAGAACGATACGGATGACAATACAAACGACGTTACAAACGGCAATGCAGATGATGCCACTGATGACAACACGGACTCCAAGACCACAAGCACAGCCTCCAGCACAACCCTCTCAACATCAACCATCACCACCAGCCCTACTATCACCTCAACATCTACTTCCCCCAACACCTGGACTCTCCTCAACATAAAGACCGTCTCCAACAAGAACGTCACCGAGACCACGACCTGCGCCACAACCTCCTCTTTCACCACCACCTCCTGCTACACATCAGACAACTCCGCCTCCTGTACCACCTACCCCATTGAAACAATGGCCTGTCTTGACGCCTTCTACTGCTCCTTCGCCGCCGACAGCGGCGCCTTTCAGTGCAACGAGAGGGACGGCTGGCACTTCCGCTGGTACGGCTGGCTGATCGCCGCCATCCTCGCCATCGCCATCGCCTTTATCATCGCCGCCATCACCTTCAAGTGCTGCCACGAGCGCAAGAGCAAGCGAAGGGCTGCTGCGGCGGCTGCGATGGCCGTTGAGAAACCGCTGATGGGCAACCACCACGCTAGCGCTAGTTCGGTGACGGAGAAGAGCTTTTACGGCGGCCAGATCGGCGTGAGGGAGTTGGCGGTAGGCGGTGACGGGGGCAGTGTGCCACCCACACCAGCCAGCATTGCGGATACGGTGCCGTTGATGGCGCCTGAGTACCCACCTGAGCCCGAGACGCCGCGGCATGGGCAGACGCCGGGGACTGTGGTGCATCGTGGGGGTGAGTCACCGTTCCGGGATTAGTGAGGATGTGCCTGTAGTTTTCCAAGATGGAATCAGTCGCATATATTGGTAATACCTTGGGATTCTTTTACAGTTGGCATTTGTACAGCATAATAGCCTAGATATCATCAGCGCAGTCGCATATGACCGTAGAGACTTCTTCCTCCAAGCCATTTAGGCCAATGTATATGATATTTTATATACATCCAATCCGCCCCCTTTCTCGCTGTCGATGACCGCCCTCTTCGCGGATGACACCTAGACAGCGGCTTCACTCTGAAGGACTTTGACCTTGACGTTGCCCTCCTGAATATCCTTTTCAAGCTGCTCCAGTCGGTCACTCCTATACCTCTTCCACGCCGGCAAGCCCGAGTTGAAGACATCCTCCATTTCCTCGAGCGTGAAGCCCTTTGTCTCCGGCGCAGTAAGGAACATGTGGATGCAAGCGACAGCGTTGAAGGTACCGAAGATGTAGTACTTAAAAAAGATAGTAGATCAGCATTGTCCACACTGTCACCCCACAAAGGTACCTAGCAAAAAGAACTCACCATCCGATAGTTGATATTCGTCAACAACGGCGGCACCGCAAACGCCAACACACAGTTCCACGCCCAGTTCGCACACGTCGTCAAGCTGACCGCCTTGGCGCGGATGCGGCTCGGGAAGATCTCGGCTGGGTACGTCCACGACACGGGGCCCCAGGTGGTGGCGAAGGTCGCGACGAACAGGTACGAGCAGGCCACGATGGCGCTCGACACGGGCCGGTTGTCGCGCACGATCCACGTGACCGCGTCGGCGTTGGCGCCGCCCGTGTTGGGCTGGCCGTAGACCTGCTGCAGCGCGCCCGTCGTGTACAGCCACACGGCCATCATGAAGGCGCCGATGACGAGGGCGGGCCGGCGGCCGACGCGGTCGAGGTAGAGGATGGCGGGGAGCGTCATGGCTACGTTGATGATGTATTGGATAGAGGCGGTGAGGAGCTGGGTGCGTGTGGTGGTTAGTGGAATGACTGTGGAAAGAACTTGAGGGGTATAGATGGGGAGAGGACTCACAGGACTGCCGATACCAGCTCCCTCCATGATGTAGACGATGTAATACATCACTTCGCATCCATTAGCTATCTTATACTCCATCCAACCGCGGGCACAGGAACAAACTCACTGATATTCATGCCGCACAGCTGACTCCAGCTCTGCACACTCATGCCCAGCACCACGCGCTTGAACATGCCCTTGGCCACCAGCGCCCTGTAGCTGCTGACGGCCTGCGTGCGCTCAAACGCCAGCGCGTCTTCGATCTCCTGGTACTGCGCCAGCACCTTCGGGTGGTTGACGTCGCCGTTGCCGTGGATCGCCGCCAGCGTCTGCAGCGCCTCCTCCCAGCGGTCCTTGGAGGCCAGCCACCGCGGGCTGTACGGCATGAAGAACAGACCGATGAGGAGGATCACGGCCGGGACCATCTGCACGCCCCAGGGGATGCGGAAGGCGGAGGAGGGCTGGTTGGGGGCGGTGGGGCCGCCGCCGACCTGGGGAGAAAGCGTTTATTAGTATTATTTTGTGGTTCGTATGGGAAGATGAAATTGGTATCAAGGACCCCGGGGGGGGGGGTCGCTTACGAAGGACGACCCGTACTGAATGAAGTACTGGATCAGGATACCCCATGTGATAGCCCATTGCTGCAGAGAAACCACACGGCCTCTGATTTCCTTCTGGCAAATCTCGCTCTGGTAGACCGGGACCACACTAGACGCGATACCAATAGCGACACCTAATAAACTTCTTCGTGAGCCTCTCTGACCCTTCACAGCAGGCATCGATGTATCACATAGTGACACACACACACTTACCACCCACAACTCGTCCAATACATAGCATAGCACGATTAACACTCGCACACTGGATAATCGCCCCGACAATCCACCACACGCAAGAGACTTGCAGCGCGACCTTGCGCGAGAAGCGATCGGCCAGGAACGAGCTCATCAGCGAGCCGACGAAACTGCCGGCCGGCATCGACGCGGTGATGCCGCCCTGCGTGTACGAGACGGGGTTGTCGAAGTAGCGCTTGTAGGCTTCGGTGCCCAGGACGCCGCTCATGGAGCTGATGTCGAAGCCGAACAGCGCGCCGCCTGTTGAGCGTGAGAGAGTGAGTTACCAAGTCTGCTGTGTGATGTTGGCCGGGTGGGACCGAGAGGGGGTGTAAGTACCTATTGCCGCGAAGGCGCAGATGAAGTAGACGTTTGTTATTTGATACATTTTATCGAGTCTGGTCTGGTCGACCGGATCCAAACTTCGATGGCAAAGCCGTTCACGCCAGTAGGCTTGTCGAGAAAACGTCACATTGCGAGGACAGCCAAAGGTAGGCTCACGTTGCTTCATATATCTGAGAAGTTCACCTGGGCATCGCCAAGGAACTCTGGGGTAACGATGTCCTCGAAGCCACGAATAGCAGCGATCGGTACCGACAAGCCTCGCCAAGCTCAGGAAGCAATCCTCGTCTGGTCACGAGCTTCTGCGTCCACGGGTAGCGAGCAAAATCTGCGCTCACAGATTGGCGGTGCGTTTGTGCACAGTTATGTATGCTGATCGAGCCCGATTCGGTGCCTGCGTCCTTGCATACCCCCAAGCATACCCCGACCAAGACGAAAGTAAGGTTTTGCGGGGAAAGTCCTGGGCAATCGAGGAAGGCCCGAATGTGCTACCGCAACAGGGAGTCAAATGATCGCTAGATCAGGGCCACTGACGAAGCACAATTTTAGAACTGCCTTTCGACGCAGGCCAAGCGTTCTGTGCCACGTTGCCGGGAGTGCGGACTGCGAACTGTGGCCTTGAGGTGTCTGGGAAAGCGACAGTAAATCGTATGAGCGATGGGGCCATGTTTCGCACCATGGTGGCGACCATATATATGGCAGAGACACTACATGGGTATCGACAAAGAACGGAGTCAAGAGTGTATGTGCATGGCTGGAGGGATAAGAAAAAATCGCATGTTACGAACCATTCTGTCTAGTATCCTAGCTGTTGTGCAACTTATGCTGTCAGCATGCCGAGTCAAAATGGGCTTGTGGAACGAGCCGAATCCTTTTTAGCGGTGAGCATTGCAAAGCAATGCCCAAGGGACGATGGCGCTGGAGAAGTGCATAATTCCGGCATCACTTGCTCAAGATTGTGTTGATGATATATGCCATGAAGAAGCGAGTCTGGGCCAGCTCGATCCGTGGGTGCCCCCGCGATTTGGGGGCTTCCAAGGGGGACGGCAGTGTCTCGGAAATTTAGCTTGGAAGACCTGGGCAATCTAGCTGAACGGCATGCACCTGCCCAGGTGAAGCTGGAAAGTTCCTGGAGGAAATTGTAATTAGCCCAATGAATCCAACTCAGGATAGATGATGATGTGACCACGCGCCTCGCCGGTTGAGTAGCAGTGTGGTCGAAGCAGCCCTGCACAAGAGCTTAGTTTCAGTGAACAAATCTTGTACTGCTGCTTAATGCTTCCATCAACACTCATCGCATGGTCGAAGACCGCCGGGACTTGGTTTTTGCTTACATTAGTAAACAAGATGGCGCAATTTAAGCAGCTTCGATCAGTTGTTACAGAGTTGTTTCCACGCCATGACCTTGATCCGGCCACTATGGTATTCATGATTGGGTATGGACTGGACTCTCTATCAACAAGAACATAGTCCACAGTGTAACGCGTCTAGGACTAGTTTGCACCTAGTACCTAAGACCACACTTCAGCCTCCTCCCGTAGCAGAGATGTTAGGTCGCAACAGTAGGTTTCGGCTATGAGTCCGCATCACCCAGGTCACACTCGCACTCTCGCACACACACACACACACGCACACACACACATACAAGAAGGGCCCAGGCGTGTTCATTTAGCGGCCAAATGACGAGCCGGGGCTGCCGAATTGACCAGGCGCGCCAAACGCACCGGCAGGCTGAAGCACTTTGTGCTCGTTCCATCGGATGCTTCTGCCGTTGGCATTCTCGACGATATCAAAGTTGCCGCCGCCATTGGCCATCGTTCCTTCCGTCTCGCAAAGTGCCAGCACGTTGTCCTCGGTCAGCGGGCCGTTGCCCAAGGGGTTCTGATCGACGTGTGGCTTGATCGCTTCGAGGACCCTGGAAATGGGAACGAAGCCATCTAAGGACTGGCCTTGAATTGCCAGATCCCGACAAATACTGCAGAGCTTTTGCCGGACCACGACGTGGACGGGTTGGCGAGATGGCATGGGCCTATTGATGGGGGTGCTGAAACCCGGAACAGGACTGGCCATTGACCAACCAGCCGGTCCCGGAAACCCAGGAGGCGGCGCTGGTGACCCCACGAACGAATTCATGACCGAGTGTTGGATAGGACTGGTGCCCCACTGTGGTTGTGATTGTTGAAGCATGCCTGGATCGCCAAATGCGACAGATGGAAATCCTGGTTGTCGACCTGGAGCCGCATAGCCTCGTCGAGGAGCGGATCCAAATTCCGGCAACGCTGTGACATCGTCAGAATCGTCCAACAGGGCGCTGCTTCCGAGATGATTCTCTAGGTCATCTCCAGATTTCGGTGCATTTGCGGGTGGTATGGCTATTGGAGCTCGTTGCCCATGGACCACAGAAGCAGGTCGGCCAATCGGCGTGGGGCGGACGATCGGCTGTGCAGCATGCATCATTGGAGAGTCGAAGCCTCCGGACGGCTGGCGCGAGTGTGAGCTTGGTGTTGCATCGTACGAGCCGCGGGCACTGAAGGGGCCAATTGGATCAGGCACGACTTGAGGAAACCCAGGAGGACCGACAGGCGCTGGAAAGCCACGACTCAACATGGGACTGCTCAGTCCAGGCGGGGCCATGCCCGGGGGCGGTCTGTGTCCTGGAGGGCCTGGTGGAAACATCGTATTCCCGAACCCAGGCGGCGCGACATGGTTCATGACTGGAGGATAGTTCATACCCCCTCCAAATGGAATGTTGAGCTGCGGTGGCTGGGTCACAGGCGGGAACCTGGCTGTGCTTGACTGCAATGGCGATATGGTTTGCGATACGTTGGCCGAATGATGACTTGCGATGCTGCCTCTGTGGCTCACAGGCGCAGAATAACCAGGGCTGCTCGGCACTGGTGTGTGGCCAAGCCGAGGAGACTGGTTCAGGCTGGGGATTTCTGACGCTGAAGATGTTGTCGGCATCGACGGAAGCGCATCTTGTTGTGAAGTATGACGCGGCCGAATTGGTGTAGGTGCTTTCGGTAACGCTGGAGTAGCTACAGCAGGCTTTGGCGATGCGAAACTTGTAGCTGGAGGTTGGTGGGGCAAAACGGGAAGGGCTGGGTTGGACGTGGATTGTGCCGGTCTCATCGCGAGAGGTGTCGCGGTAGGGGCAGCAGCCTTCTTTGCAGATCGCTCCTCTGGCGGTTTCTGCTTCTGACTCGACTTGGTGTCGGGTTTTGCCGGTTTCTGTCGCTTCTCAGCCTCCTGCTTCTGCTTGAGTTCCGAGGCTTCACGCTCCTTCTGCTCCCGAGCCTCCTTCTCTTGCAGGAGCTTCTCTTCACGAGCCTTCTTCTCGCGCTCCTTGGCCTCTTTGGCTTTGCGTTCCTGCTCGAGATGCAGTTGCTTCTGCCGCTGCCTTTCAGCCTCCTTTCTTGCGCGTTCTTCCTCCTCTGCCTTTCTCTGTGCTTCCTTCTTCTTGCGCTTCTCTTCCGCCTTTCGTCTGGCTTCTTCAGCTTTCTCAGCTTCTGCTTGACGTCGAGCTTCCTCTTCTGCGGCCTTCTCAGCGTCTTTCCGAGCCTTCTCTTCTGCGGCTGCTGCCTTCTTCTGTGCAGCCTTCTCTTTCTTCTTCTGAGCCTCCCTTGCCTTCTTCTCCTTCAAAGCCTCCTTCTTGCGCTCCTCTTCTTCCTCTTCTTCCACCAACTTCAATTGACGTTCTTTTGCGACCTTCTCGCGGTACGCGTTAAGTACCCGTTGCTCGAACATACGGGCAGCGAAGATTTGGAACATCCTACGTCCTTCTTCCATACGCTGTTCGTCGGTCATAATTTCCTGTAGGACTTGATCAGTCATCGCTATTGTTGCAGCCGCATCCTACGACCAGCACCCATCACTCACATCGTCGTCCTCGTCGTAGTCCTCCGGATCCTCCTGAGAATCGTCATAGTCCTCGTCTTCCTCATCGTCATACTCTTCTTCGAGTAGGGGCGGTGGAGGTGGAGGATGATCATGACCAACTGGAGGCAGAGCACCGTTGACACCATGACCATACGAGCGTGGATAAGGATCATGATTCGCGTCCCCTTCGCGTGCCATACGTCGCTCGGCAAGCTGTTCCATCATTTCGATGAATTTCTTGCCGTCGTTTTGAAGCAAATCGTCGGCTACGGTGAGTATGCCACCTAGAAGAAAGCCAAATTACCATCTATACAGACTGAAAGCTTCCGCACGGGATCAAATGGTCCATACCCTGAACAGTGAGACTGCTGCCAAAGTTGAAAAAATCGGTCGCATATCCTCGAGGTGGGAGCGCGAGCGCTGAATCGGGCTCATCGTCGCTATAGACTTCGTCCTCATCGACTTCGTCCTCGCTATATGGCTCGCCCAGATCCTCTTCGTCGTCGTCTCCCACATGCTCCACTATTCGCCCTCTGGAAGGTTGATGGCCTGGGTAGCTCCCAAGCCTGTTATGGGGATACCCAAAAGGCCGTGAGGAGTTTAATGTCCCTGGCTGGCCGTCCGGTGAATAATTTGCGAACTGCTCGAGCTCTTCGTAGTAAGCGTCATAGAGCCCTTCGAGTTCTTCCTCTATCGCATTCCGTTTTCTGCCACAGACAGAACAGCTGCAGATCTGCGTCTGCTGCTCCTTCATTTTCTGAAGCACAGCATCCTTCTCAACTTTGACGAGCGACTTGCGCTCGTCCTCGCCAAGACCGAGCCAGAATTCCTTGATCCTCTCCCGTTCTTCTTGAGAGCTGGTGTTCCATATTCGTTCCCTCGAGATCCCGGAGCCTTGCGTCGGTTGGGCGAGGGTAACACTAGTCCGAGCCGCGTCATCCTCTGATCTTGGCCCGCCTTTCTTCTTCTTCTTTTTCGATTTTTTGGATTTGCCCTCGTGTTCGAGCGCATGCCCGTTCGTCTGCGCATGCGGGTATTGCTGTTCCCGACTGTCAAGCCCTTCCTCGTCGTCGCTGTCATCAATATCCTGAGATGGGTCGCGTCCTGTGGGCGGCGCGTGGTTCGAAGTGCCGTTAAGGGACGCCGCGGCAGCAAGTTTAGCGGCAGCCTTCTCGCGACGCTTCTTCTTCTTCTTATTCACTTGCACAGATCCATCCTCAGTCGCGGCAGGAGGTGTGGTCGTCTGCGATTTCGCGGTGGCGGTACCGGGTATCGTTGGCGAAGGCTGCGCGGAGCTGGGAGCAGAGGTACTGTCCGGGAGAGTGATGTACTTAGATCCATCCCTGTTCCTATATTTGGCGCCACCTTTCCCTCCAGTTGGCGAGGTCGGTGGGTTCGCAGCGGGCGCGGACGGGGGCGCAGACGCGGGCGCAGCTTGGTTTCGAGGTCCTCCCTTGGACTTCATTTTGAAGAGCGTCGAAGGTCTAGATTGAGAGAGCAGACATCGGTGTATGCAGGGAAGCGATCGCTTGGAGGCACTAGATAGCGTTCGGTCGGAAGTCAATCGCGATCTGTAGGGCTTCGGGAAGGAGGTCAGTAGGCAGTCCACCAGTCCAAAGTATCGGTCGTCCAGCAGGATCGTGAGATTGTGGAGCTTTATGACAGCTCATCCCCGCGCAAAGACGGACCCTCAGTTTCTCGCAGCAAGCTAGAATCGGGGCGACCCGTTCTAAACCAGCGGTTGTAGATGTAGATGGAGGATGGGCCAAAACGGAGAGGGACCTGTGCAAGTGTTGAGGAGCGCAGACTTGTGTAAGACGGCAGCGCGTGTTGGGACGTGGGGGGTTTCGAAGTGGTTGCCGCAACCCGACCAGGGCACGGGGAAGGGCAAGGAGCTGAAAATGAGGTACGCCAGGGCGAGGAGATGCAAGTTGAGGTATAGGTCAGATCGTGAGGGGCAGCTGGAAGAAGAAGGAGGTATTCTTTGAGGGGAAACAAGGGTCAAGCAAGCGACCCCATCGTGTGAGCTCTTTGGACGCGGGTAAATGCCCTCAGCGCAACGCAACATACCTGGCTTGGATTTGAAGGGAATGACTGTGCTGACTACTCGGTTGTAGACGGCCGTGGCGGGTGCGTCAGAGCAAGACTAGTTGTTCGGTCGCGCGTAAGAGAGAGTGTGGGTGATCGGTTAGCCTTTGTGATGTTGCCAGCCTGCGTATAGTATGGGGGTCGTGGTCAAATTGGGTGTTGCACAGAGGAGGTTCGTAGTGGTCGTCGTCAGACCCTGTGTTGCAGCGCAGCAATCAAATCATAGCCACTTTGAAGTCACAGTACCAGTCACTGCACTGGCCTTGGCCAGTCACCTGCAGTTTTCCCTTGCTCCTACCAACGGCCGTCGGTAAACGGCAGGGGACGCTGGGCGTCTGGCGGCTGACTCAGCTCTTTGGCCCTGAACTTCCAAGCTTTTTCCATTCCGGCAGACCGGCCGCCCGGGCCTACTAACCACATGAACCTGACAGCTTGGGCAAAACTGCTCATTTCGACCTGTTGTTCCTTGATCAAGGTTGCTTTGATGTTGGACCTTGTTTCAAGTTCGCCATACCACCCGAACATCGCATTTTACAACTCTCCCATGATGATCCTGGCTGCCTCCACGGTCCGCGTCGCATTATTACACGGGCTCTTGAACACGTCGGGCATTAGCACCAACGCCTCGTCATGCTAACTACCGGACCACTTCACGCGTCTTCCTACATGCCAGAAGCCATCAGATCCCCGCGCTTCGGCCTGGACAGCCAACAACTCCCTTTCGAGCATGATGTTGCCATCCACATTTTCGAAACACCGCCAGCAGTTGTCGCATATGACACATCAGCATCATCTTAACGCCTGCCGAACGCGGTCGACCTACCTTCCGCAAAGGCCGGTGAATTCGGACTCCCAGCGATGATACCGACCTCGCCCCTGAGACGAGTCTTCTCGACAGTATTCGCTCCTCCCGTCGCGATGAGCATATTGACTTTACAGTCGATTGTTCCTCTTGTTCTAAATCATTCGAACAGAGTTGTATAGGCGCCTTCTGCTCAACAGTCTCATCGTGGAGGTCTCTCAATTTACACTGGCCAGCAGTCATGCAACTCCAACACTTCTCTACCTCAAAGGTTCAGAGGAGCTATGCAATGAATCTCATGTGGAACTTCGCAATTATATACAATTGTCTACGAGTTTTGTGCCAGCCATCACGATAGGATCCAGCCTTGACCAGTGTCAAGCTGAGATCCTAGTCGCCTCGATACCACAGCAACCGCCTCCGATCATCCAAGGCTGCCCTCCTTGTGAGACTACACATGGTTATTTAACTACCCAGGTACCATTATCTACAACTCGAATGCCATGTTCTTGCCCACACCGCCCTGCAGAAATGTCATCGAGCCAGGCACTGCTTCTTCAAGATTCAACCGCTTGTTCCGTGACTGTGCAAGCTCCTCGCCGGCATCTTCGTCGAACACGGTCAGATCAATAAAGACTGCCAGCTTGGGGCGGCCGGCGGCTTTGGGCCTTGCAGGGAAGGAGGTCGAGTTGGTGGGATGACGCCGCTGGTCCGGACGCTTTGGGGTTTCGAGGTAAGCCTTGACAGCCGTATAGGCTGTATTTACTTTGATACTCGCATCATGCGAGCTGTGAACTTGGCGACACGTTCGCTGTGTCCACCTGTAGCCCTCACAACAGAGTCGCCGGACGCGGCCAGTTGAATGAAGAGAGCGGCGACCCGCCGCGCGAACTGTCTGCACCTTTGGGACAACAGGAGCTTGCTCAACCTGATTGCGGAGGAAGATGGTATCCAGAAATTGCTGATATATAATGGAGCTGTAGGCCACTCCGATGCACCTGTTCCTGGGACAGCTCTGAAACGAATCAGACGTCCAGCGTTGACTGCGCCATACCAGCAGCATGTATCGTCATGCCCTGTTCGACTACAGGCAGAAACATAGCACGGTGGTCGTGGTGTTCACGCAATAGGGAGGCCGTTGTGGGAGTGTCGGCTCGCTCAGTGCCGAGTTGTCAGAACTGCGGTGACCGGAGCGGCGTCTGCCGCGATGGTTCGGGTGGGCCACTGGTCGTCATGATCATAATGGAAGTTGCGGTTCACTCCTTGTAGTAGTCGAAAACTCAAAGGCTGCCAAAAATTTTGGTGGACATGGGTGAAGGGGTTGTTTGCTCCTCAGCGGCTCAGGGCGGAGGAGCTGTGCCGCTTGTGTAGTGGCGTGCGGACAGCCTTCTGCTTGATCAATTCAGGCCATGTTTCCAAGTTCCATCAAGAAGATCAACCTGGAACTGATCAGATAGGGAGGAAAGTCACTTTGTATTGATTCTAGTGGGTTTGCTTGTCCTTTTGAAGCTGACCATATTTGACAAACGCGGACGACAATGCTTGCGAAGTAAAACCAAATAGATTTGCCTACCGCTTCCACAAACCCATTTGGATTGCGTTACCCTATACACACAGTGGAAATCTTGCTCTCATGTGCCATCGGACGTGCACAGGTTCAATTGCAATGAGGGTTGAATATGATCTTGACCCAGTTTTGCTGAGCTGGCACAGGAACTAGGGGCTTTCACCGTCAGTCCTGGCACACGTCTGTCTCGTGGTTGACAGTGACGCCAATCTGGAAATAGTCCCGTTCGAATGGTCAATCAGAACAAGCCCAAGATCGTATTGTGGGTTGCAGCCTCACTTCTTGCAGCAGGCGTAAGCATTGTTGGTGCTCTAACAGTTTCCTTGATCAAACGGCCGCCAACTTGACAGCTTAGTCAACCTGCAGGTCGCTGTCGCTCATATGCAAGTTTTCTCTGGGAAATAATTGCCGTTTCAACGAATTAACAAACGCGCAGAACAGTCCAAACAAACACCTTGGCATTCTGACCATGGTTGATAAATCGCCGGTGTTGCTTTTTGTGTGACAGACACAACCCACGATTCAACGCATCCACAGCAGCATGACCTAAGATCAGACGAACCTCTCAAGCAGCCTGTATCAACACGGTCCCCAAAAACCCGTCGGGACTTGCCACGTGGAATTCAGAACAAAGACCCGAGGCAACGTTTCGTGAAACTAAACAGCTTCACTCTAACTCTACCAGGGTAGGAACCTTGATTGCTCGACGGCGCTGTGACTGGCTCGTACCTAGCAGTGGTAGCGCGCCACTCATGGCCTGGGACGGGCGTTGAGAGTAAACACTTAAGCTCCCAGGTAACGTTGGATACAAGCTGACGGTGATTTGAAGACACATCTGCAGTCGGTCGTGTCGCCGCAAAGATAGGGTACAAGTGAAGGAGAGGGAAAAAGGGCCGGTCCGCAAGAACGTATGGGGGCCATTGGCTCAGGAACGAAAGGCTCGTGTCGCCAAATTTGGTCAACTTGCACAGCCTCACAGCCTGTCAATCTGGCGCCAAAGTGATGGGCGCATGGCTCGTGGGGCGCCTTGGGCCTTTCGCTTCTTCCGCTCCGCATGATGTGGCTCCACTTGCGTACTGTACGTACACTGTAGCTCTGCGATGAGTTGTAATCAACTTGGTTGCTGTCATGGACAACAAGGTGCCAAAGGCCCATCTGATGAGAACTCAGAACCTCGCTGCCTCGGTACGGCTCGGAACAATGACTACAAAGTACTCCGTACTAAGCAGGTAGGCGGAGACACGCCCACAAGAAGTCTTGATATGCATGCTGCATCGAAACGCTGCTGCTGTATCCGTTCGGTATGGAATGTCCAAGTGGTTTGGTGATCCAAATAGAGTGAGCCATGGAAGACGATGGTGTGCCTGTTGTGAAGCACGAGCAGCGTGCATTATTAGCGCAGCGCCATTATGGCCTACGGGTAGTAGACTTGTGGGTTAGCCAAAGGCCATCACGGACCTTCAGAACGTCATGCTTCAAGAAATAGAAACAAAGTGTTGCCAAAGTAGACCCTCGATCCGACCAGACGGAGAGCCCATGTCCCTGCGTGCAGACTTGGAGCATGTCCGGCCCCGTAAAGACAGGGCTCCGGGCTCCTCCAGGGCTCCAGCAGGGCTCCATCGAGGCGCAGCATCATCAAATGCCATTCATCCTCAGGAGCACCTGGAGGACAACAGTTGACCATGGCCTAATAAAGTCTCTTGGCTTTGTTGGGCGCAGACGATTTCTTTCTTTCCGAGGTCTTCATTCACGGATTTCAATTCAGAAACTACGAAGTACTGCACACACACCGCGTCCGCTCTTGCCCGCTGCATTGATCTTGGTTAGTGCTTGGAGCGGAGTACAGTACATGTGCTGTCACCAAAAGTCGCAGGGTTCCAGAAGTCATGTTCGTATCACAGAACTTGCCCATCCCAACGAAGAGAAATTGATATGCAGCCAATTTGTTTCTCCAGTGCTTCAAATTAAAATCTTGTCTTTCAAGCACAACAACCACCTTACTCTCGCTTTATCACCAGATACTACTGCTACTGCTACTGCTACTTCTTCTCCAAAACTACTCTACCGTGCACTGAGTACTGAGTGCTCGAAACTCAAGCTATCTCCATCCCAACTCGACCACATCTTGCACGCACTACCCTCTCCGCTGCGGCGCCGACACCCGTCCATCCGGGGCCGGTAGCGACCCTCCCACTGCTACGATCGTCATAATAAGCTCCGAATACTGGTATCTCCATCCATCTTTGGCGACCAAACAGACTGCAGCCTGCCACTACTTTTTCTTATCCTCCCTTGAGGAAACCTCCCCAGCCCAGTCCAGGAAGAGAGGCGATCATCGCTCAAGGGGCGAATTTCCATCCTCTGGCACAATTCCCCGACCATGGCCAGCACAGGAAGTGCTCAGAATGTCATCCGCAGGTCCGATTCGCTTCCGCCGCCCCCGACTGTCTGACAACTTTGGCCTACGATGCTGACCGAGACCCTCCATGCAGGAAACTGGTGATCATTGGCGATGGAGCTTGCGGCAAGACCAGTCTGCTCAGTGTCTTCACGCTGGGCTACTTCCCAACAGTAAGTTCTCTTTAGTGCCCGATGCTACTACCTGGAACCTGCTAACATTGTCCTGCAGCACTACGTAAGTCACTTCAATTGTCAGACCATCGCGTATCCCTGAGGCCCTTCCGACGACGCATCTTCGACCACGCACCTGCACCCCCGCTACCTATCGATCTGTACAAGACCGACATTCTGACATCCCATTGTCCGCAACAGATACCCACCGTATTCGAGAACTACGTCACCGATTGTAGAGTAGATGGCAAGTCAGTACAGTTGGCGCTCTGGGATACAGCAGGACAGGAGGACTACGAACGGTTGCGCCCCCTGGCATATTCCAAAGCCCATGTTATTCTCATAGGCTTTTCCGTCGACACGCCCGACTCCTTGGACAATGTCAAACACAAGGTGCGTGCTTTTTGCTGCTCCCCCACCCCCCTCCCTTCCGGGAGTGCCGACGGCCCCATACGCTCCCTCGAGTCCTGTGCTACCCGAGCGCAATCTCCCCCTCCCGAGACTTCCATGTGGTGCCACCCACTAGCAGCCGGCTTCCCTGCAGATCATTGTCTCCCAGCAAACACCTCCGGGCCTATGAGAATTCCTTCCGCTAACCGGCGTGTGACAGTGGGTCGAGGAGGCAACCGAGAAGTGCCCGGGTGTGCCAATCATCCTCGTCGGGCTGAAGAAGGACCTGCGCGAGGACCCAGTTGCCATGGAAGAAATGCGCAAGAAGTCCCTGCGCTTTGTGACCGAGCACGACGGCGAGACGGCTGCGCGCGAAATTGGTGCGAAGAAGTATCTGGAGTGCAGCAGTCTCAGCGGAGAAGGTGTCGACGATGTGTTTGAAGCTGCGACGCGGGCGGCGTTGCTGACCTTTGAGAAGGGTGAGGGTGGCGGTTGCTGCGTAATTTTGTGAGGAGTCACATTCCCGTCGGAAGGGACGGTTGGAAGACGAAGATGACTCTGTCTCGACATGAGATCTCGAGATGGCTGAGACACCCGAAAACTGCTTCGGAACAGCAACACCACGGATACGGATCGACGACGGCCATATGACCGAGACCGTCCTTCACTCGCTATACTGTCGAGCGATATGGTACAAGCAGCCCCGTCAAGTGGAGGGCAGAAACTGCGATCCGCCCAACACATCGGGACGACCAGGTTGACGCATCACGGCTGCACACTATCAGGCTCAGGCGAACGAGCTCACGACATCAGCCGCTTGGGCTTAGTCCACCCAACGGACCAACAAGGTGTATAAGTGCATCAGGAAGATTGCATTTCAGCCCTCCCCGAGACTGCACTTCGCCGAGACATACACGATCGCTACAAAAGCAAGCGTTAGACGAATGCGCGGATCAAGTCGATTGAGGTTGCAAATGCTGAGCACCCTGGGGGATCAGATACGTCGTTACGAGGCAGAATGGATTGCAGCGTATAGGTTTAACACTAATGGCATTATAATTTCCATTCTCTCTTCTGCAAATGCGTCTCTTGTGCTTCGCCTCTTTGTGAATGAACAATTTCTACGTCGCTTCGATGATTTCGACTGCGATTCCGCGTACAGCTGGCTGTCTCTCAGCTGCAGGCATGCGTTAAACGGCTGCTTGAACACCTTGATCCGAGCACATCAACCCTTCTCCCACCCCAAATCACGCCATTTCAACACGCTCAATCCCTCTTCCAGTCGTGATTCCACGGCCTATCCCCCGGCGTCTCCACCATCGGCCGCGCGTACTCAATCGGTACCGCCTGCATCTGCCACAGCCCGGCCTTCTCCATCGCCTTCCTGAACAGCCACCCCTCGGGCCGCGTGCCGGGGCCCTCGAGCGTGCGCAGCGCCTCGCACGCGTTCGCCATGCTCTGCTGGCACCCCATGAGCTCGCGGTGCAGCTGCTCCTCCTTCTTGCGCTGCAGCAGCTGCCACGCGCGGTGGATCGTCCAGTGCCGCACCTGGCGGTTGCGCGCCATGCGGAGGGGCGCGAGCCCGTGCGACGGCGCGTACAGGAACTGCATCATGGCGGCGACCTTGGGGTCGAGCTTCTCGTGCTGCTTTGCCTTCTTGGCGCGCGCGGCGTTCTTGGCCGCGAGGGCGAGGGCCGTGGCGCGGGTCACCATTTGGGGCTTCGGGGGCTTCTTCTTGCGCTTCATGTTAAGGAGGGGCGGGGTCGTGGAGAGGGCTGCGCGCTGTTGTTGCTGGGGTCGTGGTGTGTGGAGAAATGAGGGAGCCGTTGGTCGGGGGGTGGTGAGGCGGGTGGCTGTTGTTGGGAGGGCGCGGAGGAGGCTGCGCATGCTGAAGGAGGAGGCCATCGTGGGTTTGGGGCGGCCTCGTTTCGTTCGGGAGAGGTGTAGAAGGTGACGCCGGTTGCAGGTGCGTTGGTCGCGTTGGCGAGTTGCGAGGGCCGCGTCCCAGTCGCTGATGCTCCAACGGAGTGGCTCGGTCGCAAGTGCCTGTCGAACCAGGAAATGAGCTGACTGGTACTGGCAGCGCTGCAGTCGAGGAGAATCGTGGCTAGACAGGCTCCTTGTTCGCGTCAAAGTTGGAGTCGGCGGGATGTGTCGTCGCAAGGGAGGCCTGTTGTTGGGTCGATGTCGCCAACACTTATTAATCCACCTTGAAAGATCCAGAATTTGCCGCCCCAAGGTCTTGCTGAGTCATCTGCGGCTAGCATCCTTGTCGCGCGGCTGTAATAGCCGCCGTCAACGACACCGGATACCTAGTGTACTGTAAGTCTTGATGGCTTATTCCTTCAATCGCTACAAGCAATTATATGCTCTTGATCAAATCAGTGGTTGTTTTCCATTGGATTATGATGTTTCCAATTGCGTTGCAATCTGAACGTACGTAAAGCTTGCGATCCCGGTCCTTTTTTTTCAGCCCGCGCTGCGCTAGGATTCTGCCATCATTCTAGTACGGTTCAGGTTGTGGGCAAACCTGCTCGCACTTTTCATTCACGCAGGCATTGGCGCACACCCTGGCACAATCTTTAAACCGGCACTCCAGTACCAGGAAACTCACTACTTGGACAGATCCGAAACTGTTGTTTCTTTACTCAAGCTACGAGACACATTGCTTTCGTGGACGTCTGTATGAAAGATAGCTGCCAATGAAGCCTGACTAGAGACGAGGAAGGGCACTGGCTATGAAATTCACTTCCACACATGTAAAGCAGTCAACTAAGAAATTTACTGGTCAAGTCTATTCATTGATAACAACCCTGTACATTGGCGGGCACAGTACACTGAAGACGGTCCAAGTTGGTTGACTTAGGAGCTAGGTGGAAACCGTCGCCAATTACGCGGACCTAATTTTTTACTACGTAGGCTGAATACTACTCCATGTTTGCACTTACATGTGACTCATCTTTAGCTTCTTACTTGTCATAATAACAGCAAATACATTCTGACACGCGCCACTGTCTCTGCAGTGGTTTCTGGTCTCAATGATCTGCTCACAACTGTTCCTCAGATCGCTGTGCTGTGCTTCGCAAATGCACTGTCTATCTCATGGGCGATCTCAGACTTGTACCTAGGTATGTATTCATTGAAAGTATAGAAATTCACGTGAGACTTTAGCAGTGTGCTTGGGGTCGAAGTGCCTATGCAGAATTCTAATGGAACGGTGACTTTCAATCACGGCGTGTACCCTTTTTGGGTGCTAGCTGGCATTTGGTAGCGGTTTAATTAGCTAGATTTGAGGTATCTTTCAGATTTTACAAGCTCTGATGACAGATCTCATAATTTGTGGGAAGAAGTGGTTCATCTAGGGATAGCTTCAAGCTAGGTATACTTTTCTAGCGCTCAACCGGTCTGCCCGGTCCTCACTACCGCAGTCCGGTCAAGTCGCGCGAATTTTCAGCGCAGATCTCAGAATCTTCGTTAAGAAGAAGGCCAAACATTTCCCTTTTTTTTTTTCTGTCCTTCTCCCTTCAGCTATCAACGATAACCACCAAGGCCATTTCTGTTCACCACGATCGCTTCACCGCTTCGAGAATCAACAACCAAGACGTTCCTTAGCTGCGATTAAGACTTCATCAATACCTGAACTCATCATATATCCAAAATAAGATCAGCATCTCCACAAAAAGAAAAAAAAATATGTCGCAGCCCATGCAGTCGCAGTCGCCGACAGGCAGTCACGGCGAGCCGAAGCCACAAAGCATTCGGGTATGTACATCGCACAATCCATATTCTCTCCACTCTGCGCACAGATTTCATCAATTGTATTTCCATTCCATCTCAATATTTCCATTTAAATTCTGAAATCGTCAAGTTCGTGAACTGACTCCGAGTTTGCAGCAGTCTCGTTTCCGCGAGCACCTCGATGAGGCTCCCCTCGCACAACCACGACCTGCCACCGACACCACATCTCTTGTGCTGCAATGTCAGTCAACTACGCAGCCTTCAGAGAGTTATAGCCGTTCCCTGCTCGAAATTCTCGAACAATCTGAGCCTCCCTCATACAATGCCGCAGTGGAGGAGGACAATAGCGGCAACAGACCATCAACACTTCGCCGTATCCGCAGCGGTATCAGGGGCTTCTTCACCAACCTTCGCCCAACACCAAAAGATTCACCTGCAGTCCAGGCCGTGGCTTGCTGGCCCTCCGACGAGCCGGACGATTGCCTCGGGCCCTTCCTCAGCATGCCGGCCCATCCCATCAGCGCCCCAGCCCGGATGCAGAGCACACCGGTGCTGCGGTGCCCACCAACTTCCTCGGTCAGGGTACTGCGACAACCTATTCTGGGCAGTGGACGCTTCAATGTCTCTGATGCCCCCGCCCTCAGCAATACTGTCCTCCACCAACCATCGAACGTCTCAGATAGTTCAGACCTGTCAGGCCCTGTCTCAGAGGAACTGGACATTGGCGAGCCTTTATTTCCTGTGCCGGAGCGTGAGCCGTCTTTCAGCATAAAGGACAACGAGTCTGTGGATTACTTCACACGGCCTATTCCGAACGCTGCCCGTTGCTTTCGTTCACTGTTGAGCAAGTGAAAGAGTCTGAATGAGTTTGTCAAGGTTTCGGGGAAAGGACAATGAGATCTGTGTTACTTTTTTGCTGGTTTATTTCTTTGGCAAGGGGTTTTGGAGCTCGGGCTGGGATTTGAGCAAAATTTGTGCGAATTTCGGGACGCCACGATATCATCGAGAGTCGAGACACTGGACATCAAGTGAAAGATCTCCAACTCGTCGACAGGCAAATTTTGGAAATGGGATATGGGTATCGTTGTTATAGATGGCCACTATCGGGTAACGCACTTCGAGGTTGAAACAGGCCTGCAGTCAAATCAATTCAATTCAATAACAACCCAAACAGTCTTCCCACTTGATGTTTGTGAATGAGAATCCCAGGAACGTGCTCTTGTATTGAAAATGCGCGTGAGATCGAGACGTCTTTGTCACTGTGATAGGACCTCGCCTTGAAAATCCGGAGATGGCTGATAAGTATCTGAGCGGTGTACAGGATGTGAGCGACAGAGGGACGGTATCCTTTGCGTAATTAGTATGATTAGTACCAGCGGGCACGCAAAACCCTGCAAGCTTCCATTCCAGGCACATCTAGCCTCCAGTCTCACCAAGCGAAGTCTGCCTCGTGTGGATAGAATTTTGTCTTGATTATTAGTCTATCTTCGCGTGTATGAGTAATAAAAGGGACAAGGGTATGACTATGCTGCCCCAGAGCCAGATCCAGCACCGCCAGCACTTCCAGCACCAGGTCCACCTGCGCCGCCACCACCCATGAGGTTCTTTGCCCTGACAGTATGTTAGTCAACGGTGCCCACAGATAGTACAGTTCCCTGCAAGAAGACTTACATTTCAGCAATGTTAGGATCGGACATGAGCGCTCCCATGTCGGGCATGCCACCTCCGCTTCCAAACGACTGGGCCATGTCGCGCAGCCTTGGGTTGCTCATCAGGTTATTCAGCATATCCGGGTTGCTCATTAAATTCTGGGCCATGGAAGCGAACATGGGGTTCTGCATGATCGAGCTGAGATCAGGCATACCACCGCCGCCACCCGGTGCACCGCCGCCACCAAACATGCCGGCCAGGGCGCCCAGATCGGGCATCCCACCGGCACCAGGTGCGGCGCCAGCATCACGAGAAGTAACGTCAGCAGCCCCAGCCTCGAGCTCCTCGACCCTCTTCTTGGCCGTCTCGAACCCCTTCTTCATGGCATCGCTGCCACCGTTACCCTCGTATTCGATACCCTGCTTATAAGCCTCCATGGAGCCCTTAGAATCACCCAGCGCAAAGAGCGCAAGGCCCACACGGCTCCACGCCTTGGTATACTTGGGGTCGACGGCGACGGCGGCCTCGGCGTCGGCCTTTGCGCTCTCGTGGTCCTTGGCGGCGCTGTAGGCAGCGGCGCGGTTGGAGAGGAAGATGGCGTTGCCCGGGTTCTTGGCCAGCGCCTGGGTGTAGAGGTCGATGGCCTTGTGGTAGTCCTTCTGAGCCATGGCGGCGTTGCCCTTGGACTTGAGCGCCTCGGCCTCCTTCTTGGTCTCGGCGCTGATCTCTGCAGGTGCAGCTGCTGCAGGTGCGGCTGGTTTTGTTGCGCTCTGTAGCTTCTCGAACACGCCGTAGATCTTTAGCAGGTTTTGGTCACCGATGGCCGCTGATACTGCGGTTGTATCGGTGGGGTCGACCTTGAAGGCCTCGGAGATGCAGTTGACGGCGACATCGATGGAGTCTTGGTCATCGGCTGAGAGGGTACCGTCGGTGACAGAGGTGGACAGGAAGTCGCAGATAGCCAGCGCAAGGCGCTGTTTAGAGGTGGTAGCCTGCGCAAGGAGGCGATGTTGTTAGCGGGGTATGTTCTTCGGCTTTCATGTGACTGTAGTCGCGGGGCTGGCTCACCATGACAAGACTGAGGAGCAAAAGCGAATGAAGTTAGGTGGACAACTCGTTCTTGGAGGTATCTCGGGGTGTCGTTCGTTAGATAAGTGATCGGGACTGAAAAGCAAGCTGAAGAGAAATAGTTGAGGACACAAAAGTTGATCTGAAAGCCGGCGCCGGGCATCAGGTGCAGTACAATCCCGGCGGGGGAGGGGCACCCTGGCACCTTCTAGAAGCGGGACAGGGATCACGGCTGATTGCACAGGTTTCTCTCAGTGCCCAGCCCTGATGTTAGCATCTGAGTACCAGCGATGACAACCAGGTCAAATACCATGAAACCCGAGAGAGAGGATCTACTTTATCTTTAGGTATCTATACAGCGACGTTGCTAACTCATCGGGGTAAACACGACCCTGCAGCAAAGGTCTATGTTCAGAAAATATCGTTAGAGGTTATAACAAGATTATCTCGAACCAGAGGGCGGCGGGGCCTTGAAATGAAGCGGGTGCTTGCGGTTGTTTCTTTCACTCTATACATCTTCTCAGCTTCAACGGAATCGGAAGTATATCTGTATGACAATTTTATCTATCTCAACCGAAGTCTAATGCTGAGCTGTGCTTGGTGAGCGGGTAATTAGATCTCCTCGCTACTGCTGCCGTATGTGCGTTTATCTCCTTGCCGTAAGCATAGTGTAGAAGAAATCCTGAGAAGGATAATAGCGATGCCTATGGTCGTCTCCGTTGAACCTCTGCATCAACCAATCCTGCTGAATCTTCCAGTCCTGCCGTTCGTTAGGTACCCAGCCACCAAAGTCTTCCCAAAGATACTCATTCCAGAAGACTGCTGCTGGGTTGGCAGGAAGCCAGTTAGCTTGCTCCCGGGGCATCTCGACAACCTTTGCTGTATTGTAATCAGCAAGCACGACACGAGGTGATACCAAAACGCCCACCTTGACTTCCTCTGGGCTGTTTGCCACAAGTATAACTTTTCTTCCCGTGAAGTCAGCTTGGTCAAGGCCTGTTTTGAGCTGAATGACGTATCCATCCATAGCTCGTGCCAGCACTTCCAATCGATATTCTTCGGGATAATGGAACGAGTCTGTCCCTCCGCTTCTGTCTGCGCTATTTTGGACACGCGTATCTTGTATGCTATCCCCATTTAAAGTCTCTGTGGGTATCATTTGGACATTTCTGGACTGCGGCCTGCCTCCGACAGTGATTGGAAGACTAAAGGTCCAAGAGCCATAGTATTCAGGAGCGAAAGACCCAGTGATCCCGTGCTTCCGAAGGTGCTCATACGCAACAGTTTCGTGCTCGTAATCCTTGTCTGCCTGGCGCACAGTATCTTGAGGGTAGCGTCCTATGCTACTTTGAAACTTATAGTATAGCCTACAGTCCTTTGATAAGCACTTGGCCGAAGAGCTCAAAGCAACAAATGCTACATGTTTTTAGAAAAGACCAGACGAGAAACTTTGATGAAATTGTATCGGTACTTACGGGTCATAGATCTTCGCAACAGCCTGAAAGGGCTTTGGCATTTTCTCGCCATTCTTTGGACATGGAGTGACGGTACAGGCGACGATTTGGGCGCCTCGACTTGTCCCGACAGAAATGGACGCGGTGATGGCTAATTCAGCCAGCTCTGCGTCATCTGAGTGTGGACAAGAAAACTGAGAAGGACTTTTTATGACTGCCTCACGGTGAGTCACTGCTCTGAGGTATTCCAGCTCCAGCTCCTGTCTCGGCTGTTCTGTCTCAGCAATGTTGTGTGGACGGATTGCGACATGAAAGCCAGGCAGATACGGAAGGCTTGGCTTGTCGGAGTCCTGGGGCGGCGACCATGGTGCCACATGCACTGCAAGCGACTGGCTGAATCTCTCATTGAGGACTTCCGCTAAATGCCATGCATCCATCAGAGGAGCTGGATGGCTGCGTCTCTTGTTCTCGGTCGGCTCTGACGGCATGCTGTAAGCTGGATAATGAATTGATTAGACTGAGAGACTGAATAAGTAGTAACGGACAAGGGGTGATTGGAACGCGGCAGATAGGGCTTCACGATTATCTAGGTAGGAAGGGCTTGTGGAGTTTTCCTGTAGACAGCGACGCAATCAGATGGTCAGGTGGCCAGATTCTGCTTACCTTTTCATGCCTGTTGGTTGCCACGCCTGCGCCTCGCCGTTCGCCGGCCACACCCCACCAGCACCAGCCCACCTGGACGGACGCCTTCAAGCATGTTTGACGCAAAATCAGGTGGACACATGGACTCGCAAGCGCCCGCTTTATTTCAAGGCCCCGCAGCCGTCTGGTTCGAGATAATGAAGCGTGACGGACAGAGACTATAAAGCATCTCGGAGTATCTAGTCTGTCATATTCAGAATCTTTGATTGAGATGCCGTAGCACCTTTTTTTGTTATTATACGCGAGACGATAGTCCCCACCCAAAAACTTCAACACAAACGCCGAACACAGCCTGAGCCAGGAAGGAATCTCACCGCATCGCCTTCAATTTCGCATAAGCCGCGCGTGACATGGACACACTCGGTGTGTCAAACAGCCTGGTGCCCAACTCCGCCATATACATGAACAGCGGCAGGCTTAGCGACACACAAAACAAAAAGTTGGGCTCCAGGCCCGCCGGTCCGCTATCAGGCAGCGGCCACCAGCTCGCATCGTGCCATTTATTATACAAATACCCAACGCGCTCCCACTGGACGGGCAGGATGGGTGTCGATACGCCAGTGAGGTAGAATAGGCGCTCGGAGAACATGCCGATCAAAGGGCCGTGGAGAAGGTACAGGGCGAATGAGATACGGCCCAAGTCTGAGAAAGCACAGAGGGAGTCAGTATCATGGAAAGTCGGCCAAGCAAATGGGTATAAGAAGAGCAGAGCAAAGAACACTCACACTGCGAAAACCTGCACTCAAAAAGTCTCCGCACCCAATTAATCTCCTTTATAGCCACGAGGATCATCCACGCCGCCCAGAACAGCCAGAACCACCTGTTCCCGCTATCACCATCCCCATACACAGCTGGAATCCAATGCTGCAGCGTGCGGAACCCAAAGCACGCCCCATACATCTCCTCTCTTGTCTTGCCCTCCGCCGACGGCTGGCCGCCCAGAAACAGCCCAACCACCAGCATCGCATGCATCAGCGCGCCAAAGAGCACCCGCCTTCTGCGCAGCGCCTTGAGCATCCCCGCCCACGGCAGGCTGGCGTGGATCGCCGCCGCGGGACTACCGCTCTCGGTGACGGCCGCGCCCAGCACGTCCATCTCGGCGGTGAGCATGCCCGCGAAGAAGCACGCGTACCACGCGCCGTTCGACCCGAGGACCAGGTGCAGCAGCATGCCGACCGTCATCAGGATGCGCGCCCGCGACGGCACCTGGTGCATCACAAACAGCCAGACGAAGACGAACATGGACCCGCGCAGCTCGACGGGGATCGTCCACGTGTGCGGGTTGTACCGCGTGAAGAGGTAGCCCATGCGGAAAAAGTACATGAACTGCGACGTCTCTTGCACCCACGCGATGAGCTCCCAGAAGAGGTTGCTTTGCAACTCGGGCCACGGGATTGAGATCCCAAAAATGTGCCACGCGCAAGCGAGGAACAGCGTGCTGCTCATCACGGGCAGGAACAGCCGCAGCGGGCGGCGCACCATGGCCGAGTTCATCGCCTCGAGGAAGTCCTCGCGGCGCGCGAGGCCCTCGTGCAGCAGCGCCAGCGGTTTCTTGGTGATCACGTAGCCTGAGATGACAAAGAACACCATCACAGCGATGTGCCCGCCCGAAAAGAAGATCCGCACGAACGGCCATGCCGCGGGCGTGTCGTTGTACCGCTGCACCCAGCCTTGCTCGCCGTCGTCGCTCGTGACCTCGACGAGGTTCAGCGGGTGATGGTGGCAGAGTTCGATGTCGCTGTGCGTGTAGACCGTCATGTGCACCATGCACACGATCAGCGCGGCCCAGCCGCGCAGGCCGTCGAGCCATGCGGTGGAGCTGAGGGGCCGGCGGGGGCCGGACTTGCGGCGCAGCAGCTCGGGGGTTAGTGCGTCGAGGCTTGTATATGCGAGGTTACGGAAGGTGAGTTTGCGGAGGCGGTCGAAGAGGGAGCTCGAGCAGCTACCGTCGCTGCTGGTGGTGGTGGTGGGGAGCAGCGGCTCCGGCTTCTCGCTGTCCCAGGTGAGGAGACCGCCTCCGCCGCTGCTGGATGCGCCTGGAGATGCCATTTTGACGGGGGCCGATAAAAAATTCAGACTGGACGAGATTTCGCGAAATCTCTCTTCTACATCACTATGTGATATTCGTTGATGTAAAGGACATCACGGTGCGCAGAGCTTCGCGATGGCGGGGTGGCGCGGCTGACCTCGGTAGATTGGGGGTAGCTAAGGTTGAAGTTTAGTGCTGGTGTTTAAGCTTAAACATTTAAGGCGTAGACTCAGCCAATCTACGCGAATGATATCGATGTTTGAAACGCTACTAGAGTCTATGGCATCTCAGGTAAGCTGCCGAGGTGGTAGGATAATCAGATGAAAAGTGCACGAAACGTGACTGTGCTCGACAAAGTTGTCGTCAATGTGACAGTGTCTCCATGGACGGGACGAAGAAGAAACAAGAGCTCGGATTATCGCATAAGCGCTGCGACGCCTTCCAGGTTGTTGGTGCACGCGAGCGGAACCGGGAGCATCAGCCGGAGGCGCCCCTGGTTGACGTAACTCACTATTCTTCTGTCAGTATTATACTAAGGGCCGTAGGACATCGAGAGTACATTAGCGTGGAATCGTTCGCGTTACAACACTTGAACTGCGGAGCAGCAGATCAACGACTCCTGCTATCGACTGTCTTTGCAGGAACGCGAGCCTTCGTGATGGCCTCAACAACTGGGATCGAAATCCTCCATGCCTTGTCCCAAATTGGCAGGCAGAGATACAAAGTTCATGAAAAACTCATTTCCCCATCTGGCGTCCCAACTGCTCGGGACGGGGAGTTTAATTACCAAGAAGGCAGGCCGCATGCCGTGGGCACGCCGCTTCGGAGACGGCAGACTTGGTTGCCTTACCGCATTGGGATCAAACCAAGAGCCATGACAGGGCCATGATTGTGCCTGTTGCCAAGCTGTCGGGAAGACAGCGATTATCACCGTAGTTGCCTGGGTGGTACGACAGCGCATGGCCTTAGTTCTCTCATCCGTCTTACACATTTCGAAGAGCTCTGCCCGAAAACATCAAGCAAGTGGCAAACAGAACACCAGTTTTCTCGTGCTGAGCAAACCCCCTTGAGCTGCAGTAGGTCGTCCAGCTGCTGCGAGAACATGGCACTAGCCACATCGACTCCAGGTGCAGCACGCATGTGCTCGTCCGGAGCTGGAAATGTAATCCAGGTGGGTGAGTGCAACACCAATCTCACGATCAGCTCATCAAGTCGAGCGATGGTTTGACGAACAGGCCAAATTTCTCAGAACACGAATCGGCGGCATCATTGATCGTGAATGACCCAATGGGAAAAATGGTGGTATTTTCTGACCGCTCGCCGGAGTGAGTTGACTATTGAATTTGCGTTCCGAACAGTGCAGTACTAGTATGCACAGGGCAGACCTTTCGTGGGCCTTTCGTTGGTGTGCTGCAGGTGCAGCACGCAACACCCCTCCCTCATCCATCTAGAAGGTTCGTCGGGCTAGGCCGATACCGATGAGACAGCGAGGCTTGCGTGATGGCAAGACGGCTGGCCGCGCAGTAGAACCGAAAAACGAAAAACGGCTGACCCGAGAGTGCCGGATCTGGAGCAATAGCAAGCACGTGTACGGAGTACTGTTTGTGTTTTCCCGAATGGAAACACCCAAAGCGTCATGGCAGCATGCATGGCAAAGTTGTACGAGAGAAGACTCTGCTAGTGTGCCAGCTGAATCGTTTTGTTGATGCGGGAGGCCACATTGTCGGATTGTCTGACTGCCTGGCTGCAGTGTGTGTGCATGTGCATGTGAACGCGATATTGGCGTGCTTTCCAGGTCAACTTGCGAATCACTCGAGACGACCCAGGTAGGAGCCAGGAGTAGCGCAGATCATGGCCCATACGGAAAATCACTTGTGCGGGTTCGACGATCATCACAATGGTCGAAATTTTCAAGTCTGGGGAACCCTCGTCGCTACCACACAGACGGACGGAGCCTTCCCGTTGCCAAAAATAAAAGTCGGGAAATTCTACTACATACGATTCGCACAGCAGAAAAGCACCAGTGATCGTCAGTAACTAACCGGCTGAGACGAGCATATGTGATGATGCGATGATCGATCAGTTTGCTCCCCCTTTGTCCGGGGCCTTGCTAATATCTATTCGCTGCTATTCGTCGAGTCGTCCCCATGTGAAGGTGAAGGCCCGAACAAAATGAGGGTTGCCTCATTTTTATCGATGTGATCTCGCGGCGAATTCTCCTTCGTGCTTGGTATTTTCTTGGACACGGCAGAACAAGAACTGTTTGGACAGGGGTCAACTGGGTGGGACGGAGGCCTAACCATGAAGTCACCCTGGTGTACTTACCTTAATTGCACGACCCAGGCCCTCTTAGGTACTTCGGTACAAGGTACAGAGGACCAACGACGACACTTATGCGTCAACCACAACAAGCCCATTGCACAAGAGTAGGTAGCCATTACGATACAGTGTGCAAGTCCTCAAACTAATCCCTGGATACCATCGACTGAGGCTCATATTCACTATTTCGCCGGACACCAATTCGAGACGAGCGGAATGTACTCATTTCACCAGTGTACTGGACACCAGTCTGCCGTCGGCTTTTCGGACACCAGACGGACAACTACAACGATATTTATGTCGGACTCCGAGAATTATTTGCGCATGATATCGACTCCCCTTGAACCTTCAATCCATGTCTTCCGCTCACAGATATTTGCGCCAATATAATTTTGCCGCTGAAGACGGTTCCGCTGGTGGCATCTTCTAGGCCGTAAAGAACGACCTTCCGGATCCGGAGCCCGGCGTTATTCCGGAGCCAGACGAGTACATACCGCTACGAGCTACGAGACGACCAAGAATATGATGATAGAGCGCAAAGATCACAGGCAGCTCTGAACCACCATTTTCAGACCAACACAAATCGCTGTTCAATCTCGAAGGAGCATGGGGTGATGCATTTGCTTGGCCCCAGTCACATTTCCACAGTATGCAGTTGCCAACCCGGCGCGAAACTTCCTAGCGAGTTACATCAATGTAGATCCTCCACAAGTAAAAGCTGTGCCATCTTGGTGGTTCTGTGGATAGCGCTTAGCTCGTTAAATAGCCCTGGGCGTGTCCCATGAAGAATCCTTCACAAGTAAAGCTGTCACGCCTCGATGGTTTGTGTGAAATAGAGACTAGTTCATGAGATAGACCTGCTCAAGCGAGCTGATGAAGACGAAGTGGTTTCCGTTTGAAGCCTCTGTTCTAAAATTGAGTCTAGTGTTCGAAGTCAAGAACTTCCCTACATGTTCACCAAGGACTCTTCAGACCTAAGTCGAAATCTCAATATAAGGCAGCGATGGCTCTTCAAAATCATGGCCCTTCATCAGTGATTGACTTGATCATCTAAAGCTGCCTCTATCCGTCGCCAGATCTCAGGAATCATGCACGTCTCTTTCAAGATTACTGCTGCTGCTCTCCTCACTGCCCTCTCTTCCCTGGCTACTCCAGTCGTCGATCTTGCTGAACGGCAAACCCCAGCTGACTACACCATCACCTACTACAAAGGCAAGCATCAAGACAACCACGGCCAGCTTTTGGGTCTTGGCTAATTGGGCGATGTTTTACTTAGACGCTCAATTTTCCGGGGCAACCAACACCCAGACCGGCACCTGTGAATATTACCATTGTTCCAAGGTTGCAAGCTCTGGCTAACATAACGTCAACTAGTCTTCCAATGCAGTGCGGAGAATTACAGACCTCGTATCCATGCAGATTTCAAGTTACTAACTGAACGACAGTGGGCTTTGGCGGTGTCGGCAACACAAACACTGCTGTTAACTGGAACGATGCCATCTCCTCAGCAATCATCCACCCCGGTGTTCAATGCTGGTTCTACGAGTGAGCTCCACCTACACAGTGTAAGAATATCCCACTGACACGATCGATAGGAATGCTCCCTGCGCTGGGAGCTCGTTCACCGTAATTGGGCCTCTGTATCTGAACGACTTCGTCAAGATCCCGGTCACTTCTAGCACAGGAGCGACGACGTACGTGAATTTTAACGACAAGATCTCGAGCTTCCTCTGTGTTCCTTACCCACCATCCTAAGAGGTAATCAGCATGGCCTGGAAGTTGCGGGGGAAGTACGCGACCAGATGCAGAATGGCAGATGCAGGCTGTCACAGCGGTGTGGACAGAGTTGAAGATCAGCCCAGACCAGACTGCAAGCCTGAGGTTGAGCGAGGGTGGAAATGGAAGGCTAGCTGACCGAAATCGAACGATAAGATGAGACGTGACTTCAGATGTCTTGTGGGTCGTTGCCATTGATGTCAAACCGTTCCATGTTCTGTATGTACCTAGGTAGTCGTTAGGGTTAGGGGAACACCTGTAAAATGCACGGGGTACCTCCAATTTAGTGGCGGGCTCGCCAATCCTCCGTACCTCGGCTCGGCCCAACTCAAGAATTGATCGAATTGGCGCTTTGTAACCTGCATGAACCCCTGCCCCTGTACATATATACCCCTGCCCCTTTTTGCAGGTCCCCACCACCGCGGTTTGAAACTCCTTGATCGATGAATGGCAATTCACAAGACGACGGCTGGCTGTAGCTTCTTCCTCAAAGCGGCCTCCCAACATGGCCGACGTTATGTTTCCAGACGGCAGTTGCGACCTGGGGCGGGCCGGGTGGTTATGGAGGCTGCTTCGGATTGGCTGCTTCAAGGAGCCCGATAATCCGAAAAGCTGGAGTGTTTCACTCCCCTTTGTACACCAACAAAGCCGCTCGCCCTCTCAGACCTGGACCTAAAGACGAACTCGAAGCAGCGGCGGCATCATCAGCCGCGCGATGTTGAAGGGCGCCGCCTCACCTGCAATACAACCTGATTTATTCCCTACTGCATCTCTCAGCTCTTCCTCCGTCCCGAGTCCTTGAACCGCGTCTTGGCAAACGAGGAACCTGCCCGCGAGGAGCTAGGATGGGAGTATGGATTCCAGCCCAAGCTACAGAGTACGGCGTTGAACATTATCCATTAGTCTACAGCCTTGCCCGACCCGGAAATTCCACGGACGGGACGAAAGCCTGGGACGGCAGCCTTGTCATTCTAGAAACACCAAAAGAGACCCGAGATCAAGGCCCGGGGCCTAGGCTACTTTCCACCGCGGCACAATGCTTTGGAGTTGAAGTTGGCAGAGGACCAGAATCAAACTGATATCATCGCCTTGTGGGCCCGATCTGCATAACAAGACCGCAAGTCTTTCTTCCTCAAACAAGCTTGTTTTAATTGATTTGTCCTGCAGCCCCTGGTATTTAGCACTACCACCTGTTCTCCGTACTGTTCGATTATTCCGTCATCCGCTTGCTAGTTGGGGGACCCCAGACAGCAGCCAACCTCGCTCACCAACCACTAGACTCTTCCCAAGCAAGAAAAGTCAACCCCAAGCCACCAACGCACCAATAAATCAGCCTGGGACTGTGCTATTGCTCCCGGGCCCCCTTCATGCAAGCCTTGTCCGCTAGTTTTGGCAAATACGGGTTGGCCACGAACGACGTCGAAAGCCTTCTATTATTTACGGAGCATTGCATTATAATATCTGGCTGTTGCCCACACCAACCTCTTCCAGACTTGCTACTGTTCCATCGTCAACTTGCTCTTTTGGCAATAAGAACTTGCTCAAGTTCGCCTTTCCTTCACTTCAGCCCGGTCCTTTCTTTAAGAATCGCACAAAATCACACTGTCTTTCACTAGCGTCGCCGTTGGCTCATTCAACATATTCTCAGCCTCAAATTTGATACAACCACCCGTCAGCAAGACACACAACAAGCTGTGGGAAAAATATCTAGGACGAAATCGGATTGTCGAAAAGACAGACAGCTTCTGTCCTGGACGAGCCATCACTCGCTCTCTCACCCGCCGAGACTGAGCTACGGTATCACAACTTTTCAGTGTCTCACAAGGCCACCAACACAACAGGTGTTTTTTTGGTGCCACAAACCACTGTGCTTGTGACAATTGCCTCGGAGTGGTACTTTGCAATCGAAGAACAAAAATCACGAGTCGCAATTACGACGTCCCTTCCAGACGGACCAAGCGCAGGCGCAGCAGGCACAGGCTCGTATACTGTGGAGCCTGTGCATACCCCACAAATCCACATATTGCCTGACAGCCTGCGGTTCTTGGGACATTGAAGCTGGCGGTGAACCAACTTGGTATCCTTACCTGACCCTCTCAGGCCTCAGCCCATTTCTTTGCCTCTCGGCAGGATTTAAAGGAGACCGACCCCCCGTGGAAGAAAAAGTGGCAGCCAAGACAGCAGCAAATTAAGTAGATTGCTCCATGTCTACTCTCACCACCACGACGTCTGTTTCCATAGCTCTTGGTAGATTCTGCGTTGAGGAATCGGAGGAAGCAATATTACACACACCAGCAGCAATGGCGGCGCCTTATACTACCAAGCCCGTTCCGTCGCGTGACTTGGACGACGACGATTTCGACTTTGAGTACTTTGAGCGTACCTACAAGCCATTATCAAATCTTCCGACCCCTCCTCCGTCCAACCGAAACTCCGTGGCCTCTAGCCCAGTCCTTGGGGATGACGATGATTTCGATGCCGACACAACCCTGCTAGGTATGTTATGTTACACACACCCGATACGGAATGCCCTTCTCGTTCATGTGCATATGCGTATGTGCTCTTACTAATCCAACATTCTTTCAGGCCCAGCAGTCCACCTCACGAATCTCCACCCACCAGGCGCAACCATCACGCCCCCAGCCACAACCCTCGTCCACACAATCCTCACCCGCGCCGCTCTCCCTCTCGAAACGATCGCCCTCGCCGTGTGCATCCTCGACTCCCTCGACTCCAAATTCTCCCGCAAGTTCCGCATGATCCTCCCTCTCGCCTCGCCGCCCACGAACAAGCGCCACACCATCACCTCGGCTGCCGCGAACCTCCTCACACACATCGACTCAGTACCTCCCGAGTTGCTCATCCTGACCGCGCTCGTCATCGCCTTCAAGTTCACCGACGACTGCACCGAACCGACTGCGTACTTTGCGAGCGCGTGGGCGCGGGGACTATGGACGTGCGACCAGATCAATGCCACGGAGCGGTGCATTATGGACCACTTGGGGTACAGGATCCTGCCGCTGTGTGAGAAGGGGCTGATTGCGGATGCGGTGGAAGATATGCGCCGGGCGGGCGTGATGGCGCTGCGGGAGCGAGAGGCGAGGAGGGCCGCTGGGGCGGGGACGGGAGTTGGGAAGGGAGAAAATGGGCATGCGAGGAGTATCAGTGTGCCTGTACCACGGATGACGGGGCAGGCGGTTGTTGGGTTGGGATTCGCGATGACGCCTGTGGACACGCCGACGGAGGAGCGGGAGAGTGAGTTATTGGGTGCGTGAGGCGCGCGGTACCTTTTTGGGATTTCTGTTGGACCTGCATATTAGCATGCTTGGATCTTTGGGATTGGGTTATTTTCACAACAACAGCGAGGCGTTCGGTTCTTTGGATGGGGTGTAGGGGCGTTAAAAGTGCCGTGATGGCTCGAGCTGGGACCGTCCTTGGGAAAGAAGCTTGCTTGTTCTTGCTGCGGCGTGGATTATTCTGTATTGAAAGGATCTGGAGCGGAACGCTACCTATATTCTGCAGTAGTATCTATATCCTAATATTAACATCGAGGTGTTCTTGATAAAGGCATATTCTTTTTTTGACAACACCTTGCTCTTAAAGTAAAGTGAGCGCCCGGACAGGAATAATCGAGCGTACTACCATAAGGTACGTACTTTATGGGAGCGGGTTAGGGTCTTTCCCACATTTTCAGATTCGGCTTCCGGCATGGGCCGTGACGTCGACGACAACGTGCTGTCTTGATTCATTCTGTGTCCCTGCCGTGTTCTTCATTCACTTCTCATTGAGATTGACTCACTGTGGGTGACTGGGAATTCGGCTTATAACACGACAATTCAACAGGTTTACCCCCAGTGGGTCTCCTGCTACTTTATACAAGGACATTGCTCACGCGTCATCATCAGAATCATACGACGAAGCCTTCCTTCCCACTTTCGCAGCTTTATGATCCTCACGCGCCCAGGTATCTCTCTCATCCGTGGCTTGGCGCCGTCAATACACAAAATGGCTCTTCACCAAGCAAAGTCGGAGAAACTCATCTGTGAGTCGCGCCTGCATACTTATATACGGTGGGTGGGACGGACGAGTCACCCACCTCACCTGTACCAACCTCTCACAGACTTCGCACATCTTGCGAGATTTCAAATTGTGTGGTCCCATCCCCCCTTTACTCCCCAGCTAACAACATGTTCCCCAGTCGCCCCTGCCGGCAGCGCCCAGAACGCCCGCGCCGACCAATTCACCAGCTCAGGCCTCCACCGCCGCGACCTCGACCCCAGCTCGCCCATCACGCAGTTCAACGCATGGTTCGCCGCCGCGCAGGCCCACCACGACCCATCCACCAGCCAACCGATCGCGCACCCGGAGACCTGCACCCTCTCCACCGCGTCGCTGCCCTCGGGCCGCGTCTCCGCGCGCATGGTGTACCTCAAGGAGCTCGACGGGGCGGGCTTCGTGGTGTACAGCAACTTCGGCACGTCGCGCAAGGCCGCCGACCTGGCGTCCAACCCGTGGGCGAGCCTGGTGTTCTGGTGGGAGGCGATGGAGCGGCAGGTGCGGGTGGAGGGGCGCGCGGTGCGCCTGGCCAGGGAGGAGAGCCAGAAGTACTACGAGACGCGGGTGCGGGGCAGCCGGGTGGGTGCGTGGGCGAGTCGGCAGAGCGCGGTGCTGGCGCCTGCGGAGGGGGAGGAGGGGGACGACGGGCGGAAGATGCTGGAGGGGTGGGTACAGGAGGCGGAGAAGAGGTTCGAGGGGGTCGAGCATATTCCCGTGCCGGAGTTCTGGGGCGGCTTGAGGGTTGTGCCAGAGAGGGTTGAGTTTTGGCAGGGGAGGGAGAATCGGCTGCATGATCGGTTTGTGTATGAGAAGGTGGAGGGGAAGGAGGGTGAGTGGACACTGGAGAGGTTGAGTCCGTAGAATTTGGGATGGTGGGTGGTCAGCTATATATTGTATGTGGAGGTATAAAAGTCAAACCCTGCTGCGATTGCATGAAGCGGCGTTGATTCAGGCCTGCACTGACGCCAGCTGGCAAAACTGTAGGAAGTGCTTTCTATCCGGTGCTTCGAGGCTACGACCGGTGTCATCGTGTTGTGAACTGAATTACCGAAGTTCGTGGTGGACGACGTTCCTCGTGCCTAATGACAAACGCAACATGGCGAGCAGTGAGCACGATCAGTCTCACAGTCTTGTTGTTAATCTGCAGTTATGGCTTGTGCACACATATCACGGTATATTTCTTTCCTCTGATCGCTGTGAATTGGTTTAGACGCCGTCCTCACTCGCTTGACTTTATTAGATGGTTCTTCTCCACTCAAATCTCTGGCCCTTCCCTACCGCCGTCCTGCTCCCTCCTTTTCGATGAAGCCGAGCTCAGATACACGAGGTTGCTCACGCCTTCGTTGAGGGGAGGTATAACGTCGCAGGGCATCTATGACACCGTGCTGCGTCACGGCTCCGTAGCATACAGCGCTGGATATCCAACTCGTCGTCCTTCTCACCACATCCGTTCCGGTGGGCGCAGCCGTCGTTGAGTTGCCGCTCTCTCTCGATTCTGGCGAGATGGTCCCCAAGGCGCTTGTCGAGGAAGCCCATGACTTCGGTATACGTCTGAACCTCCTGATGAGTATTGAAATCGGTGCGTAGGCGATTGAGGTTGCGGTCGACCAGCTTCTCAAGAGCTGGCCTCAATGCCGAACAGATCTCGCAGGACGAAAAAAACGCCATCAGCCGTGCGAGGTTCGAGATTGTACCATTTATGCCATGTCCGCCCTGATGCTTGTCTTGGTCCTCGTCCTGGTGCTCGTCCTCACCTCCGTGGATGGCAGGACGATGAAGCCAGCATTGGAGCATTCCCAGTGGGAATATCCCGGAGCGCGTCGGGGAGCACATGTATCGACGGCGATGAGGCCGACGCAAAAACCATAACCGACGCAGGCAGACGAAGAGAAAGGCGAGCCCTGCCCCCAGAAGAAGAAGAAAAAGAAGCGCCGTTGGTGTTGAGTCAAAAAAAAAAAAAAAAGGGGGGGGGGGCCGAAAGCAGGATACGGAAGTCTCAACGATGTGCGCCTCGTCAATCGAGCCGAGCCGTTAAACGAGACCCTATCGTCCTCCTCGTTGGTCGCGTGGCCCTCACTTTCGGCGTGCAGGGCGATAAGCACGGTATTCACGAGTGCGCTTCTTCTCCTTCGTGGGCTTCTCGGTGTCGGTGCCCTGGCCCATCTCGTCGGGAGACTGCTTTTTCTTGGCCTTGACGGCGCCGCCGCGCTTGCGCTTGTTGGAGCGAATTCTGTGTTCTTCTCCTCTGGCTTCAACCTCACGTCCGCTATGGCCGGAGAAAAAAAGGCTCTCCTTATTTCCTGGGCACATTCAGCTGGGTCCTCCCTCCAGTCTCGAACCGCCTTCTCCTGCTCAAGCACAATTTGCACATCCTACGACAAGCCCAGTTTCGCACCATTCATCTCTTTCAGCTCCGAGGTCGTCCTAACCTAGCGGCGAAAAGGTGAAACTCTTTCTCATCCATCCGTCCATCTTCGTCCAAAGCAATCGCATTTCCGCAGGCTTGCGGTCGCGGCGTGTGTTGACACCAACACTGGGATCATCGGCGAAGATACCGCTGACTATGCGCTGCTTGAGCTGGCGTGCCCGGAAACTAGGAGTCGCCTGGCCCACCTCGGGTCCCATCGACAGGACCACAGCCTACAGCAAGATCTGGAGAGAGGAGGAAAAACAAAGAAAAAAAGAGAGCGGTTACTCTCGCGTCAAGTACCAGGCCTCATCGGCCACAACAGTCGACGGGCCGAAGCGGCGCGTTTTGCCTTTGTTACAGTCGTCATCGCCTGCGTCCCCGTCGAGCTCCACACCCGCGACCTGGACAAGGAGAGCGAGGAGGTTGAAAGTCCACTAGAGAGAGAAAGTGACGATAACCGTTAGACTTTGTGCAAGCAATGGATTTGTGTGAGCAGGGGCTTCTGTCTTTTGCTTACCTTGTGAGCGCTGTACGTGAGGTCGACGTCGAGGACTAGATCGCGCGCAGGTGGCGCCTTTTGGAGGCGCTTGGGGATGCGGTCATTCTCGTTCAGCTCATCGTCGTTCTCCAAGATCTGGACATAGAACTTTCTCAAGCCTTGGGGGAGCCAAAAAGGGAACCTTTTTCCCTTGGAAAAGACAAAAGGAAGAAGGGGAAAAGAAAGAGAAAAAAAAGAAAAAAAGGAAAAAACAAAGAGAAGCGGAAAAAGGAGGAAAAAACGGGAAGGAAAAGGGAAAAGAAAAAAAAAGGTAGGAATAGCTTAAGCTGCCAGCCATGTCCTACTGACCTGCTTCAACTCTCTATTTTGAAGGCGGTGCCGAACACAGCTTCAGAGACTTATCTTTGAATGCTTGCGAGCAGCTTTAGGGCCACAATTGGAGGGCGTGGTCAGAAGAGGCAAATATCTTATAGCGCGCCTCGACTCCCTGGTTCATGCTGATGACGATGTTCTTGATGTTTTGGAGCTCAGGAGAGGCTTGAACAGGTTGAGCATCGGCAGCCTCCTGCAGCTTCTGGATCTGTAGTTCCATTGACTCCCTTGACACGCAACTTCTGAAGACCACTGCTTGGAGAAGTGGACTGATCAGAAGTCTCAGATGGCTTAGGCTGTGATGCTGTAATGGCATCATAGCTGGAAGGGTCCTTCTGAGGAGCTATTTTGAGAGGAGCCATCTTGACTTGTCCTGATGATGCTGCAGCGGCAGAGCTTGGGGGGAAGGATGTTGACACAATCGGTAATCTATCTCATCCATCCATGTATCTTCGTTCTGATATGCCATGGCAACTCCTTTAGTATGAAAGAGACAATAGCTGGTTCAGCAATGGGCGAGGTCTTCTTGGCAGTCTCTTGGTCCTGTCTGTCTCGATCGAAGACAGTCAGATCTACTAGGACCTCTTCCGTGACGTTGGGGTCGTTGAACTGGTTCAGCGAGTGACCGCCAGTCATGGCACCGCTGCCCATGCCAGTACCTGCATAGTATGGGGCATAGCACCCTCAAGCAGGCGTGCTTGTACAGGGCTTCCTGTTGCCAGAATTCAAGCCCCTGGGTTGGTTGGGGCTGAAGGGCATAGCCGAGGTGGTCAGCGCAGTCTGGGCGCCTAGAGAGCCGGTGTTTTGGGGATTAGGTTATGCGACCCAGACGGGAAACTAGAGTAAGCGTGGTATAGGGAGGCTGGTTGTGGTAGTTGTGACACTATTGTGGTGCGAAGCTTGGTTGTTGGGCGCGCGAGGAGTCTGATGATACTGAGCAACTTAGGCCGGGAACCAGAGTTGCGGAGGCATACCACTGCCAGATATGCCGCTCATAGCACCGCCAGACACGCCACATATATGCCAACAGCACAGCTGCCCGGTACAGGTTACGTACCACCGCTCACCCTCTCCTTGAAAGTTTTGGCCGTAAGCAGCGCTGCAGACCGGAAGCAACGGCTAGAACCTGCTCCATGGCGAGTGGTGAAAAGGGTCTTTCATGCACTCGTTTATTTTCGTTCCCATATGCTTGGCCGTAGGAGTAAGATTAAACGAGAAAGGAAATCGCAGAAAAAGGACAGTCGCCCTTCCACGCCTGAGTTCTCGGCCGGGACCTGCTCTGGGAGGAGTGCTTCTTTTTGAGTTTGTTGCCTCAGCTGTTGGTGCATTGCCTTAGGTGTGTTGCCTTGGGTCCATGGTCTTCGCCTTGAGTTTATCGCTATGGGTTTTCGCCTTGGGTGTGTCGCCTTGGGATTGTTGCCTTGAGGGTTGTGCCAATCATGTCATTGGCTGTTTGGATTCATTCTTTGAGGCATGCACGCAATAGCCCTGGGAAGATTCATGTCCATGATCTCTTGGTTCTAAGTGACCCTGTTGTAGGTTAGGCCAAGGGATTGGGCAGAATTGCGAGCCCGGGGGGGGGGGAAGAGAATATGGAAAAGGACAGGACAAACAGCTTACTCACACCTGGAGATGAACTCTGCTGCCGTTGTAATGACATTCTGACTCTGTCTAGTACCATCCGCCAGTCTGGTAAAGGGACTCAAATGGTTGAGCTCATGGAGGAATGAGATGGCTTGCGCATGCCATCGGAATTGGGACTGTGCTGATGCTGAGGCGGATCGAAGGAGAAAGCAAAAAAAGACAGGATTGTTGAAAATTGGGTTTCTGCCATCGTTTGTTGAGATTGATTTGGAATTGGAAGGAAGGGCAAAAAAAGTTAGGACGGTAGACTTTATGGGCAGGTGCGTTGAAGTTGTGTTGTCTGATCCTTGTTGGCAGGTGGGGCTGGTGACTAAGCAGAGTGCCCCGTACCTGCTGAGTAACTAGGTACGGTAGGTAAGCATCTAGGTACTGTCCTTCCATTCACCGAATATCCCTCCTAACTTTTTCAGTTCATCCTTGGGAAATTGCACTACATGATGGGGTTGATAGGTTATCAATAGGGTCTTAGCTGTAAATGTGGAGAAGCACATATGTGTGCGACTGGACGAACCAGAGGCTCTTGCATTCAAGTATTCTGACTTTAGGGGTTGGGTTGGCATGATATTTAAGCTATCACAAAAGATGCAGTACCTTCAAGCAAAGGGTGCTAGAAGTAAGTCTGTGCCTTGACCTGCTGCTTTTCATTGCAGCAGAATTTGATAGGGCTTTATTATAGGAGGAATTTAATTTGATATCATAAGTTTGCATTCTTACACCAAAATATCGAAGTCTGAGCTGTCTTGACATCAGAATATGCTCATATGAATTTATGCTAACGTGGTGTGCATATGCTTACTTCAGCTACCCTTGACTGAGCGCCAGCTTGACTGGAAAATCCTTCCAAGGTTCCCGAAATATTTTGTAGGATGACAAAAAAAAGAGCAATGTGAGTAGTTAGCCGCAGGAGAAAGTGGTGCTCATATGGAACTTCCATATCCAAAGTGTGGTTTCTGGCGGGCATGCCAAGATTCCACGCACAAAAATACACCGAAGGCATCAAAATTCAGGCAAACCACAGGAAAAGTCCAGATGAACTTTATCTTTTATACATGATTGACGATAGCATCAGAAATCCTGAAAAGACCATGCAATTCAGATAATAAGAGCTATTGCATGTGAATCGGGTAGGTATCATGTCTGCAGGAGACTCTGTTTTCGAGGGTGGCTGCCAAGCGCTGCCGAATCTGAATAATGGGAGCATGGAGGTCCCAAAAAAAAACCCTTGTGACTATAAACCGTAGAATCTTATATAAAATGCTCTTGATGGTTCCATTCTTACATGGGCAAAGCTATTTTGACTGTGTGCGAACCGGTTTGGCTGCGTGGAGCATCCCCGTAGCATCTCGCTTTGCCCGACCGAATTTGTGAAATGTATGGCAGAAGTATCTGTGGGATATCTGACTCCAGAAACCCAGCATAGGATGCCTCCAGTGGGATCATTTCTATCTGCTATGGAGATTGGGATACCTGCCGTGGGATATTTGCCCCAGGGACAGTACAGCGCAATATTGGCGGCTTTTTAACATGATCTTTTCATGATAGCAAGTACATCGTGGTTCAGTCGAGCATCGAGTTCATCTATCCCTCTGGTAGTCCAACATACAATAGACCTGTCACTTCAATTAGATGTGTAGTAAGACGAGGCAGATTGTTTTTATTTCTAAGCTTTTCGGGGTATTTCTTGAATGCACTTTGTCACAGTCCAATCCAATGCACTCTCCATTTGTTTCAAGGTTGTTATCATCCCATCACCTCCAGGGCTGACGCCCTCCCGTTTGATCACGCCTTGCGCCTTCTAGCTATGCGTCGGTGTATCTGGCTGTGGTATCCACGCCGATCGTGATGTAGCCGATCATTCCATTCTCCACGTTCTCTCCATCAGCAGCGACAACACTCACAATCGGATTGTACCCATTCTCCGAGTCAGAGGCAATGACCGTGTCCTCAGCGTTCGTCGTGCGCTCGATCGTCGTGTGAGATGCGTACGGCTCCAATGACATAATGCGAGCTTCCAGTTCCTCCTCAAAGTATACCTGGCCCGTGTTGACGAGGTTTCCCGAGTGCAGCGTGCCGTTGTTCTCGAGCGTCCAGTCGGTGAACACCTGCACATGGATATGAATGGCCCGCGCGGTGTAAAAGCCAGGGAACACAGTTTTCATCTCGAGCATGCCATTTGCGTCGGTGGGGTACATCTTGATATGAAAGTCAGCAAACGGATCATTCGAGGTGTGTGCGTATACTTGTGGGGGGCCATCAAGCGGCACCGAGCCTCCGCTACTGCTCTCCACCCACGGGTAAGGAGAAAAAAAGAGACGTACCCCACGAAGGAAAGTTGTGTCATCAGTGTGGAGGTCTGTGGTTCCAATTTCAAAGTCGGTGATGTTGAGCTCGGACAGAAGTGTGGGAAAGGGAGTGTCTGGAGATATTCCGGTGAAGCTGGAGTACGAGCCTGTGGCGTTGCAGTGCCAAAAGTTCACGAGAGCATCCTCAAGAGGCTCACAGGTTGCTGTTAGAATGTATTAGCAATGTGTTCTGGATAATGTGTTGTGGGGACTTTTAAAGTTTGTGGCATGGAGGAGGAGGCCGGGCTGAGGGTAGTCTCAGCTTTCAGATGACCTGTTTGACTTGACGGTGGCACCGCGCCTGAAACGTCGACCTGGCACCAAGTAGCGTGGGAACTGGTCTGAAAACCGAGATGACACCTACCCATGTCCAGGATTCCAACGTCCAAATACAACGGCACACCAGGCTGGTCTTCGGTCATATCCTGACGCAAAGTCTGCGACTGGGGCCACACATACGGCCCCTCTGTCGCCTCCGGGGTGAGCACACAGGTGTTGTTCTGGATGTTCTCGTAGTAAGGCGCCTGGGTGGTGATCTCCACCGTTGAGTTGCGGTTGATGTCCCACGCCCGCTTCGCCATCTGCTTCTCATGACGCTTCTTGTTGAACGCAGCGACGTGGCCCTCACAGCGCTTGCTCATGGCGGTCCGGCGGGAGATCTCAGAGCGCGAGAGGATGTTTGAGTGGGCTGTCGCGCAGGTGGCCAGGAGGCCGGCGGCCATGAATTCGTTGATTCTCATGATGATGCTTGTGAGTGAGCGGATATATTTGGGGAATTTGAAGATCGTTGCGATGTGACCAATGATACGAAAATGAGAGTGTGGCCCGAGATCAAGAACGAGAGTTGGAGATGTTTCTGTTTGTTCTGAGGCAATGAAACATTCAGCCCTCCTTATATTTTTCCTAGCCTGACATCTTCGTGGACGAATACAGTATGGACTTCGTTCTCTGCAAGGCTGGTATGTCAGTAGCATACAGTAGTAGTTCTCCTTTCTCCATAGTGTCTCCATAATATCGTTCGGTATGTGGGGGATTCGAACAGGAAGAGCACCTGGGCACCGCAGTGGAGCCCTCGAGATCGAGACGATGATGAATACAAATCAGGCCATTGGCCTCGCCACTGATGGCTTACGCACACTGTACGCGTCGCCCACTTTCATCGACCTTCCTCGGGTCCTTTCCTGCCTCGAATCTCAACATGGCGGGCACTTCGCTAATCGATCGCGCGCCGGGCCGCCCAGGACGGTGTACACAGGCAGATATCTGACAGGGCTGTGCACCTGCATGTGTTGCCCCTGAGCTCTCTTGCATTTCTGGAATCTTGCGACTGTCGGAATATTAGAAACAAACAGGTCAGTTCTGCAGTTTTGGTTGGATTCTTGATGACTTCATATGCACTGAAGATTTGACTTCGATAATGTGTGATAATACAGTGCCAGTCCAGAGTTACTTACTACTCCATTCTGGAAACGAGATCCAACCACGACCTAGGTGTCTGAAGCTGTCGCAGCGTGTGATGGCTACCAGGATATCCCTTGATGTGTTTGCCTGGCTTCCCGGTTCCGTCTCCAAATCGCCTGCAAGATCAGGTAGTAGTGGTGACGATGGCCGCCGAGGCTGATGCTTGGAGGCCCCTAGTAGATTCCGAAGAGGCTGCGGCGAGGATCAGCGTTCATCATGTCGATGTGTGTCTGGCGGATGCCAACGGCATGTCCGTCGGGATGGTCTCTGTGCAGCTTGTAGGTCTGGATGTACTTGTCTAGCTCATCCTCGGCGGGGCCATCATCATCGATGGCGTTGCCGTTGGCCCAATGGACAATGCGGCGGCGAGCATAGTACGCAATGAGGCGCAGGTTGAACCAGTGCACCTGCACCAGATTATATTGATCTTGATTCATGAGGACAACCAAGGTGGCCGTGTCCATGTCGATATGACCCAGCCACTTGACGCGCCCACGTAGCCACCCGAGACGCACTTGAACCGCCTGATCATGGGCTTGTCGTCGTATCCCCCCTCGATGATCAGATAGACAGGCGCCCCTCGCTTGCGAAGAACGCTGACTTGGCTAGTATCGACCTTCTCCGCGCCGCGCTTCCGCTTCTTGTTGGGCATGGAGCGCCCGGGCTGGCTGGCGGACGGGGTAGGAGCGTTCTCAGCCGGCTCGCCGATCAACAAACCAGTATCGTCCGGACCGGGTAGGAGCATGTGGTCAGAGGTACAGCTATAAGTCTGGTCTGAGTCCCAGTCGTTCCTAAAGATACAGTTCTTGACAAACGTGTCGATCTCGTCTTTGGTCACAACGACGCCTAGGATGTGATGATCCTTGCCTTTCTGCAAGAGGTCGGCAAGGGTGTTGCGATATGGCCGGGTCATAGTCTGAAACGCGGCACTCGCGTGGGCAGGATCAGGTCCCTGCCAGGTGAAGGTCTTGTACTCTGCACTGTTCTTCTTTGCAACGATTCCTTCTCCAAGGCTTGGGGCGAGGGCCTTTGGAATCTTGAGCAACCCCTTGACAGCCCTGGGAGGCATTTTGAGGTGCTGGAGTTGCCTGGAAAAAGGCAGAGGCCGCGGACGCAGGGGCGGAAACGATTCCTAGGAGGACAAGGAGGATACAGCAATTGCGACTATTTAGCGAACCGATGGTCAGATCATTGCGATTGAGTCGGTTGACTGAGAGTATTAGACATACTATGCTCTGGAATTTTTGTGGCTCGTGGAGTCCTCGAGCTGCCAGGAAAAAATCCGTAGCTACGAAGGCGGGAGCTCAGATGGTGCCGAGAAAGTTGGATCAGGTGTAAATGCAACTGGCGAAGAGAAGAGGTAATCAGATGACTGGGCTTGAGGGGGTTGACTGAGGTCGTACCTCCCGGTCCAGGCTGAGGGCGTGGGCTTACCGTGCTCGAGCTTCCCTGCCGGCTGGTGGAAAATTATGGAAGGAATCGTGAGTCGGGAGGGTGAACGATAGAAACGTAAAAAAAAAATTGTAGACGGCGATGGGAGGGAGAGTGTAGTATTCAACATGTGACGGGGCGTAGTCAATACCAGAATCACGACCACAGCGATACTGCTCTTCATCGCCTCCCTAAGTTGAACCGAGTCGCTCAACACCTGCACGTGGAAGTAGATCTGTACCAGTACCAATGACGTTGTTCTTTTCCAGTTGCATATCATACCTTGATGCAATCAGCCATCTTCAGAAGAACAATAGGTGCTCCTCCCTCCAGCCCATATCCACAAAGTTAATTTTCACACTCGCCTCCATAGGTTCCGGTCCGCAAACAAGCACAAGCTCATCCCCACCCGCGTCTTGCGAAGTTGTAGGAGGCCCCACCTCCCTGTCAAAAAGCGCTCTGTCCATCCTCCCCTTGCAGCCCGTCCACTGCTCACACGGCCGTGTAAGTGTATGCACGATCCTGCAGTTCTCCTTCCCAGCCGCCAACTCCTCCAGCTCCTTCCGGCAGAGTATATCCTCCTCGCAACGGTTCCCGTTCAGCACCACACATTCCGTCGTGTCTTCGGCATCCTTCATCACCGCCCTCAGCACCGCGAAGATAGGCGTGATCCCACTTCCAGCGCAGACCATCACAAACCTCTTCACCTTCTTCTCCCGCCCGCCGACAGTACATCTACCCCTGCCCAGATACTCGAACTTGCCCACGGGGCCCTTGAATTCCACCCAGTGGCCCAGCGGGATCGAGTCCAGCGCCATGGTCATTGCTCCGCCCTTGTACTTCCCGTCGTCACTGCCGCGGTAGATCTTGACCAGCACGTCGAGCGTCCCCCGCTCTTCCACCGAGTCGGAGATGGGCGTGTACGCGCGGATGATCGCCTCCCGCGTAACGGGGTCGCGGAGCCGCAGCATCAGATGCTGTCCGATAGGAAGTCCGATCTGCTGCTCGGCGTGGTCCAGGGTGAAGGTGAAGATCTTGGTGTCGCTGCTGATGGCGGTCTTGGTGGTCAGGGAGGCCTTTTGCCACTGCTTGGAGTTGAGAAAGACGGGCCGTGGCGCGGAGGATGCGTCTGCGTCGATGACCTCGCCGGCTTCTAAAATCTTGCGCGAGGCGGCGTCGAGGGTGCCGATGTGATAGTCGGGCATCATGGCTTTGGCGTTTTCGCTGTCTAGTTGTGCGTCAGTGCAAATTGTCAATGCGAAGTAACGAAAGAAACTCACGAATAGCCATGAACTCTTCAGTGACGTCTTGCCCAGCAGCACCGAAGATACTCGCCGCACCGCCTGGGTGGCCTTCCAAAAACTTGGTGCCATCGTACACCTCACCACCAAGCACAAACCACGGCTCCTTCTCACCATCATGTTTCCTCACTTCCTCAACGCCAATCTCTCTCTTCACACCCTCCTTCGTCATTACGATCTCCTTCACCGGCTCGACCACCACAGCCTCCTCACTCTCTCCGCCCATCTTCTCGCCCCAGTTCCCATTCGTCAAGTTCCCCCCTTCCTTCTTCACCCTCTCCATCCACCCACCCGGCATCAGCGCCGGCTGCGTGGGATGCTCGAACCGCAGCTCCCCGCCCTCGCGATGCACCACCACCCGAAACCATGGATTGTTCATCATCCCCAGCACGCTCCAGTACATGTCCCGCGGCTGCACCATCATCGCCTCGTCCATAGCGCGGACCATGACATCGCTGCCCGTGCACACGCTCGCGTCCAGCAGGTCCGCGACCGGCACCTCCAGCGACCAGAAGCACCAGCAGAAGCTCGTCTCGCGCCAGCTCATGTCCAGCCGGCCCCCGAACAGCATCTCGCCCTCGGGCGCGAGCCGGTACTCGTCCTCCGGGTACGTCACGTCCGCGAGGCGCCAGCTGCGGCCGCGGTCGAGGGTGATCTGCACGCGGGTGATGCGGCGCCCGCCGCCGGCGTAGGCGTAGCCCTGGAACTTGTATGTCCTGTCGCTTTTGGCGACGGTGTCGCCATCGCCAATGCGCAGCCGCTCGTCGTGTGCTGGCTGCGCGATCGCACTGTTGACGTTGAGCTCGTAGATCGCATAGCGCTCATCCGCCCACGTCTCAGGCAGGTCCGCGCTCTGCTCCGGGCTGATGGTAGTCGGGAGCACGCGGTTGTCGTAGATGTGGTACCAGTTATCGCTGGGCCCTTCCGTAACGACGATTCTCTTGAGCCACTTAACGCTGCGACCCCCGATCTGGCCGGGGATGATAACCCTCAGCGGCTTTCCGTGGTCCGGGCTGAGCATCTCGCCGTTCATGCCGTGCGCTACCACGACGCCGCGGTTCGGGTCCATGGCCCAGTTGAGTTTGATGCTCGTGCCGTAGTAGCCGTTTGGCAGCTTGTCCGCGCCCTCGAAGCACACGTAGCGAGCGCGCTTGCTCCCCCGCGTGATCGGCTTCGCCTTTGCCAGCAGCACGTCGAGCGGCACGCCGGTCCACAGCGCAGTACTGACGCCCGCCGGGCCCCACGAGAAGCCCTTGGACTTGCGCACGACGTTCTGCTCCTTGCGGCGGTTGCCGGCGCAGACGAGGGTCACGGGGTAGGTGATTTGCTCGAAGTCCTGGAGGAGCTCGCGCAGGGTCATGGAGAGAGGGTTCTCTACCAGACCTTCGACGCTGAAGCGCCAGTCGAGGATGTCGGCATCGTGAACGAGGGGCACGGCGCCGTGATTGCGGACGTAGTGTAGATCTTTTGTGGTGATGAAGCCTTCGTTCCAGAGGTCGGTCAGAGGGGCTTCGACGTTGAAGGGATGGATGCCTGTGAGGCGGATTAGGCGTGGGTCGCGGGGGACATGTGAGTCCGGAGTTTTGAGGTCCTCGGGGAGGACCTTTTGTGTGGGTCTTGGTTGTGGAGGGAGGGCGTATGCTTGAGGGCGGTAGTTCGGAATCAGCGTGGATTCGCCGACGTCAAAATCTGTTACGACGCTCGCCGCGCTGCTGGGAGAGGAGTCCTTGAGGGTTTCTGGGGGAGATGGCGGAAGTTGATTTGGGAGTAATGATGAGGTCTCGCCGGACACGTCCAGAGCCCTGGAAATGACTTGCGAGGTCATGACAGCGAGCAGTACACAGTCAGGTATGAACAACAAAAGAGGCGTAGTCTGGGCTGGCTACACCGCATAGCACGTATGACAGAAGGCTTGTCACCGGCGTGAAATGATCTCAATATAGCAGATATCCAAAATTTGTCCAGAGGATATCAGATTGTATGGACGGAGTTTGACTCAAAAGGATCGAAGGAGAAAGATAGCAGATCTACAATACCAAAATCCCAGGTCATTGCCAAGCAGTGACTAGTAAGTTCAGAAGCGTATCCAAGATGTGGGCAAGAACGTGAGAGGCAGCTGAAGGTACTAGACAAGCGAAGTATTTCTCCGGTATTACAACCGCGAGGAGATGCAGCTCATCATCTCACAGCATTCGTTCATTTTCGGTGTCTGGCCGCCGCTTGCCATACCAAAACACTTGGAATGGGCTGGATTGGCACAAATGGTGCGCCCAACTCATCAACAGTTCCTCCGCGGACTCTAAGCATGTTCTTATCAGTGACGGTTTGCCCAGGTGGATTTCCGGTAGAAGATAGTTTTAGTGCGGTCGAATCACCAGGTTTGATAAGGCTCCCCGCACAGATTGGCGGAGATGCACGATCTCCTTGGAAGTCAGCCGCGGAAAAGGCACAAAGGCAGGGATGATGTCGATGACAGATGCGATCCACTGCAGCCGCGCCGAGCCAAGCTTTCGGCCCGCTGACGGGCCCCAGGGTCTGGGATTTGGTGGTGGAAGTGCTGTTCGAAGCTGATGCACAGTTATGAGCCTGTGACTCTTTGACAGGCCAACTTTGGACGAAAGCGAAGAATCCCAACCAATTCATTGTGGAAACCTGAAGAAAGATGTGCCTGTAGCCTAACGGCCACACTCAGAAAGTCCGAACGAGCAACGCAAAGTCGTCGCTGAGGCAAAGAAAAATAGCACCGGGAAGAAAGAAGAAAGGGGATGCGTAACCGAACACGAAAAAAACTCTAATCTTGAAAGATGACATGTCCGAGGAGCAGGGTGCACTGACGTTTTGGTGCCGGCTTCAAAACATCCTGTTGGCCCCATTGTTCCTAGGTTGTTTCGCCGTTTTTGGACCAGCACGAGTAGGGACTGGCCAAGTAAACGCGGCTGTTCATCGATCGCCGAAAATGAACTCCTCAAAGTTTTGTCCGATCCTCTGCACGCCGTCGCGCAGATCCCAGCCTTTTGCCTGACAAGCTTTTCTGTAAATCTGCTCGAGCATGGCGTCCATCTCCGGACCTGCAGTGTGCAAGTCACTCTCCAGAAGTATCGAGCCGTCCGGACATGCGCGGATCACGTCGTCCGCGATATGCTTCCGTCTCTCGTGCTCATGGTTTCCGCTGGTATAGTTGACCAAAAGACTAAATGAGAAGAAAATCCGCGCCGGTATACTTCTGTCCTTGACATATTGCTGAAGAGTCTGGACGCCGCCGCTGAAGGAATGAAGGCATATCCTGGGTGGAAATGGCTTCGGCTTGTACTTTTTCTCAGGCTTTGGATCTCCGGTGCGAATCACCTCGTCGTCGAGATTGTCTTCGTCTGATGAAGAAAAGTCCTCGTTGACGCCTGGAGCGATCATCCTCCTCTCCCGGTTCGAGACGACCCTCTTCTTGTGCTTTTCCCAGGTCGATTTCAGTGTCTCGTACAGAGCGCCTGGTGCCTGCACGCCGTGGACACTGACCGCCCGACCCATCTCTCCGGCTAGGTACAACTGCGCCACGAAAATACTCTTCTGGTGCTCCATGTTGACTCGGTACGGAGATAGCGTCTGCCCGTTGCGGCGCCCGGGTGTCATGTCATCGCCCGTTGGTGGCTCATGACTGGGGAGACGGAATGCCTTGTCCAGGCCGATCTCGCCAACCAGGGCAAAGGAATGGGCTTCGAGGTGTTTGCGAGTCTGCACTATTAAGCCCGAGAGCGGCTGAGGGTCGGGAAGCTCGTCAATGAAGGCCTCGTCGTCTTTGCTCTCCGGCGACGGCGACAACACAGCATTGTAATGACGACGTTTCTGACGCATGTGGTCCGGCGACAGCGGGTCGAAAGTGGAGTTTTCATCAGGAAGTCTGTCGTCATATATCTGGTGTGAGAACCACGGGTGCCAGCCGAAAGAGGGGATGACCTTCTGGGTATTGTGGCTGATGGCCGGGCGAGCAGCAGTCACAGCATCGCGGCTCTGGACGCCATGAGACTTGGCCAAGTCGGCTACCAAGTCCTGATCCTGAGAGCGCGTGGCCATCACGGTGAGAGTTTGAGCCCGCATGCCATCTGAGATGGCGGGTATGGAGGACATGGTGTCTGTAGGGTGGCAGTGGGCATCGTGCACACCCAGGTCCCAGGGAAAGGGCTCATCTGGGGCTTGGGAATCGCTCATGGTGGCGGTGTGCGATCCAAACGGGTGTGACTGCTCTTTCGCTTTATTCAGGGGCTCTCTTTCCCGCTGTTGAGACGGCCTCAAGAAGCTTGGGCTGTCATGTCTGAACTTTGGATCGCCGGCTTCGCTCGTGAAAGGGTCGTAGAAGGCCCAAGACGCAGAACAAGTTATGAATTCTGCGCCTATCACCTTTTTGGTGTCAACACTTAGTGATTGGAAGGCTTGATCGGGTTATGGCGTTGGTTCGTGACGTTGAACGCAAGATGCTGCGCTCACGAATGCTGTTGAAGCACGTAGTCAAATCCGCGTCGGGGTCGGGGTTCCGCTCTGTGGCATGGGGGTGTGAGTCGACTGAGATAATACATTGAGAGCTTGTTGATGGGTCTCGTGCTGAGATATAAAAGTTTATCGTTTGCAGATGACAAAGGGAACTCCACTGTTGATTTCACTTTAGACAACCACAAGCATGACTCGTCTCCACCTCCCTGGTCGCCAACTTTGGCGTCGCTGCGTCGGCAGTTATGACGCAGTTCTGGATCTTCGTGTCGAGCCAGCATGGCGGCGAGTCGGCGAGTCGGCGACATGGTCAGAGATGGGGTGAGTCGGCCGGGAATCTGCGCCATATTCTTGCAAGCTGCTTAAAGCTCAGACAAGGAGAACCCCTGAAGTCTTGCGTCCAGATCCCACCAAGTTTGAAAGGCAGACAGGCCGGTAGGAGACACAGTCTTGACGCTAGAACCCAACATTCCACGAGAAACCTCCAGCGCTGGAGATCTCAGAACACAAGATGTCCGGAGGCAACGTTGCGCATGGAATGCCGCCCGGGGGCAAAATGATAACACTGCGGACAGCATCACAGACAAGATACTCTTCCTCCCTCGGGCTTGTTCATTTCTAACAAGAAAAGGAAGCATTTAGCTTAAGGCAAAAGACAGGCAGCAGACGCCAACTACGCCGACACCAGTGTTTGAGTGTGAACCGTTGGGCCGCATCATTACGGGTGAGCCGCTTCACCTAACGGAAAGATAGAGGCAGCAGGCCCAGAGGACAAAGACAGTAGGCGTCTAATGAGGCCGACTCCGTCCGCAGGCATTATAAAATCTTCTCATATTACCCTAAATATCTTGAAGGAAGAAAAAAGTGTCCAAAACTAGCAAACTGCTCCAAAAAGCCTCGCTCACAAATTATTAGTATATTCCCGATTGCCATGTATGTTTTACCCTCTCGTGAAAATCGCGTAGGTCACTCGGAAATTCCACCTCCTGGTCTCAAGGATTACCATCTTCGACCAAAGGGATCAGCTTCCCTTTCGCGACTTCGGTAGCGGCTCCTCTCACGGTACTCTCGATCCGCCGAAGCTCGTCGTGGACTATCAGATCTTTGACGCCGCCCGCGCTCCTGTTCAGAGTAGTCCGAACGACGAGACGCGGGTTCTCCAGGTCGATATGTGTCAACCCTGGGCCTGCTCGACCGCTCGTCCTGACGAGAAGGTGGTCTAGATGAGTGTCTCGACGACGGTCTAGGTGCAGGCGTGCTTGGCACATCGTCTCTGCCACGTTGACCGCTGCGTTGAGGATTGTAATCCCCGTAGGCTTGAGCCCTTCCCCTGGAAGACATGGGCGGGCGTGAGCTCGTCGTAGTAGAGCTGGAAATCGACCTTGGGGTCTGTAGAGCCCCTGCGCTAGCCAATGATGGCATGGTCAAGGTCTGGGGCGCCATCGGGGACAGCTTGGCTCTGCTGCTTTTGGTCGGTGCATCGTAGCTCGATCTCGCAGTCCGGCGAGGAAGAAGGGAACTCGATCCGGCCTCCGGAAGCTTCGAGGAGCTCTTCCGAGTAGCTGCTGAAGACGCTTTGGCTGTGCTGCTTGCCGTTGGTGCATCATAACTTGACATCTTCTTGCGAAAGGAGGGAAGTGGAGGGGGAGCCATTAGGCCCTTACCCTTGTCTCTGCTGCGATTAGTATCTATGCTCATGGCGCTCACTTTCGACGAGGCATGGGAAGAGGGCCTGGGCGGCAGCGAGGCTGATTTCCGCGTGTGAGAGCTCCCGACGGACGTCGCTCGTGACTGTCTTCCGCGCATCATATCGTCCGCTGGGTAGGGGACAGATGGCCATTATCATATGCCCAGTTGAGACGGTTCTTTAGATCCGTTGCGTTTTTACGTGCGAAGTCCTGGGCGTTTCTCAAGTGTTTACGGCCTTCTTCAAATTGCCCGCGCGTTTCAAGCGCCCCTGAGGCAACTGAATATTGATGATATGTCTTCGTTGAGGTCGTTGGGTCCTCGGCTGTGTAATGTGCATATGTAGCCCACACTGTTCCGTCTGTTACGGCGCTTGCCACAGCCGCATGTCTGTCTGGATCAGCCTAGCCGAGGTGCTTGAGAGCAACACTCCTGCCGTAGACCACTGTGGAAGAGATAAGTAAGTGCTAGCCCCTAAAAAGCATGTATATCCGGTTTACGCGCAAAGGCACGAGGTGAAACGAGATGAACGTGAACAAGTCTTCAATGACAGGCCAGTTGCAGGATGACTTTAGTATACTTGGATAGGGACGGATGACTTACTCGAAGCACCGTCGTAGCCGGCTTGATATCTGGCCTGTTTCATGCTCTTGCCTGGACCCTTCCACTCTCCCACAAAGTGAGGCAACGCAACGAAGCCATTTACTTTGTCCAAGTAGACCGAGCCGGCCAGATCGTTGCCATTGCGGTCTTTGCCGCCAATGTCCATGATATTTGGAGGAAACTTGGAGCGCTTGAATCCTTCAGTGTAATCAGGCTTCGGAGCGGACAGTCCATCATTAAACCCTTGGCCTTTAGGGTAGCTTTTCCATTGTTTGTCATATTTGGTCGTGTAGCCTTGAGACGCAAGGCCAGGCTCCCGCCAAATGTCTTTCAGAAGGAACATCTCTGCAATCTTGCTCAATTCGACTTCGTTGGCTGCATCCTTGGTGTGATCCTTAAAATTCTGCCAAGTTCCATCGGACGGCGCGGGAGAATTCCTATCCTTGCCGTAATCGATCTGAAGTTGTGCCAAATTCACTGGGAGGGTGTTGGCATCCGTAGAATCCAGCTGGTGGCTTTGAGCGCCCCATTTCCAACCGGCGTAGGTTGGATCTCGTCAATGGGAGTACCTCACTTTCACTGGCGATCGGTTCGGAGTCCTGCTCCTGCAAATCAGGATCTAAAAGGATTGCTGGGTCGTCGTCGACTGGCCAAGTAAAGGGTGAGTAGTTGAGGGTTGTATCTTTGAATGGGGACGAGGTCCTCGGATGGTCGGCACCAGGTTGGTCTTCCATGCTCCGTCCTCTGCCTTCTTTATGACGGCTAGATGGGAGCGAGGAAGCCATGATTTGTAGACTATGTCGCTGCCTGCTTCTCACATAACGGTTGACCAAAAACTATCCTGAAGATGTGGCACAGCCAGATGCCCAGAGCGGCGAAGTCAGTAGCAGAGCTGTTGTTGGTATGTGCTGAACATGGACAGGCCGGGCATGGAACAATGATGGACTTGCGCCGGCCGTCGTGGAGTGTCTGCGAGTCCAACGAAGGCGTTCTTGCCGCGTGTATTTCCGAAGTTGACGGTCGCAAGCGCGAAGAGAGTGGCGGTCGTGGGAGAGAAATAAGGTTTGGGCAGATGTGAAATCTGGTCGACCGTGGCGGACCTCTGGACGGGCCCTCACTTTCTCAAGGACCTTGGGTTGTGTAGCCGCCTTTAGGCCGTCTGAAATGGCGGGTCGGAAACAATAAAACCAGGGTCTTTGTGAGATAATTTGTCTGTATCGTTAGATAAGACGGTGTGGCGTAGCATGGATAGACTAACGTTTGCTGAGGCGTTGTGTTTGGGTGAAGTGATGTTGAGAGGTTGAAGATAGGGTCGTTAGGCAGAATACGCTATAGGTCGTGCTCCAACTCCGTGTCGGTGGCTCACATGGCGACTCCCTTGTTAGCTTGGCAATGGTGGAAACCAGTACTGGTCATTTTCAAATTTAGTAAGATGCTATACTCTACTTTCTCATCGAGGTTTTGTTCCAAGTCGTGTTGTTACAACTTCACCTTCCGTCAAAACTTCCTCACGTCAGAAGTATCTCAGCCTAGACCTCGTTGACTCAGATGGCATTGCGAACTTCAAGGACACATCTGAAGTGCGAGATATGTGAAAGATCTGGAACATATTTGAAGGATTGTTCTGTTCTGCCACCGTCATCAGAACTCTTGCCCGCATTAAAAAAATTGTTGAACGATTTAAAATCCCAATCAATTGATAGACTTCGGTGGGAGGTCAGTGTCCACGTGTCTTGTTCTCCCGCAGATCTGATCACCGTCCTGAACGGCACGGACGCTCATATGTGTGTACTAAGATTATATGCGGACACGTCTGCTGGCCCTCGTAGTAATCACAAGGAAGTAACATAGAATCAGCTGCGGCAGCAGCATCGCAAATCACCCAGCAACCAGGGGTAATCCAATGTGAACTCACAACTGCCAGGCCCCATCACTATCACGTCCGGTTCCTGATCTAGCCTCTCAATCTTATCCCTCCACTCACGGATCTTAGGGGTCCAATGATCCTGCATGTTGCCCTGCTGGAGCATCTGCAGCCCTTCAAATCCTTGACAGTTCATGACATCCTCCCACAGTCTCTGCCTCCAATCATGCTCGTCATGATCTGCGCGGTCGCCAAAGCGCTGTTGCTGAAAATCAGCTTCAAAGTCTGCTCCAGCTTTTTCACGAACGGTTTTCCAGTGTGGCCTCCATCTGGAGCTGCAGATGACCCAAATGAGGGCCATAGTGTTGTCCAGTTTTGCGTCTGGAAGACAATTCTTGATGATCTCCAATCTTGTCGTGAGCTTGAGTCGTCGCTTTTTCGTGTCTTGATCGAGAACGGCTTCAAGATCAGGAGCGAAGAGCTCCCCGTAGATAATGAGATGAAATAAAGTGTCGGAGGGCTCCGAATATATGGTACATTCATCGTCCACTCCCCCTTCCCAGAAGTTCGGAGTTGCGTACCACTGTACACCCACACATTGGTCGATAATGTTCTCCACGGGGTTCAGGGTCGAGAAGCGCATGGCTTGAAGCTCTCGGATGCGGGCCATGGTCAGGCCACAGTGCTCCAACGCAAGCTCCAGCAACGCATCGATCCCGCCCTTAACTTTAGTTGCGAGTTCATCCTCATTTTGGTCACAAAGCCGGGCCCAGTGACCGAGTTCCCGCGCTGTTGCTGCTACTAGGAACAGCGGCGACGGACGGAAGAAGGTGCTTGCTTGCGCGGCGGCCAGACGAAGCACTGCGTTGGGAGTTGCTGTGGCCATGCAGTCGCGTAGTTTCCGGCAGGATGAGGACAGGCTCATGTAGTCTTCGATGTTATGGATATAGCCGGGCAGCGTGATGAGGATGTCCAGAGGCAGGGACAACAGGTTTGCGGACTCCATGATGTGCTGTATAATTGCCAATTGTCCTCGCTGTAGCTGGATGGTGAAATAGTTTATGCTGGACCGAAGGATGTCAGTAATGTATTCCTACAGCAGTATATCATGAATTCGTCGCAACTTCGACGTTGGCACTTGAGTGTAGCTAGCACTGCGGAACCAAGTTGGGATTGGGGCGCAGCAGTCTGCCATTCGGAGCCAGTCTCGCCGCGCCAATCGTGCACCGCGAGTGAGGGATTTGATGCACTAGTAAGAGGTTTTTTTTTTAAAAAAAAAATAAGAAATAAAAAATAAAAAAAACCCTGGCTGGTTGCTCAGAGTTCTCAGAAATCTTCAACTTTGGTTCAATTGCTTCATAGAATCAAAGAGCATGACATGTCGTTGATTTCGGCGATGGAAGCCGAGCCGCATACATAGTAAGTGGGGCGCTGTCTCCGGGCCGCCGACATCTGGAAAGCCCAGGCCGAGTCAGGGGTCGGCGAGGGCCGGGACGAGTGGGTCTGCCAGTTCTCGACGGACTGTAGGCCGCCGTGAAGATCATCTTGTATCCTACCTAGGTAGTCAAGGTCGACCCACATTATCAAGTCCGATTTTGGAATTTAGCAGCACAGGCCTGAGTACTACATACTATTTCGTACATTACATGAAATACTACCTGGTCGAGAGTAGTCAAGACCTCATTGAGATGCACTCACTTGAAAGCTACCACACACAGTATATGGCCAAGATTGATGAGTATCTGTTCTCACAGAGACGACACTTTGAGATCCAGGCTATTCATGCAGGCTGCCTAGCATCGACAATATGTTGGATGGGCGATAAGATGGTGTCATTTTCTTGGCGGATGCGGCCGGAAAGTCTGCAAAGTATGGCGAATGCACACCACCCTCACCTCACTGTGGCTTCTAGCGATCCCAGTCCGCCGGAGACTTACCCCGGATTATGCATGGAGTCCTGAAGTCAGCCAATTACAACAGCACAGGTGGACGCCACTTTTCACATGCCAATGCACCCTCGACCAACCACCCCAGGAAGTCCCCGGATTCTGAGTGCTCAGACCACCATCTTTTCCTCTGGCTTTTCTAGCTCCTTGTGCCGCCCCCGTCTGATCACCATCGAGGGACAAACACCTCCTCCTACTCGCGCATAGTACGATAGTCAGGCACAGTCTGTCTGCTTGTCCCACAGATCCAACGTCCAGGCAGCCTGATCTGAATCACCATCAATCTCGCATGCCAACGCACCTGTACGCCGCCACGCAGCTCACCATGTGCGCCATGTGAAGAATACATCCACAGCGTCCATATTTACCCTCAAGCCACCCACGCACGACAGCCCTCTGGCGTCAGCCAAAACCAATACCCAACCGCAGCCATGGCCCTCCTCAACCCTGTCTACGCACTGCTCGTGCCCTTCCTATTCGTCGTGACCATCCCACTTGCCATCCTCGCCGGCATCACCACCACCCTCGCATTCTCCGTGCTCATGTGCCGCGTCGCCGTCGTCTACCTCGACATCGCCGTCAACATGGTGCCCCAGTACGTCACCGGCCGCCGCGTCTACCCTTTTCCAGGCCGCATCATGAATTCCCTGCTGTCCGCGGCCATGGGGGACCAATCCTCCTCCGCGAACAACGTGCCTCCGCCGCAACATTCTCCCAGCGACTCCCGCTCCGCCAGCGGCCAGAGCACGCCCTCGCCCATACACCACGGCACTACCTCCTCCGCCAACCGCAACCCCACCATCGTCCGCCACCACCGCCGCCGCCGCACGAGCGGCGCGAGCTTCACCTCCGTCGGCTCCATCACGCCCATCGACGACGCCGCAGCCACCGGCCTCGGCAGCAAACGCAACTCGTCGTACATGATGATCCCATCCATCGGCATCGACCGGGACTTTGAGGGCGTCGGCGGCTGGCGGCTGAGCGACAAGAATGGCGACGCGGACGACGATGCCTGGGCGCAGCTCAATTCGCGGCTCGAGCTGCCAGTTGATCAGCAGCGGCGGCACCACCGGCGGTCACATTCTGGTGGTGGTGGTGGAGCCGCAACGCCCGGTGGGGGTGATTATTTGGTCATGAAGAGCCCGCGGGCGGTGAGGTCGAAGGAAGGGTCGCCCGAGAATGCTGCTGGGAGGAGAGGGAGGGGTGTTGGGCCAGCTATGTCGCCGAATAGCTCGAGACAGCGGACGCCCACGAAAGGGATGCCGCCGCCGTTGACGACAATTGATTCGAGTGGCTCCTATTTCCCGCCTATGATGTCTCCGAAGGCTACGAGGAAGGTCGCTATCTAAGAGACGTGGATATGTATCTGTGGTTTTATGAGGGTCGGCACTAATGATACTGATGTTACTGCAAAATATGTACGATGAGCGGGTCCTATTCATCTGGGTACGCATGTTAGGGGCGTTTATGTTCATCACAAGTCATTTGAGTATTGTATTCGAGCATGGGGCGGCTATGTCTGGGAACTGAGTGTGTCTAAGAAGACCATGCAAACCAACCTCATCCAATTCAAGTAGTCGGGGAACTACCCTCATGCTCGTTTGAGACCATAACCACGAAATCGCGAATCTGGCCTGCCCAGGTGGATATCTGGTAACGCAACATCGGGCTTGTCAAGCTCTTGCACCATTATGGGCCAAATACCTACGGAGTACACTGGCCTTATTCGCAAATTGGTAGGCTGAAACTTGATCCTGGGCGTTTGCATGCCTATAATTAGCACTTCTTGGCCCCATATATCAAATGACAGGATTGAGATGATGGGGTTTCTAGGGATGGAGTCTTGGCTGCGGAAGCGAGGCCTTTGTGCCCAGATGGTAAACGGCATCGTGTACGGAGTAGAGTGTAATTCCACAGCGCGCGCGCGGGTGTCCCATCTTCAAATAGATGTGTATGTTACTGGAAATATATCTGACACTTGCTTTTGCACAGCTAAATCCGTATTTCATAATTCACCTAGGTAATAGCTAGCACACGACTTCTGAATTGCCAACTTTCATATATTAATCAACTATCCACCCTCTCTGTCTTCTGATATTGAGTCCAGTACCTCACACAATCTACAGCACACTCCAAACCTCGACCCACTCAGCCTCGCACACATACCCGGACATCTTCTGCCAAAGTCAACAACCACTTCCAAAATCACACACCGAAAATGAAGTTCATCTCAACTCTCGCCGCCCTCAGGTATGGTAAACCAACTCTGTGAATGCTTTCGCATCCGGGCTGACTATATTTTTCCCGCACAGCACCCTCCTGGGTCTCTCATTAGCCGCAGACTGCTACTGTGATATCAAGACTCCCAACACGCCAGACGGGAGCCGCAATGCGAACAGCCTGAGCTGCTGTGAATATCAGGATTCAGGTGCATTGGGTGTGTGGGGTGAGTGTTTGCCCGGGTACCTCTCTGCCATGTCACTTCCTGCTCGTGACGGTGTGCTGACGACACCCAGATGGCTATGGCTGCGCGGAGGTATCAGACACGGTGGCCTACGCCACATGCTGCGAAAGTTTTGACCGTGGAACGACTTGCTAGACTTGAGAACGGAGTGCATATACCCTCAGGCTTGAAGTAAAGTATCGCCTTCTCCTGAAGTCAACGGGATACGCTGTAATGAATGAACGATTCCATTTCCAGCCTTTCTTTCCCACAGTGATTGCGATGTCTGAAATTGGAAAGAACCATGCAACGAAAATGTAAATGATCCCACTGAAGCACATATTGACCGATCCATAACGCCCAACCCATAACCAAAGGTATCATGTCTCAAACCAAACGCCCCATTGACCCATCTTCTCCGTGCCTCCATTCCCATCAGCCTTTCCCCTAAAGCGTTTGCCAGAAGTAGTTCGCATAAAAGAACCTCGAGAACTTCTTATCCAAGTTCACAACATGGACATCCCCCTTCCGATCACTCCGCACAACCGCCCGACTAAACTCCCCGTCCTTCCCGTCCCTCTCCACCTCAATCCCCAAACTCCGATACACCTTGAGCCGCAACAGCACCTCATCCTCCACCGACGCCGCACCGTCCTCCCCAGCAGCAGCAGCACTCCCGCCTTCCACCCCCTGCAGCTCCAGCTCCGTCAGCCGCGCCTGCAGATCCGCCGCCTGGCCCGCCAGCCGCTCCGTGTCCATCTCGAGGTCCGACGCGGCCTTCGCGACGCGGAACTTCTGCGAGTCCAGCTGCGCGATCGAGTTGGCGTGGTCCGACGCGCGGTGCTGCGCCGTGAGCTCCGAGTGCTGCGCCTGCATCGTGGCCAGGTGTCGCGACAGCTTGCGCAGCGCGTCGGCGGCCGCGCGGGTGCGGAGCTCGCGCGCTTGCGCAAGGGTCGTGAGAGAGTCGTTGACGCGCGCGACGGCGGCTTTGTCGGGGCCGATGTTGAAGTTCTCGATGGTGTGGTGGATGAGCTGGTGGGGTAGAGGGGGCGAGGGTTAGCTTGAGCGTACGCTTTGCGGAGGGAAAGCTGCTGGTTGGTGAGGGGGCTTACCGTCGCGGGATCTTCTTCGAGCAACATCTTGGCTGGTGTGGTAGTGTGTTGGCCTTAGAGCGACTTTTATCTTGATGTTGAATAAATTGAGTCAATGCCGCCGTTGGAGAGAAAATGAGCGCGGAAAATGGTGATTGTCGTCGACTTTGAATTCTGGTGTTTTGGCAGGGTCGGCCCAAACAAAAAGCGCTGGTTCCCTAGGCGATGAGGGCCAACCCCTGTAAGTTCACGCAACGGCCGCTATCTTATCGGCACCCCTGCACTAGCAGCGTCATCCCGTTTGGCCCGAGCTTCCTGCAGGCGGAAGAGCCGCCACTTGACCGCGCAAGTCAAAGAACCACGTCGAAATTGGGAGGCCTGATCAAGTTGTCTTGCAAGTCACCGCATGACAACCTATTTAAACAACTCCTCACGACGACCTAAACATACAAACTTCGACTCACGATACCGTACTTCCCTCAAGACTCCTAGAGCAACCCGAACGACAAAACTCTCACCGAACATTACCTGCCCGAACAAATCTGACAAGATGGGTAGCAGCAATCTACCATGTAGGTGAAGAGACCCGGACGGACAGGAGCACACTTCACCTCTCTGGACTTAGCTAATGACTGTGGTTACAGACGCCGTCGATGCGGAAACACCCCTCAACCAGGCAGAACTCCAGGTTCTGCGCGCACAATACGAGAAAGAGGGTGACATGGTCGGTGTCCAGACCAAATTCAACTTCGCATGGGTACGCTACAGTCCCCCCCCCCGGGCTTTTGCCCCTGCCCCCTTCACAGTCGTTTACAACCTCCCGAGCTAACGCACCTCCTCACCCTTCCCCACAGGGCCTCGTAAAATCCACACGCCGCGACGACCAACAACTCGGCGTGGTCCTGCTCTCCGAGATCTTCCGCACGTCTCCCGAGCGCCGCCGCGAGTGCCTGTACTACCTGGCGCTGGGCAACTTCAAGCTGGGCAACTACGCGGAAGCCCGGCGGTACAACGATCTGCTGCTCGAGAAGGAGCCGGCGAATCTGCAGGCGAGCGACCTGCGCACGCTGATCGACGACAAGGTCGCCAAGGAGGGGCTGGTCGGCGTCGCCATCGTTAGTGGGCTGGCGGTCGCGGCGGGTGTCATTGGCGGGGTGTTGATGCGGAATTTGGGCAGGAAGAGATAGGTGGTGTGTGCGGTGTGTAGGGCGGATTCGATTGTGTGCTTGCATAGCTTTGGAAAGGGGCTGGCTTTGACGGGCTTGGGAGCATGGTCGGCAACTTGATGATGGGATGGTAACTGTCCACTCAGCTGTATCTAGCGGGCAACACGGAGCATTGATTTATTGTCGCAACGGGGTCGATCATATGGGCGCAGCGACGTCCATTACAAAGTAATGAGTTGCACGGATGTTGGTTGTGTGTCAGCAAGCACGAGATTAGGCTGCACAAGAAGGTCGGCAATGGGCCAGAATTTCGACCTCGTAGTCAGGTACGTACGCGTCGTGTCTCTTCGAGTTGAACCCCCTTTATCGCGTCTTCATGGCTACCTCCTCCTAGTTCATAATACAACGATAGACCAAAGAACACGATTCTCCACGCGTCCAATCCTATTGCGACAACAGTCCGAGGGTGTATATCACGGCTTGATGAGATGGTATTAGATTCCAGCACTCACTGGCGGGATGCCCAAAAAGCAGCTACCTTTGTACAGTATCTTCCTCTACCCGACATGTCCACTGTGATCTGCCAAGATCATATTACTTCCTTCCACCGAGCCCAAGCCCAACCTCCTCTTTCCCATAGAAACAAAGGAGTCAGGACCTCAAATTCCCAAATGTGATTTTCGAATGCATGGTGGGATGTTTGAAGCTCTACCAGCGGTACGCGCAAATCATTGCGTGAGTGCCGAGTTTCTCAATAGTAGTAGTGGTCCCGTGGTATGAGCGGCCATGTAGTGGAGCTCAAGTGCCCTGCTGCAACAGGTACAACGTCACGGGTCCAAGGCTCGAGTGGGTTTAAATGTTGCTTCTTTCTTGTCGCCCTTTTTGGTGGGCCCTCTACCCAATTGAAAGGGTCTCACAATGCTGAAGCCAGTGACGGCAGCGACCAATACGACCACAACAATTTGACCACCGCGGTCTCTCGTCAAAGACGGAAGCGGCGAAATGAACCAAACCGCTACTACAAGTAGCTGAAGTGAATGGGAAGGAGCTGTTGAAATGTTATTCCATGGTAAAGTACCAGTGCCTGTTCCAGTGGAGCATGGAATATTGATGGCGCACCATCTCCTCAGCGGTATTATGCTTCCCTATCAAATGAAGTCTTCATATTGATCCCATCTCAAGCCCGTACCTAGGTACAGCATCCATTACGGCCGATGAGATCCGAAAATTCCCATCATCCCTGAGCAATATCTCTCACTCACACCGACAACAGTCCCTCGCTACCCTTTGACCTCTTCCGCACCGGCAGCCTCGACCTCACTCGTCTTCTCAGAGCCAAAGCCTTTCTGAACCGCTTCTCAGATTCCATCTCCACAGGCGTGCTGGTCGGCACCGGGATCCTGGTCACCGTGAGCCCATCGTCGTCGTCAACATCATTGACCACGACCTCCCTGAGCGGAAACACGTCGGATTCCCGAATGGCCTTGCATTCGTGGTACAGCCGCGCTCCTGCACTCATGGTGGACGGGTCTTCGTTGACATCATCATCATCGTCGTCTCCGGGGTCTTGAGGCTGGTCCGGGAACTCCACTGTGCGTTCTTCGCTCGTTTGGGAGACGCAGCGGGAGCAGATCGGGGATGGATGGTCATCGCTGGCGACGTTGTTGTTGAGGAGGACACTGTCGAGTGAAGTCTGTCGGGTCTCGATGTGAGTCTATGGCATAGCAGAAACAGAATGGAATTACTCAAGACTTACTTGAACAGGTGGTGCAGTAGGCCGTAGCCCTTGGGCAAGACGGCGGTGCAGACTGGGCGTGGCGATCTTGGAGGGTTGGGAGGGTGAGGGCGGCGCGGGCTGCTGCTGGGTCTCCTTGTTCTTCAACTTCAGGTCGAGCTTGGGCGCCGAAGTGCGAGCAGCAGGTGTATAAAGGCCGTCTGCGCTGTCTATGCCGTGGCTTTTACGGGCTTTCTTCCGGTCCCTGCGGAAGAGTTGGAGTGCGCCCGACAGGTGCATGGGATTGCAGGCTGAGTGGTATTTAGAGGACTGTGGTATCCTTCCTGGTGGTTTAGGTCCAAAGACATTGTTAGGATAGGTATGGTTGTAGGTGGTGTTGATCAGGATGAATCCATGATGTTGAGAAAAGGGTGCACGCTGACCCTCATTGTATTTGATGTTCGGGCTTATTTACGCGACTGATTCCTTCTCCGACTAAAAGTAAAAACGTCATAGTATTTCTTTTTGAAGTTCATTTCGGAAGGCTAGCCCGGATATCAAGAGAAAAGGGGAAATGGCGATTGCATTACGGCGATGATGGTTGCCATAGAATATTGGTACTCAGGTAGCAAAGCAGCACCTGTCTACAGGTGGACATTTACATTCCACAATAGTGCGTTATGAATCCTTACTTTCAGGTTCTCCCTATGCTGGAGAATTTATAAAACAAACCCTGTGACTAGTCCTCAGAGATTTCTGTCACTTGACTGCTTGCAGTGACAATGCTGCAGCGAGCTTGTCGTGGGTGGGTTCACCAGGTGACATGGCCTATCTTAAGGCAAGAGCGATTTTATAATTTGAGTCGGAGTGTTTGATCCCGAATGTCCGATCATTCCACAATTGCTTCAGTCTGGCTGCAACACTGCCTGATTCGCATTGGTGATGGTGTTGGCTAGGTCCTGTGCGGTGGTGGTGGCTTCTTCAGGATGGCAACGGTCTCCCTTCTCAAGCACCCTCAGCCATGATATAGGTATATCCTCAGTTGCTAACGACTGATTGTCAATGTTACTGTGCACAAAACTAATCCTGGAATTGGGAAGGACACCCGAGCATCATTGGCCCCATGCTCAAGCTCTATATTAGCTTCCCAAGTTGGTGGTCCTGGTTCAATGTTTGGGAAACATTCATCTACATGCATCAAGCAGTCTTTTCAATTTACACATACTCCTCATTCAACTCGATTATTTGTGCATTATTGTGTTTTTTCTTGGCGTGGTCTGTCTCAGACTGTCAACGTAGACAAGGCTTCTATCAAACACCACCGTCAGACACTGCATGTGGCAAGTTTAAGTTCAACAGGCCAATTTCAAACCAGGAAAGCGAAACTAGATGCAGCATTTCAGTGAAGGGACATTTACCTTTGAAGGGCATGTCACGAACCGGGTTGGGAGCTGTGGACAATTCCAGGTTGCTGGGATTCGGCAGGCACTACTGTCTCTTCCCCATGCTGTGACTTACCTACCTACCTATGACTGAGCATCAGTGAGTTTACGGAGACAAATAGAAGAAGTTTCAGGGTCCGTACAATCACTACCGCTCCGATATAACACTGCATGGTATACTTCGGCTCCATAGCCGCATAGGTGAGCACTCGACCCATGGGTTCTTCAAAGGCAGTCAAGCCAAAAACGGTGTGTTCGGCCGCAGAACACCGCAGTATGCTTTACAGGTTCCGGGCAGCATGTTTCGAAGTGGCCGTGATACGACCATAGTATGCACGAACTAACCACATCGGTGGACTTCGACCGCGGCTCAACAGTTTCTGATGTTACATACAAAAAAATTGGCGATCGCAAGGCCACATAACGGCCCCCACATGCGGCGCAAAGATCATGATCAACTGGGTAGTGGATCGCTTCGAAGTAACCATATTGTGGCAACTTGGCTGCCGCAAGCCGAGGTGTCAGTGGTCGGCACGAGAAGCATTATCCAGGTCCCAAGAGTTTACAGGTTACAGAAGCAAGCTGCGCGGGTGCCTGACTCCTTGGATGATTGCCTCGATATGAAATTGCTCCGACGGGCTGGAATTGACAGCTGAGGTGCTTTAATGTGGTCTGACTCCTGTGTTACCGGGCGGCTGCAGGAAGCCTTCGGACCTGAGGGGGCAGCTCGCAACACATCGAATCGGTGAGCTCTCCGCCAGGAAGAGGCACTGCGGGCAGCTGCAGGTACACTGTCAGCCACGCAGCCGCGTTCACAGCCCCCGTGACACAGTGGTGACTATTACGTGGAATGACAATTTCGGAGATCGACAGCGCATACGTTTTGACCTGGTGCGCTATGATTGTGATATTCCACGCCGTAGAGAAGGATATCAACGAAAAGAGCAGAATCTTGCACTCGAGTGAAGTACCAAAGTACCTATCTTGGATCTCTGTCATAATCCCTGTTACTCAAGCCGATCGATCTTGCTGCAGGGAACCCTTGCTCGTCCCAGCGGTTGGCGCATCGGCCCGTGTCTTTTACCCTTGCTGTATTGGCCCTACCGGTAGTGAACCTTGTCCAGATAGAGGAATGAGACCGTTGATCAAGGTTACAGTAATATTGCAGGAGCAGAAACATAACACGACCGAAAAGTTACTTATTCTGGCTTGTCCTACGAGGTTGCTTCCACCGACAACACGGCAGTTTCCGGCGGTCCGGCGGGGACTTAGGACTCTACGAGACTACGATGCTGCAGATAATAAGTGGAGTAGAGGTAGGGGAGCGCGGGAAGGATCCATAAACTCAGTGGAGTCTGGACTCCACAAGGTCCAATTCAGGCGCGGATACCCACTTCCCCGGGAAAGCATCAACAACTCCAGAACTTCAAATGCTTCATCAATTTCCATCACACCAGTGACAGTGACCAGCTCTGCCAGCTCTGAAGCCAGCTCTGCATCTCTTGTTTCCCTTGTCCAGCAGCAAACGAAACGAAATGCAAATAACCCAAAACGATCTTCCACACTACGTCGGCGCCTTGGAAAATCTTCGCGCGCACTATCGAAAGCGGTCTGAAGATCTAAACACGCATGGCAATGCAAGGCAGCCAATGCAATGCAAACACTGCTAGCAAGCAAACCTCATCAACCCCGTCCATCACTCTCGCTTGGAATTATTCGTGATACACGCTTCTGCCATTGTCCGATGCTACACAGGACACGTAGCTGCATTCCCGACTGCTGTACGAGTGGCATCATGCGGCTGACAGCGACCACCAGACCTCGCACTGGTCGGGACTCGGGCGTTTGTCCTTCAGGCCCCAAATTGCATTTCCTTCGATTTCTCGTGCATATTCTAGCCCCATACCCGCGCTTCCGCATACACATAGTAGCCTACGGAATCCACCTGCCAACCACGTTCTGTTTGCACAGCAATCGCATGGAGCAAATCGTCACGGATATATACGACGCACGGCCGCGCTCCGCACACCAAATGCAAATGCAGATCCCTGGCAAACGGCAAACGAAACAGCCATCAAGCTTTTTGACGCGAGTCGTCTGAATGACGTTAGCGTGCAGATGAGTTTTGCGGCTTCGTGCAAGTCCAATCCTCTGCACGTAATCTGTAGGAAGCGGAGAACTCACGGCCTCACGACTCGACTCGTCTTTCGACCATGAGTTCCATCTGTTCGCGCGGGGAGGCGATCCGTGGTTGGCTCCAACAACCTTTCTCATGGCGGCGCACGCTATAGCCAAGCCGGACGCCAGTCATAAGATCGACCCAAAGAGCCGGTATCCCATACATCTCTGCTAGGCCCGGCGAGCATCTACTGTGAGAGAAGTCACCTCTACCGTGGAAACAGCGAAATGCTTCTACCTGAGTGGACACCTTCGTTCTTTGGAGTTTGTTTCACACTTACTCGCTGCCCTTCGAGCACCATCCATTCGAGCACCATCCATGTCACTGTGGCGTGCACCACGTCCACATTTGTGCCGAATTAGTTCAAGTGTTCGGCACAGCAACATCGTTGACCAGTCGCCAATGACTTCACTATCATGAGCAGTTGGAGGCAAGATTAGGTGTAGTGCATGTGCGCAGACCTGTTCACTAAGGAGTTTAGTACGCCACATGTGTTTTAGCTACTCTTGGACCTGCGACCATCACCGCTAGTGCGAACGGTCCAGCTTATAGTACGCTCACTACATTTTGTCGCTGCACGTTCGATTTTGCGGGTCTGAATCGACGTTAAGAAGGTTCACCCCCTTCGGAAGTGCCACGTCTCGGACCCTTTACCAAACAATCATTCCTGCAGCGGCGTCACAGTTCCATGACACCAGCAGCAAGCCAAGGTCGCCCTGTACCTTATCCCACATCTTACTCATATATCATGTCCCAACTAACGCCAATGGTCTCTCCGTTGGTGTGACATGGGACGAGAGTCGTTTGCAAATTACCTCTCTTCCCGTTTGGTCCAGCTTCAGCCGTACTCCAGGATCATCTTGGCCGATCCGTTCTCTGCTCTTTCTTCATACATTGCAGTTTCATCAGTCTCCTTCCATCAAACCTACCAACGCATCAGGAAACGACTCCACTAATCAAACCTTTCTGGCCGACTCGCCCCATTCAAAGACGACTCGATATCCAGCATCTCGCAGTATTTTATAATACGGTCTGTGTTTTACGCCATCTTAATCAAGGCTCCCTCGTAGTCGCAGCTGTGCGTTCTGACACGGCCATCTCGGAACAACCGCTGCCCAGCTCATCAAGGGGAGGACGCCTCATTGCTTTTCTTTCATTTTCCTCGCAAAACCTGATACCGATCGTTTCTGCGGGTCGTTTCATTCTAATTTCTTACTTTTGCTTGAGTTTCTATTGTGATCTCCAACATCCTCAGTTCCAAGCTCACATCTTGTTTTCATTGTTGACCAAGACTTGTCGTACGTTGCCTCTTTACTGGACGCCGCCACACAATATCAACAGTGTCCGATACGACGTCGTCCACGCCCTTGGTGTGCACTGGCTTTTAGGCTGCTTTTTATGGCCTCTCATTCGCAGCCATGGGTCTGTTGAAGATCTTGTCACGTCGCCCTGGGAAAGAAGAGGATGTGCCCCGGGTCACTTCACAGCAAAGTTAGTCAAAATCAAACCGTATGCTGTTCCTGGAATGACCAAATTTACTCACGCATTGCTAGGCACACAATCCGTATCCATGAATAAACCTGTGTCGTTCACGTCTCCTGCCCCTTCCCAGGCGCAAAACTCCACCTTGGGGAAACGACTTGGTGAGGAGACTGACATGTGGGGAGGCATGCCACCGGCGCCAAATTTCCGGACTTACCCCACGGACGACAGACCAGGAAGCGCACACAGCTCTCGCAGCGCAGGCAGCAATCGGCCGAGGGCAGAGAGGCCGAAACGAGAACCGCGGCGGCCGCCGTTGTCGTTCCGCAAACCCAGCACACTGTCGCTCATACAGTTAGCCTCGGCGCAGGCGCAGGAACAGCCAGTCCAGCAGCCCAGAGAGATCGGCGCGAGCGATGTCGGCTCTCTTAGTGACGGCCGTGATCGGACTGGGTCGATGAGCAGCATGGCCAAGAGGCGGTCCATGGACCTCCTCGACGCGGTGGAGGCGTTCAGGCCGCTTGACTTTCGGAGTCGCGTGCGCGCAGCTGGTGCGAGGGACTATGGCGAGGATGTGGCGGACCGCAACATCATGATGCACTCGACACTTTCTGCATCAGTCTCGACGCCAGACCTGTACAGCCAGTACAGCTCGGATAGATCAGCTTCCGCCCTGTCAGGCTGGCAAGGGCGTCCAAGAACTATCAGCCGCACTGGCTCTATCGACATTCCGGACAGCAATACCGAATCTTCTATCCATCGAGGAACTGCCCCTTCTGCTGACACAGTCATCCCGACATCCTTCTCAAGGAAGAACAAGATGAGGCTTTCTTTGAACACTTACAAGCCTAGGGGCCTGAACTCACCTGGTTTACATACTCCGCGATCAGCCGTTACAACGCCAGGCCATCGTGGCGGGATGACTCCTAGGGATTTTGAATTTCACAACACCCAATCACCTCGTCGTGAGCCTGATATGGTCAACTCGCCACATTTTGAGCCCGACACTTGGTCTCGCCAATACCACAAATCGCCTACTGCAAGCAACTTCTCGATTCCAAGATCACCCAGGGTCTTCGTACGACAGCCTTTGCCCGAGGTGGATCAGCAGAAGCCACAACTCGTTGAAGAGACAGAGGAATCGGCGGAAGAGCCAGAATTTGTGGATATTCCCATAGTGCATCGCTCAAATTCGCGGAAGTCTGCAGCAAGTGGAGGACGTGTATCAGCCACGACAGCTGCCAGGTTCAGCCAGGCAACGTACAGATCCTCAATGGCCTCGACGGTAACGAGCCGGTACCCCTCGATGGATTTCCAACCCTTGGGCTATCCAAAGTCGCAAAGTCACGGCACAAAGGGCTTTAGGGAAGCTAGTGTCTTTGACAGCGTCCCCGGCCTCATAGAAAGATCACAGTCACTTCGTAAGCTAAGAAACACTTCCTCTTCATGTTTGACATATGACACGCAATGCTCACATCACATCTAGGTTCCAACCGAGCATCGAGGTCCAACAGCAATGAACGCTACAGCCATCAAAGGACGCGGAGCTTACTAACAGCGCCTTCTGCCCTGCAGAACCTCGACGAGATCGACGAGAAGTCGCTCCCAGTTCGTAGCAGCAGCATCCGCGACTGGGCTTCCACCACCCCAACCAACGGGTCTACGGCGTCCAACTCCACAAACGGTCTGTACTCCAGCACAAGCGGAAGCGGTGGGCGGCCCACATCGCGGCATACCAATGCCACGTCTGTCGATTCGACCCCACGCCCACCTTCATCCCAGAGCTATCTCTCCGCCAGCATCGACCAAAGCAGTGCTAGCGCTGGCGGCTGGTCATCTCCGGGCACCACGGTGCAGTCAACAGGGTTCAACATCGACGACTACATCTCGAGCGACGACGACAGTTTCGTCGCCGACAAGAAGCGTCCAACGGGTGAAGACGAAAGCGACTTGCTCTTCAAAGACGGATACGGCGTCACAGGCGCAGCCCTCCCCGGCCTTCCCGAGTCAATGATGGACGCCTGCCTGCCTCCCATTCCCAGATACCACCGCGCGAGCCGTCTCTCCCGCCTCCCGCCACCATCCGCCGACGACAACGACGAAAGAGAAGCAGACGACGACGACGACGCCGCCGCCGCCGCCCCGGACATCAACGACGGCCGCCTCAGCAGCGGCGGATCCCTCCAGTCCTCCCCATCGCCCTCCGCCCGGTGGAGCCAACGCCTCCGCCATGCGCAAAGCTCACCGGATTACGATCTCCTCGGGACCTTCGGACGGAGCAGCCGCGTCGGGGCGGGTGCGCCGGCGCCGCCGGGCGTGCGGCCGCGGGCCAAGAGCAGCAAGCAGGCGCCGAGCTGGCTGCCAAGCGAGGACTGGGCGCGGCACAATGCCGCGCAGCAGGTGAAGCGGCAGCCGTCGGTGCTGGTGACGGTGCATCGTGGGTTGTATGAGACTGGGAGCGACGAGGCGGTGGCACAGCAGCAGCAGCCGTGTCGGGGCCAGAAGAGGCTGTCTGCGCTTGGGACGCCGTATGGGCGGGCTGTGGAGGGCGCGGAGACAGGGATGGTGGTTGAGAAGAATGTTGGCGGCGTCCGCGGCGAGGGGTCGTTGAAGAGGAGCGCGAGCAACAGCAGCACCAACAGCATGAGCCACCACCACAGCAGCAGGAGGAAGGAGCTGCAGCTGGTCGTTCCTGCAGCGACGAGTCCGATCAAGGAAGAGGGCAGTGACCCGGCTCTTGCTGCGCGTCTTCGGAAAGAGGCCAAGGCGCGGAAAAGGGAGGAGGCGGCCAGGCTGATCCGCGAGAAGCGCATGACGCGGGCCTATGGTGCGTCGGAGGAAGAGGCGGTGCTGGCGAGGGTGCAGGAGCTGTTGGATCAGATTGATCGGGGACGTGCGCGGGTGAGGGGCGAGAAGGGGAACGGGGTGGTTGTTGGGTAAACAGAACTATCCTCCCTGGAACAGGTGTATATTGATTGAGTGCCTCGGTTTGCGGTGTGTGGGCTCATCGCCCATTGTCTACAAATTTCTTTTCAGGCAAGCATTGGGCGTTTCCGATCAGGGATCGAGAGGATTCGGCGGGTGGGAGATGGGCGCACAGAAGAGGCGGGGCGCGAATCATTTCGTGAGAAGCGAATCAGTATGTACTGCATTTGGTACCATGGGGGAAAGAGGGAGACAAGATGTCTGGTCTGAGATGGAGTTACTCGGGATTCGGGACTCAGGGAAGCAGATTAGCAGGTTTTATGATACCTAGTTAAAGAAAGATTCCTCCTTTCTGGAGAGGGTTATCCACATGCTTGAGTCAAAATATAAATGCTATAGTGAATGCTGTAGTACTAGGTCTATGCGCGCTCGCCCCGCGGACAGGACTCAGGTTCCTCCAAAGCTGTTGAGCACCGTCTCGGAGTTACGTCTAGTGCAAAGAGAAGGTTCGGGGATATCGCTGGATGCTTGCGAGTTTTGAGCCTTATCAACCCCCCTTTATCCGCTTCTCGTCGTACATGGCGATGTTTGCCATGCCGTCCGTCGAGGCACGCTGACATGACGTCGCTGCCACCAAAGCACAGGCTGGCGTTTGTGGCAGTGTTGCAGTGCTACCAGCGAATTTTCTGCAGCTGTCCCTCTAGATGAGGTCCTGCCAGAGTGCAGGAGTCAGCAGGACCAGCTGGAGGGTGCAAAGCATGTAAGCCAAAGAGGCTGAGGTGGGAGTTGACGTGTAAAATTGCGCACGCTAGTTTTGTACAGGAAAATACAGCACTGAGAAGAAAATGCGGTCAGCTGGTGGCAAGAGAGGGGTTCCCCTTCGCCTATACATGTATCTGCCAGTGTTGGACCCAACAACACAATCTGCGCAATCAATGAAGCCTTGATACGGCTTCACCTCGAGGAGGCCTTGACGGGCGTCAAAGACATGCGCATCAGCCCCACACAGGCAGCGCAGAAACTCGCCCTGGAACGAATCGCACAGCAATGTCAGGACAGCGTCAAGCAATTTCTCGATGCGAATACCAAATTCAAGGAAGTCTTGGGCGCTAATTCTTCGTCACGTACATCTTGGCGGTCGGCTTTGCGCAAAGGCCAGTGGGCTTTGTGCAAGGAAAGCGAGATCGAGGAATTGAGGCAGAAGATGGCGTCTTATTCTGCGACTTTAAACATCATTCTGTCTACCATCCAGCTGCAAGTCCTGCTTTTTGATGGATTGCCACAGCTGGTCCAAGATCTGCTACGAGATTACAAAATGATACTTTTGATGAGGGGATCCTCCTTGCAAAAATTGCCAGAAACGATGGCGAACAGACGAAAGCCCTAGGCGCAACGAACAACCAAATGCTCATTACACAAGCGCACCTCATTTTGTCCATATCGTCCACTCTTGCAGGTCTCTCGTCCCAAGATCGGTTCAAAGAACTCGAAAAGCTCTTGCGGAACGTCATTGAAACGAACATGACTATCCTCAAAACTGTGCAAAACCAGCAGCTGCGAGCAAATCTCCAGCCCCAGGTTGAGCGGCAGCAGCCTATACTCTTTGAGGATGCCCATGGCAGATTGATGCCATTTCACGTCAAATTCATCAATTCATTCGCGGCGTTCCAGGCGGTTCTGGAAGTCCGGTTCAGCGAAGTGCCAGGTTTGCGGAAAGTGAAGAAGATGGAGTACGTGATGCAGGACACTGCGTCGGAGAAGGTTCTGGATCTTTCAAAGCATTGGGAATCGATATTCCGACCAGGGAGGAGAGTCATCCTGAGCATACTGTTTGAGCGATCCCGCTCGACTTTCTCGCCAAGCCCAGGGTCCTTAGTGTTGAATAGTGTATGCCTGCCAGGGCTCTCAGACCATCAACTAGCCTACGGACGTCCGCTAGCCTTCGGATTTCCAGTAATGGAAATAGTGAGGAATCGGAAAGAGAGTAATCCGTTCAAAGAGACGGATATATCAATATATAAAGGTCTGTGAAGGGTTCAGATATCTGAGTATTACGCTTATAAGAAAGACGTCAAATACCTGCTCAGGTGTATATCAAGTAGTTAGTGTAAGTCTAAATCACAGTCTATTATATGTACCCCAAATCACAGTTAGAGCAATGTCTCTGAAACATACTTTTCTGTCGGTGAGCACATTCCTATACCCCGAATCGAGTCTCTTCAGTCGTAAGAGACTTGAACGTAGGTGAAGTCTGATCCGACTCGCCAGCATGAATACGACCCACGGTGAGTGCAAGTGGTGTCAATATGCGAGAGTCATGGTATAATGAGAGTAATTGGATAAATTGATCGCGCTTTGGGTTATATTCTGTAGGATAGCACAGTTTGTCTGCCTTAGCATTTGCTCTAATCATAGGAGAGATGCCAAGAAGCTCAGATCCGCATCTGTGGTCTAGTTGGCGTCCTCTGGCATTACCGCTGATGTCGCCATGACTGTACAGTGCAAGGCTGTGCTCTGCCCAATTGGTACCGCATCCACATAGCCAAAGAACGTTGAGCGTTAACACAGATCGTCCACCACGGTGCCATCAACGAACTGAGCCCATGTGTTGTCCGCAGCAAATTCAAGTAAGGTGCTGGTGCTTGAGCTGTACTTCGACCAGGTCAAATTCTTCCCGTCTGTGGGGTCCTCCTCGGGGTTTGCCAGGAAAGAAAGCCACAAAGCTAGGATTTTTGTCAGCTCAAGAATCCGTCTGGACCAGTGGCGAAACTCAACGTAGCTTACCTTGCATGCCAGCGCTCGTCTCCCACTCGAACTCAGTCGAGTTCCCGTTGTACTCGTAATGCGTACCAAAGAGCAGAGGCAGTTCGGCTGATCAACAGATATCAGCTTCAGCACACTTCGAGCATTAAAAAAACGTAGACTCGGTTGATACTTACCACTATGCGTTGCACCAATCCACGGCAGTGGGCTGATATTCGAAAAGTTGCCATCGTGAAGGTACCGATACGTGGTGTACCCAAACCTCTCACGGTCCCTTCGTCACAGTCAGCACCCACCACAGCAAATCACACACTACAGCAGGCTCGTGACATACTGTATTTCCGCTGCCACAGGACACGTGATGGCAGCGAGGCCAGTCGCCTTCTGTGCGGCCGTCTGTCCACTGGGGTCGTACGCGCCGAAACCAACTCCCTCGTTCGTGTTGCTTCCGAAAATCCACGGCTGATAGTCGGAAACTGTCAGCTGGGAAAAACAATACGGCAGGGCGAGCAGGAACATTCAAAGACTCACAACTTTGGTGACCAGGCCATTCGCAAGACGATCCGTAGTGTTTGAATAGCAGGTGACATTATCCGCCATAGGCACGAACGACACAATGCCCGTGTTGTTCGAGTAAACGCTCTGCAGCACCCGAGCATCGGTGCTCTGCATGCACACGAGCTCCTCCGCTGCGGCGAGGCCGCCGCAGCCTACCAGGTCGGCCACGGTGCTGAAAGCGGTGTAGTTGCCGTAGGTCTTGCTCAGCATCGACGTTGAGCCAGCTAGATTCGCCTCGAAGTATCAGTGCTGAATGGTTTCCCGCCATACAAACGGAAGGAACCTTGAGAAGATACTACTGGATACAGAAGTTACTCACAATCTGAAATCAACCCCTTGACGATCAAGTCATCCGGATACGTGTACCCATACGCGCCCACACTCGCCGCGCCCGCAGACTGGCCCCAGAGCACCATCCTCTCCACATCGCCCCCAAACGCCGCGATGTTGTCCCGCACCCACTCCACCGCCAAGCGCTGGTCCAGCAGCCCGACGTTCTGGTGCGCCGCCGCCGCCGCGGGGAAGCCGAAGAGGTTCACGCGGTAGTTCATCGTCACCACGATGTGCGCCTGCGTCGCCTGCACCCACTGGTCCGGGATCTTGTACAGCGAGTCCGCGCCGCCGCTGGTGAACCCGCCGCCGGGGATGTAGATGAACACGGGCAGCAGCACGTCCGCACTCGCGTCTGCAGCCGCGGGCGCGTACACGTTGAGGTACAGACAGTCCTCCGCGTCGTCGCCGTTGATGAGGAACGCGCGCATGTACTCGGTGTACACCGTCTTGGCGGTGCTGACGATCTGCATGCACGACGGGGCGAAGGCTGTCGCGTCGACGGCGGTGGTGCTGGAGGCGTTCGCTCGCTGGGGCGGCTGGAAGCGGAGGCTTCCCAGCGGTGGCTGTGCGTAGGGGACGCCTAGGAATTGGCGGACGGCCGGAGCGGTGGTGTTGACGAAGCCGGTGAGCTGGCCGCTGGTGGTGCTCACCGTGAGTGGCGTGGCGTTTGTTGTCGATGCCTTTGCGGCCAGGGCGAGCCAGGCCGAGGCGAGCCATAGGTTGTTGACGACTGGGATATACATAGTGACAAGCGCCAACACAGACAGAAGTGAAGGGTGAGAGGAGCAGTTGTGCCTACCGCTCAGCCCACAGCAGAGGAGTAAGTTCCCAGCATATATATCAAATACCACCGCCGCCACACGGAATCATCCGTGGAACACCGTGGAGTGCTCATCGCAATAGTTCCGGGAGAATATTCAAGCAGGTCCCAGGATTACGAGATGACTGCGGGGAACGTGTGGATGTCAGTAGTGGTGTGCATACTGCGCCAGACTTCATGGAGGTCGAGCAAAAGCCCCATACCTAGGTTCTCACGGTTACTGTACTCGGTATAGTTTAGTGGATTCCTAAAAAGTGCGACCATGGAACATGACCAGCGTGCAGAGGGGCTTCCGAGGTTGCAACCTTGTAAACCCCGCTGAATTAATCTGGGGAAGATCCGGGGAAGACTCATGGAAATCTGTAGGGGTCGTCAGGGGCAGAAGTCCGTCCTTTAGCAAAGACTTACGAAATCTCGAGTTGTAGCCCTACCATGGAAGAGCTCATTGCCTGTACTGCAAGTACCGTACTCCTGACTGCCATGTGTGATAGAGCGCTCTCACCTACATGTTGATTGATGGGCACGACCTCCGACTCCGGATTACAATAGTCCCCTTGAACAAAGGCACATACTGTGAGGCAGCAGAAGGGCTCACGCCCAAAAGGCCTCACAATCAGTCCGACAACCTCGACAGCCCTCAGATAGCCTTGATCCGTCCCAGCAACCCCTCCCAAGGCTGCAGCACCACCTCCCCACTCACAGCCCTTCCCTCAGCCTTCCCCTTCTCATACGTAGTAGCCACCCAGCTCTCCACCTCCATCCCCTCCGGCACCGCCCACCCTCCCTCCTCGACACCCGAGAAGTTCAGCACCACGATCCACTTCTCCCTTGCATCCGTGCTGCTCGTCCGCAGGTACGCATACACGGTGTCGTGGTCCGCGGAGACATCCTCAAAGTCGCCGTACACAAACACGTCCTTGTGCTCCTTGCGGTCGGCCAGCGCGCGCTGCCACCACTGCCAGGGTGACAGCTCGGTGTTGGACTGGAGCTCGATTTGTGCGGCGGCGTTGACGGTTTTGTAGTCGTCCATCACGCGCATCCAGGGCGTTACACCCGCGGCGCAGAAGCCTGCATTAGGCGAGGCGTCCCACTGCATGGGCGTACGGGCGTGGTCTCTTGCTTTGCTGTAGGGGACGTTAGTATCTCAATCTTCATCTCATCTTGAACAGCTTCGTGCGAGGAAAAGAAAATAGAACTCACGCGTCCACAACCGCCCTTCCATTCTCAATCCCCAGCTCCTGCACCTTCTTCCAGTAATTGATCGTCTCAATATCCTTAAACTCCGCAACATCCCAGTCCTTGGGACAATTCCGCATGCCAATCTCCTCGCCCTGGTATACAAACAACGTCCCGCCCAGCGTGCTCTGCATCAGCGCCAGCAGCCGCGCCGAGTTGTCCCGGTACTCGTCGCTGTCGTCCGCATACCGCGAGATCGAGCGCGGATTGTCGTGGTTCTCGATGAACACGCTGTTCCACCCGTCCTTCTCGATCATCACCTTCTGCCACCGGCTGATAATCCCCTTCATCTCCTTGACCGTCCACGGCTTGAGCGTCATGCGCACATCATACCGGTCGATATCCACCACATCAAAGATGAAAATCATCCGCAGCTCCTCACTCGTGCTCCCCACCGTGCGCAGGATCTCCCCATCATCGCTGACCCCGGGCATCTCCCCGACCGTGATCGTATCATACCGGCTCAGCACCTGCGCGTGCATCTCGCGCATGAACTCGTGCAGCCGCGGCCCATTCACAAAGTGCTTCCAGCCCGGCTGCCACTTGTGGCCCTCGCTCGGCGGCAGCACCACCTCGGCGTCCGGGTACCCAGGCTCCTTGCTAATCAAGTTGATCACGTCCATGCGGAATCCAGCCACACCACGATCCAGCCAGAACCGCATGACAGCAAACACGGCGGCCCGCACCTCCTCGCACTCCCAGTTCAGGTCCGGCTGCTCGGGGGTGAACAGACTCAGGTAGAACTCTTGCGACCCCTCGTCCCACGTCCACGCGCTGTTGGCCTCGCCCAGGATCTGCGCCCAGTTGTTCGGCGGGATCGGAGTCCCGTCCGCCGCGAACCCCGTGGCCGGCTGCCAGTGATACCAGTTCCGCTTGGCGCTGGCCTTGCTGGCGCGCGACTCGAGGAACCACGCGTGCTCGTTGCTGGTGTGGTTGACGACAAGGTCCATCATGAGGCGCATGCCGCGGCGCTTGAGCTGGACAAGGAGCTCGTCGACGTCCGCGAGCGTGCCGTAGCGTGGGTCGATATCTCTGTAATCGGCGATATCGTAGCCTTCGGTTCAGTTAGCAAACATTCTCAAAATGCCGTCATGTTTACTGCAACGAACCCATGTCGGCCTGAGGCGACTTGTAGATGGGACTGGGCCAGACGACGTCGACGCCGAGGGACTTGAGGTAGTCAAGCCGCGAGGTGATGCCTTTGACGGTGCCCCAGCCGGGCACGGTGGCGGAGGGGGTGGACTGGAAGGACGAGGGGTAGATTTGGTAGACTACGGATTCTTTCCACCACGCGGGCGTGGTGAATGTGTTTTTGCCCCAGTTGGGAGTCATTTTTGAGATGTTGTGAAGGGGATGTTCTTGTGTCCAAGTCTCAGAACAGAAAAGTGGCAAAGGTTTGGGCTTGGGACAGTGACTGGGAAGGCACGAATGCAAAGAAATACCAACATTCTTCAGCTCCGTCAATCCGGACCACAAGTCGGCGCAGCGAGACCGGCCTACCGGGGCGGCCCCGCGCGCGAGTCGTCATATACTCGGCCCGGGAGCCGCTCCGTGACTTTGTCCGAGAAATAGTCCGTCTTCCGCTAGCGGACAGAAGCTTGCATCATGGATCTGTGTCGATCTTCACATGCTGGCGTCCCCGCTTGTGCGCGGGGCGGGGCCTTGGCTGGCTGGCTAGGCAACGTTGTGGGTCGTCGTATCATGGTGACATGGAGCTCCAGACTGTCATCCAAGCTCAGAGAGACGACCGCGGCGCGTTTCCCGGTGTAAGCACTCCTACACGATGCACATCAAAGTCGGTCGGTGGCTCACGGGCTAACAGTGTTGGGAGCGCCAGGTGCTGAACTTGTCCCGAAAGACGGCGGGAAAGCCATCGTCATCAATTCGCGACCTCACCATGAACCCATTCACTAGTAATAAGAGGTCCCGCATCTGCGAATGCTCAGAAGCTGTGACTCTACATGCCCAGAGCTGCTGCATCTTTCCCTGGCCGCCCAACTCAAATCAACGCCTCTCGCACCTGTTCCATTTAGTCCCCCAGTCGCCCTAACCCCTTAACCCTGAATGACCCGCGATCCCACCATGTATGCCCTATATATGATACAGATGACTGCTCGCAAGTTGGTATATGCCCGTTGGATTTGGTCGTGTTCTGTTCTGTCGGTAGAAGTGAAGTTTGTGGATCTTAAAAACGCTCGCGGAGCAGAGTAGTCGATCGTCAACCCCAAGGCACAGTGAGTGACTGTGTAAAGAGCCTCGACTTGGTATGCTTCTAATGCTCGCGTTTACCACGCTCCCTTGGCGGTTCCATTGGCGGCGTTGATCAGCAGCAGAGTAACTCTTCGAGAGCCACTCATTCCGTCCAACCAGGCATGATTTGGACGTTAGGGAGGCAGGCACTATTCGGCCTCCTTTCCATTATCGCCATTTGCGACGGCGCTCTGCTGAGGAGTCGGATTGAGTCGAATGTCGATTTTCTTGCCTCCAGCGCCAGCAGCTTTCGACGTCAGCCCGAATGGCTGCTTCTTCCGCAGGAGCGCGGCGGCTCCAGCAGCGTTTGAGATGCTAGACTGGCTGTTCCGCCGCTTGTGTTGCATCATCTTGCCCAGCTCGTCATCGTCTTCCTCCTCGCGTCGCCGCTTCTCGCTCAGGCGCGTCGGCGGCGTCAACGCCGGCGGCGGGGGCGTGCTCTCCGGCGTGTTTTCCTGTTTCGAGTCGGCTCCAGCCTCGCGCTCAGATTTCGTCTCCTCGGCTGTCTTTTTCTCGTCCTTCGCTTCTTCTGCGTTGGCTGTCTTCATAACGACGTCGCCAGTCTCGTCCGACTCCTCGTCTGAGTGGTAGTCCACAAGGGCGCTGAGTGGGCCAGATCCATTTACCAGCGGGCTGTTCGCTGCCATTTCGCGTGAGTCGCCATCGTTGTCTGCGCTGTCCCAGTAGTCCTCCTCCTCTCGATCCATGCCCATATGCTGTATCATCCGACCATTGACGTAGGTGGGACGCCGTCCCATCTCGTCATCCGACGACTCCATGAACAGGTTGTCCATTGGGAAACGGCTCTGTTCATCAAGCCGAAGAATTTCCCTGAACACCTCAATGTAGCTGAGCGCCATCAGTTTCTCCTTGTAGATCTCGACTAAATGCCTGATAAGATCTTTGATGTTTTCCTTGCGGATATACTCGAAAGTATCTAGGCATGCGGAGCTGAGAAGGTTGTCTCGTGGCAGTGTGAGTAAAAGCACGTCGAGAATAGGACCGAGGATCTGCTGCTCGGCGACAAGCTTGATGTAAAACTCGTCTGGAACATGGTTGATGAGGTGGCGGAAGAATCGGATCGCGACTATAATTTGTTAGCAAAAGTCAGCTTGGCCCACTTCCGTGACCACGTACCTAGCTGCAGGTGCTTCTGTTTGCAAGAAAGCAACTGAGCAAATCGTTGTGCGATGTTGAAGTCGCGGATGAACTTCTTGCACATATTGTGGTGCTGACGTGCGAAAAAGCACAAAATCTCGTTAAGATAGCTAAAGACCCCGTCATTGTGGACGGAGAACTCCAGCTCAGTCTTGCCCTCCAACTCAAGTAGTGGCCTGAACAGCTTCGCCGCGGACCGACCATAGAAGTCCTCGAGAATGGTTTGCTGTTGCCCTTCCATGCTGTTGAGCTGATTGACGGGACGCGGCCGGGCCTGCAGCTCTCCGTTGACAATCTTGATACCGCCGTCTTGCTGTAAGAGATGGCTGGGCGGGGCCGCATCCAGGAGTACCTTAAGCGCATCCGATATCTGCGATTTCACACCCAGATCAACCTCCACAAGCAACAGCTCAATCAAAACATCTGTCAGAGGTGCCTGCTTCTGCAGTATCTGCCGGAATAGAGTGTGACGAATCATGTGAGGGTCGTGATCGATCATGGAGACCAGGACATCAGTAGCGCCCACACGAACAGACACGTCAGAGTTGCGAAGGCCAAAGTGGATGACATTCAGGAGCCCATGGCTCAGCAGAGCTTGGTAGAAGGCTTGCCGCGATGCCACCTGGAGATTCTTGGCGATTGCACAACACTGCTGGATGAATAGGACGGTCTGCTTCTTCCGCAGCTGCTCGGCCTCTTCCCTAGGGTGAAAGACCGAGAACAGATCTCGCAAGAACTCGCCGTTCATCTGGATATGTGCCACAATCTCGACCTGGTTGAAGAAGATCATCGAGTTCAGGACTGAGAAGGTCGGGTCGTCGAGAATTCTGGCTAAAACGACATCCTTCATGTACTGCAGGCGATACGTCTGGTGGATCCTCCGGCGGATGTTATCGTTCTTGATTCTGACCACCTCCTTGTACCGGCCCTGGTGATTCAACCACTGGCGATGGTTCGCTTTGTGTTGCGGGAAGTCCGGATCGTACTCTAGCGCGCCGACTACACCCATGATGCATGCGTCGGACACAGCGTGCTCGATGATGTTGGTATCATTAAGTAGGAGGATGAGCTTGACGATATTGCAAAGTCGGTGCAGATCCGGTTCGCTCTCGAGGTCCTCGGCCATTTCGACGAGAGGTATCAGCTTTCCGATGTAATCCTCGTTCATGATGAGTTTGGCGAGGGCATCACGGCCATGAGCCGATGAGCTGATGACGCGGATGCTCTGTTCAAGCTGGTCGAGATTGCCCAGCTCGGCGGCGGGAAGCTGGATTGTGGTTGGGACGTCCATGGCGAGGTCATCGGAAAGGCTGTCGTCTAAGTGGTCTGTATGAGCATTGATCATTCAGCAAAAGCGCACGCTGTAGCATACCTGGGCCTCCAAGTTCACCATTAATGGTTCGCTGAACCTCGTTGACGAATTTCCTGACGTCAGAAAAGGGTCAGTTTTGTCAACGTGCCTTGAGTATGACAAGAGAACATACCATATTGTCGCGCAACCTTCTGGCTCTTGGAAACTTAATGCCATGTCGACCGAGGTCTGTGGCTCTGTCCACACGATAAGGGTCTCTGCAAGGCCCATTAGTATACGTCTATGCGACGCGAGTCGATCTGGCAATGGTGGTGACCGCGACGTACCTTGTTGTTTTTGGAAACCATCCCCATTGTGTATCTTGGTCTCGAGCAGCATTCGCGTAGGCTCCTCCTCGGATTCGACGGCTACACGGGCCACTCTTCCTTGGCCATCCTCAGTCTATGGGCCACGCGAGCAGGTTAGCTTGGTGGATCAGACAGCATATGGGCAAAACAGCAGTGACAAGCAGGACCCAGCGACCCCATGAGGAGATGGGTACCTGGAAAGGCGTACCTCGATGAACTCGGCAGAGCAGAAGCCGGTGCCTCGGTCGAACCAGTCGTTATCTCGAAGCTCGTAGACCTTGACGCGACGCCTGTCGGGCTGTTGAGTCGGATGAGGCACTTCTTGCGCCATCATCGACTCGTCGTCGTCCCCTCCGTCGGTGGCAATGCGATCGTAATTTGCGAGGAGGTCGGGCGCAATGTCGAGGTGCTGCTGCAGCGAGAGTTCGGACGGAGGATCGGAGGCGTAGCTGAGGATGGTAAGCGCCGCCACTTTGGTCGAGGTGGGGCGCGCAACAATGACTTGCGCGCGCGGTGGAAGTCGTAGTCGAGGTACTCGGTAGGGCAGGCAGAGATAAATCTAGGCGGCGCGACTTATGGGTGTGGGTGGGGTGGACAGTGCGTTTGAGTCGACGGCTTTCTTTGAGTGGGCCAAGGACGGAGGTGGCGTCCCTCTAGGCGGCTAGCAGTGTGAAGGTGGCAGTCGAGAGATGTGGCGGCAATTGAGCGGAGGATGCAGTGCCAAGTGGGTGGCACACGGAGATGGTACTTATGCCGTTGACAATGCTGGTGCTGCTGCAACGGAGTCGAAGAGGAGATTGCGGCGGTCGGGAATGATGCCACAGGAGCGCCGTGAGGAGATCAAGCCATGCGGTCGGGTGGAACAGAGCGCGCGCGGGTGGTGCGATGGGATGATGGGCGAATTCGTAGATTGACCCAGGCTAATCGCACAGCGTGGTGGACCGGGTCAGTGAAGGTCAGTCGTAGTGAATCGTGAAGTCGTTGATATCCTTGGCGGTGGTGATGCGCTGAATGGGGAAAAGCTCAACGATGGCCACTGGCTGATGAAGGATGGGTGGGTGGGTGCTCCGTCAGACGTCAGTTGAAGATTGCGTCGTCAAAAAGCGGGCGGCACGAGGGCGAGGGGAGAGCAACTGCTCCAGTGCCTGAGTGCTGTGGCAATCAATCAATCAATCAATCTCCTTCTCCACCACCGCTTGGTCCCTGCGCAAAACTTAGAAGCAGCCGCACCCTCCGCCTGGCCCTGCCTGGCCCTCTGTGGCCGCCCAGGCCGCGCCTCCCCATTCTCCTCTCTCTGTTCCGTTCCATTCCTGCTTCCGGTACATGCCGCTGTAGGGGACCTCGGGACTAGGACCAGTCGGTGGTCCCTGCACAGCTAGCTCCACCATGACCCCTGTACACACTAGTTCTGCTGCGACATTGCGGCTGATCGGCGCTAGTACGAATTCTAAAAACAGAATTCTTCTATGCCTTCGATTTGACTTCTGGAATTTGTATACCTCCAGTAATACAGCATGATACCTGGTGTTCACGGCCGTGAGTGTATGCTCGGCTTTTATCCTACAATGAGAAGCTCATACAAATCCCGTCATAGGCGGGGACACAATAAACCATTCCCAAGCTCGAGATTCAGTACTTGTCCTTGATATGGCTTTTACCGTAAGGATAGATGGAGAACTGGTGCCCAGCTAGGTGCGAGACCGATTATTGACCCTCACAATCAAGCCCACATAAACGCGTTGCCTGCCTTATGTAGTTACCTAGGTACCTAGGTATGATGCTGCAGGCGGAACGGCTCCTTACAATTGATCCATCAAATATCAATATCTGTCCACCATATACTACGCGTTCATCCACCGCCAACGAGCCCATCACCACCACGATTACATAACTGGGTTCTTACAACCTAAGAACACAAACAAGATGGACAAGCCACCCGTGGACTTTCACAACAGAAACATGCCCTGCCCGACCTGCGGCTGCCCCAGTCATTTTTTTTATTCCCCGGACGGCCCCCAAAGTCAATTGTGAAGCGGGGCAGAATGCACGCCACCCACAACACTTCACTGGGGATCCCGCCCCGTGGACTCGAATGAGATTGTGTATCGACAATAATTTGGCAATGTTCTCAAAATCTGGTGACTGCTGTTCCAGAACGCTCGGTCTATACTCACTGTTAGTGACTCAATAATTACCCCCGTATCATATTTCAGAATAAAGTATGCCGAGCATATGTGGGTGTGATGCCGAGCGTATGGATTATCTTGTAGTTCCAAGCTTCGGACGGGCTGTGGGGCACAATGTACACTCCCGAGGACTCCGGAAGGAACACTCAAAGTACGTACTTGCCTACTTGCCTACTTAAGGTACTCATAGGTTCAAGGCCGTGCTTGGACCGTGCCATGTGCCGGAGAATAAGCTTAAAATTAGCGCTCAACTACAGCAGGGCACGTAAAGTCTGAGTCACGTACGCCATTTCTCACCAAAACTCGCCATTTTCAACTACAAATATTAGTTCAATATAACAATAAATAAATAAGTGGAAATAGGGATTCTATACTATTTTATATTTCTAAAAAAAATTATCAATTAGAATTTCAAGTCAAAAAATCCTATAAATTCATACAAATTCGAAAAGATATTAGATATTCGGTTTTCGATTTCGGCAAGCGCTAAAGCCCCTGTAAGAGCGCTATAATCAAGCGACAGCTGAATTTCAAAGATTTGAAATCAAGTTTTGATTATAAATATTTATTAGAATTTCAACGGATTTACTTAATATAATCCTAAGAATATATATTATTATTTCTATAACTAAAATAATAAAATTAAAATTAAAATTTGATATTATATTTATAAAAGCTTAATATAATTATTAGAAAATAAGATATCGATTTTTATAGATTTCTATATTTCTATAAATCGAGATATAACTATTAATGCAATATATGCAATTTGAATATATATAATAGTTTATTTATTTATCTATAGCATATAAGTCGCGAGAGAAATAATATATTTCTATAAAGCGAGATATAATAATATAAATCAAGGGTATTGAGTTTGGAATTCGGACTTAACTTAGACTTTCCACGCCCCACAGTAACATGAGCAACCAAAACACAGTCCAAATTTCCCGACTGTAAGGTCGTGGGCAGAGTGGCAGAGTAGACACCCCGTAATATCTTGCAGGCGCTGGGAAATGCACAGCCACATATTTGCAAATGCACCTGTGTCAGTCCTGTCGAAAGCTGGCTGTTTTGCGCCCTACCTATTCGAGTGACGCCGACCAAGCCCATGGCTCACTGCTGAAGATGTTCAGTACCGAGCATGAAGTACACGTACAGTAAGGACATGTCTTATCGTTGTTGTCATGCAGTTTCTGTTTGGCGATTGAACCAATTCCTCAAAATCATCATCTCGAAAGGCGTCTGGTTGCCAGTCTTAGAGAAATGGCGATTGTGAGTAAAATGTGGTGAGGTCTCCTCCTTTAGTGTCATGATGATGTCTGTAAGTCGTACAGTGCCTTCAGCCGCGCGCAAGCTACGACGAAAGGGGGCAAGCACGCACAAAACCTGGCCTCTCGAATGATATGACCTCGCTGGTCAAGAAAGAGGAGCAACCTTAACTAAAGTGTCCGCGTTAAGGTGGCCGTCTCCGAAAAAGATTTTCCCTTCATCATCATCTTTTTCTCGTCATCGTCACCAACACCATCACCACTACAGTCACCATCAAAACATCGAAACATTAATATCAAGCGGATACACGCAGACATTCAAATAATCGCTATCAACATCCAAGTCCATCATACCTGGACACATCCAAACACATCCGACACTGTATTTCTAAGTTCCCGCGAGAAAACACAGCTACGACCTCAGTCGCATCCCAGTCTTCTTCAACCCACGCCCCCTGTCGAGAATCGAGATGGGTCTCTTTAGAACGGGCTCCTCCAAGGCCGGGGCATCGCGGACCAGCACGCGGCGCCGTGCGAATGTGCCTCTACCTATAAGGCCCCTGACCACAGCCAACATCGAAAGGCGCAACAAAGAACTCCCCACCGTGCCTCTCGCACTCCTTCGTGGCGACTTCAAGATGCATCGACCACCCCCGTCTGCAGCCACATCCACATCGCGCAATGAAGACAAGGTCGAAGCGGAGCCTCAGGCGCCGTCCCACACTCACGACCTGCCCCTACCGTACTCAGAACACCCGCAATACACAATCAGACCGGGGTCCGCTGGTTCTGCTGCTCAGAGTCAATGTTACACTTGCAGCGACGATGAATACGACTCCTACACTGAGTCATCAGCGTCCACGTCGTCCAGCGCGTGCTACCGCACTGCGCCGCCAGACGAAATCCACCTCACCATGCATGAGCGTATCATCGCAGCCAACGAGCGGCGCATCGCACGGGCCGCCGAAGAAGACGAGTTCAACCAGGCAGAGCTCCTGAGACGCCAGACCCTCGCCGGAACGTATCGCACCAGAAGGCGCCCGGACAGTTTGCCGAAGAGGTGGCACCGACCCGTGACTGGATGGCGCGGCGTGGGCGGTGCAGTGCGGGAGGAGGAGGATTTGAAGGAGTTGAGCGAAGGGCTCGAGCTTGATGCTTCAAGGAATCAGAGCGACGAGGAGGAGGCCGATGGGGGGGCTGACGACAAAAGCATACGCCCTCGAGATCAGATAGCGAGGGCATATGATAACTACCTACAAGGACGAGCGAACGATCCCGAGCTGAGTATGCGCCCGAAGCATGTCAGAGACAGGAACCGGAAGTTAGCGATGGACATGCAGGCACTGATGTCCGGAGCTCTGGTGTCCGAACCAGCCGGTGAAAGCCATCGATGCCATGAACCAGCTGAAAAATCCGAAGCACCAGACTCGAAGCCTCACGAAGCAGAGCATGACCGGTCCTGGACGACTACGTCTCGTCAACCGCAGGGCGAAGCCTCTAGGCGCAAGAATGTGTCCGCGACGCTGCAATCCCAGGCCCTGGACACACCGCAAATGCAAGGGCCCAAGATTGGCTGCGTGTCGAACTTGGAGTCTTGTAACGGTGATAACACACGCTCTCCACAATCTGCCCCGCTTGAGCCATCCAAGTTACCAGAGAACGCAGTCACTAAAGAGCTCGTCACGGTCTGCCCAGCACCGATAACCAAATCTCAGCCTGAGGGGGGCAGATCTGATCGGACTAGAGAGTCACGCGAACAATCAAACGAGACTAACAGCCGGCGCCACGACAAGAGACATGAAGAGCATTCCCGCGAACCCGTGTCGCAACAGATGTCAAAGAAGTCGTCTCTCCAAGAATTGGCAGTCAAGACTGACAGTGCCGTTGAGTGCGATTCTGATGATGGAGAGCGAGCAACAGGAGCAAAGCTGCCTGTTGTAGTAGATGGAGCACCATCGGTTTCTCCAGCTCAAGAGACTTCAAAAAACGTCCAACAAACTCGGCGTGAGCTCCGGGCGAGGAGCATAGTCTTGTGGCTCAAAAGCCTAAAGCGTCCATCCTCACGCGACCGCTTGTACACGCCATGGGCAGACAATCTGGGAGACATGCCACAGCGACAGCCTGCCGAAAATATCGAGTCTCTGGACCCAAGCATTCTGACTATCCGCGATGTTGAATTTGGGGAGTCTGGTGGAGGCGTGGAGTGTTTTAATTATGGATACGATCCATATGATGGCTTCACGAAGGCAAGTGACAATGCGTTAGCTGCGCCAATTCGACCATTGTTCTCGCGTGAGGAGGCCTTGGTAAGGCTCGACTTTGGCTTTCTCCCCGAAGGCACAACACCTGATGCCCAGGATGGTCTGAAGCCTGCATCAGCTCCGTCTTTTCGTGTCGAGGAGACCGAGCACTCGGCACCGGGGAGAATAGGTATAGCCTTGAGCGACCCATATTCGAGTTTCTGGCAGTTTCCACCGGAAGTTGGTAGACAGGAAGCGACCCCAGGGCCGACCATGGAGGAGGGAACCCCGGCGCCCAAGGAAAATAGAGTTGTCGAGACACTGTTGCAAGTCTCTGCATCCGAGGCCGATATTGGGCCACATGAAACGACTCTATTTGCTTCGGGCGGCTTCGATGACCACAGTGTTGCCAGAACGGATTGCGTCTCAGAGACGGATGCAAACTCTGCGCGTCAGGTATGGACGTATCCTCCTCGACCGAATCTAGGGAAGAGGCACAGATTTGCAACAACTGGGAAGCCGGAGCAGTCGAAGCCGGAACAGGAGGAGAGTAGCCGGCGCAACAAGCTTCCATCCTCAGACATTTGGGGCTTAGGTAACTGTGAGGCAGCCAAAAGGAAAAAAAAACAGAGGAGCAAAGCAGCCGAAAAGGAGAAGGAGAACAAGAAGTCACGAACAATGAAAATGGTGCATCACCCATCAATGTCAACTTGAACAACCACTTGAAAAAGAGCCAAAAGGGAACAACCGGAAACATTCACCAGGGACGAAAGCGACAGCTTTGCCCTCCTCCTTGGTGGGCGCCTTTCCAGCACAGACCTGAATCGAACCCCTGTAAAGCGGATGCAGGGCCAGGGATTGTTCTCACTGCCGGGGATAAAGTGGGGTGCTCCCGAGGTCTGACGCGCAATTGTACCCGTACCTGCATTGCATCGTGGCTTTTTAGTTTGTCTCGCCAAAGGTCAGGGTCGTCTTCAAAGACCGCCCCATACACTGCCCCAAGGTGCTCACCCAGCCTGCAGTGGTCGTCCAGCATTGTTCACAGACCAATTCCATCTTTCGTGCTGGAAGAATTCCCCAAATCTTCGTCGTCAATGGAGTCTTGAAACCTTTCCAAGGTTGCAGTTGCTTCTCCGACACTGTCACATGCCAAAGAGGACAGGATGGCATCGGCATCCAAGACGTTGACAGAGCAGCTGGTGCTCCCGCTTCTGGAAGCTGTCCATCAGATTCCAGTCCTCCTCTGGTTTCCTCTTAGTGCTGCCTTTGTGGGCTTCACACTCCTCTTTGTAAGTTGTGTACTTCCTTGATCTATTTGCTGTGCTAAGTTCCTGCTTCTCTTTAGGCCTACATCGGTCTCTACACAGTCCTACACTTCGTCGCCCCCAAGCCCCGAGGCGCCTTTCCCTCCGAAAAGACCTACATCACCACCACACCCGATGGCAACGTGAGCGACCCACGCCCTCTGCCCTGCTGGCACGACCGCTGGCACGCCCAGCGCCAACTGAGCGAGGCCCAAACCGCCGCCGACAGCGACACCTTCAATGTCCCCGACACCGGCCACATCGAGCCCGCCCAAGTCGAAGTCTCCGTCGTGATCCCCGCCTACAATGAAGAGAAGCGCATAATACCCGCTCTCGAGGAGGCCATCGAGTACCTCGACAAGCGCTTCGGCCGCCCCACCACCACCCACGACGACAACGAGAAGCGCAAGCGCCTGGGCAGCCCCACGACCCAACCCCACCGCCAGGTCTTCCGGAAGCCCTCCCACAGGAAAGGTGCAACCGCCGACGAAGAAAATGCCGCGCCGCCGTCGGGCTACGAGATCCTCATCGTCGACGACGGCAGCAAAGACCGCACCGTCGAGGTCGCCCTCGCGTTCTCCCGCAAGCACGCCCTGCACGACGTCCTGCGCATCGTGGCGCTCGCCAAGAACCGCGGCAAGGGCGGCGCGGTCACGCACGGGTTCCGGCACGCGCGCGGCGCGTACGTCGTCTTCGCCGACGCGGACGGCGCGAGCCGCTTCGCGGACCTGGGCAACCTGCTCGAGGCGTGCGAGGACGTCGTCGACGCCGGCAACCGCGGCATCGCCATCGGCAGCCGCGGCCACATGGTCGGCTCCGAGGCCGTCGTCAAGCGCTCCGCGCTGCGCAACGTCCTCATGAAGAGCTTCCACTTCGTCATCAAGCGCCTGACGCCGCCCGCCACGTCGCGCATTCGCGACACGCAGTGCGGGTTCAAGCTGTTTTCTCGCGCGGCGCTGCCGCACATCATCCCGTACATGCACGCCGAGGGCTGGATCTTCGATATTGAGATGCTCATGCTGGCTGAGTCTGCGCCGCCCACGCCCGTTGTTAACAACGACGGGACGGTAATCGGTGCGTCGTCGGGCATCAGGGTCGCTGAGGTGCCGATTGATTGGCACGAGGTGGATGGAAGCAAGATGAACCTGATGAAGGACAGCATTGGTATGGCTTATGGTTTGGCTGTGCTGCGCTTCAGCTGGATGCTGGGCGTGTACCGTCGTCGCACTACTTGAGCGACTCGACAGGTGCGTTTGTGCATGTCACTTTGGCCGAGAACAGAGGAGAACCTCCAGCCGTACGCTGCCACTCAACACTACGAAGGGAGCTTACAAAATCGCGTAAAGTCTTGTGCGTATCTAACGTACCAGATTTGAGGGGCACAGGGATCTGCAGTGTTGGTTGTCCTGCGAACAGGATACACGGAGCATGCTCCAGACTCCGGATACAGGGTTAAGGGATATATCACCAAGAGTTGGACGTCCCACATTTGACGATGAGGGGTAGAAATCGGCCATCTTGGGACTCACTGAGGAAAAGAAGTTGGATTTGCTCGATACAGTCCATGTTGCATGGAGAAAGACACAGTAGATGTGGCGGTACATACTAAGCAGCTTTGATACCCCGAATATACCGGAAAACCGCCCAACACGGATGCAACACGGATGCATCGCCCTCTGCGACTCCTGGGATGTGTATATGTTCCCATATCGGCGCGCGATTTGCCCGCAGTGGTCACTTGACGGTTACATATACAAGCTGTTCGTTCCAAAGACATCGACGGCAAATTGCAAAGGCACCAGTATACTGTACGTCATGATGAGATGGAGTTCATGATCTATTAGCATTATAGAGGCTGATCGCGTAGATCGAATATATACACGCCATGTCCTACTTCAATATGTATAAACGCACCATCCCGTCAGAACAGCACAATCCCATTCATTACCCATTTGTCCGCCCAAAGGGGACACGGCCGGCGAGACTCTTACCTTCATGGACGACATCTTCCTTTTTTCTTTACCCGCCTCTTACACTTTCCTGCCATGCCATCTGTCTTTCTTAACAAAAAAGAAAGCGAGAGAGACAAAAGAGCCGCATCTCTCCAATCATTAGATCGCTTCCCGATACAAGATCGGCAAAAACACCACACAAGCCTTCCACAGAATCAGCACGCCCTCCACCATAGCAATGGGCAGCTTAAACACCCCCAGCACGCCCGCACTCCCAATCACATCACAGGCATGCAGGTAAATCGCCAAAAACGCCACCGTAAAGAAGTGCCGGAACAGCACCCACGGCCGCTGAATCATCCCGCCCAACAGCCCCGTCGGCTCCTCCGTGATGCCCTTCTTGAAGTACGTGAAGCACCCGATCCGCAGCGCCCGCAGCTCCTTCGAGTCCGCCGCAAACAAGCTGTACAACGCCATCGCCAGCACGTTGATGATGCTCGACAGGTTCTTGCGCCGCCAGTGGAACGTTCCCATCACCCGCCGCACCGCGGCATCGTCGCCCAGGTCGCTCACGTTCTCGAGCAGCTCCGACAGCAGTACCACGTCGTTGAACGCAACCGTCATGCCGCCGCCCGTCAGCGGGTGCCGCATGTTCATCGCGTCGCCCAGCACCAGCACGCCCGGCGGGTGCCGCGCGTCCGTCTGCTTGCTCGGCGGCAGCCAGCTGTTCGGCATGCTGCGCGGGATCTTGCCGTCCGCCAGCGCGGCCTCGAAGCTCGGCACGACCTCGCGCGGCAGCGTCGGGAGCACCACGTTGCGGATGTACCCGCGCACGCCGCCCTTGGCCGGCGCCGCGTCCGGGTGGTCGAGGGGCACGTCGATGAGCGTGCGCGTTTCCCGCGAGCCGATGGCATACAGGAGCACGGGGGAGGCTTTGCCGATGTTGACGTGGCCGTAGCCCGAGGGCGAGATGGGGCAGTCCTTGAGCTCGAGGGCGTAGAAGCGGGATTTCACTTGTGGTACGGTGTGCAGGAGCTGCTTGCGGAATTTGCTGGCGTAGCCGTCGGCGATGATGGTCAAGCTGCCGAAGAAGCAGTCGGGCTTCTTCTCGCCGGTGATGCGGTCTGTTGTGCGGGTCTCGACGCCGAGGATCGCGGGGCCCTGGTCGCCCTGCACAGTGGCAGTGACTTCGGTCTCGAAGACAGAGATGTTGGGGTGTACCTGGCAGCTCCGGCGCAGCTGCATGATAAATCGCCCGTGGTGGAAGCCCCTGCCCTCTGGCTTCTTGTAATCATCGTCCGCCCTCTGTGCCGCCGCCAGCACGACCTCCCCATGCTCGTCGACCGCCGGGTACGGAAAGTTGACCTCCTCGCCGTGGAACAGGATGTGGTAGCCATAGCAGGGCACGGCGTCGATGCCGTCGAGGCAGTGGCCGAGCCCGAGCTTGCGCAGGGCCGCGCAGCCGCCAGGCTGCAGTAGCTCACCAACGATGCGGTCGGGCTCGTCCATCCACCGCTCGAGCAGGATCACGCTGCGGCCTTGCTGGGCAAGGGCGTAGGCCACCGCGCAGCCGAAGATGCCGGCGCCGACGACGACGGCGTCGGCTTCGTGGTGCAGCTCGCGGCGCTGGCGGCGGTAGGTTGCGTCGGAGTCGAGGGTTGCCATGTTGAAGATGGTGTTCGAAGGAGAAGGGACGGTGGTGAATCGGTTGGTTGGCAGATCGGGGTTGAAGGAGATCTGCACCTGGTATAGAGTGAGAGCTCACACCACCATACGAAGGGGAGGGATCGAGGTTGTGAGAGGGTGTATGCTAAGACCGTTCTCTATCAATCAAGTGGCGATGCTGGCGTATGACGCTGTGACTTTCTTGCGAGTCGATGTTTGTTCGGCTTTTGGTAGAGTCCAGTCCCACGTGTGTAACAATTCATACAAACTCCTCCTTCTTCCAATTGGATCTTCCCAATTTCCCAATTGCAAATGACCTGTCGTGTCTTCGTGAAGTCGTGGGTGAACATGCAAAGGGGGTAGACCGACAGGAAACTTGCAGATGCAAGAAGTGGAACGACAGTGGTCGAAAAGTTGCAGTGTGGCGCCACACCCTCACAGCACAGCACACCAGCACCCCTGGGTTGGTCCCTGACAGATTGGACCCCCGCGATTGCGACCAGGCTCTCGTACCACACGGCAATCGCCGCCGCTCCGCAGGGAATGGCCAACTGCTGTGGAGCAATCTCAGTGATCGGACGACCTACCCCACTCAAATCACTTCGAACTCGCAAAGCCCGGGCTCATGCGCGCTTAGCGAGTCTGGCCTCCAAGATAAACTATGGAGTGCCTCTGACCGCTGAATTTGGCTCTATGGATGGCCTTGCGTCGATGAGAGTCGTGCGAAATTGTATCATTGTGGCAGTAACACGCCTGCCACTCTTAGACGTCAAATTTCTCACTGTTATACTTACTGTTTCCTCTACGCTTTACCAGATAGCCGATCGTCGAACGGCTTCAAATTTTGCTCGCGATGCAACACTCGCTCGACTATGTCGTCACACACGGGGAACTAGGTAGTTTACTACACAGTACTACGTATAAGTACCTATAGGGTAGAGTGTGAAGATTCTTTGTAATATTCAGGATTGCTTCCCGTGACCCACCATCAGTCACGCAATCTATATAGTCCAAAGATGGTGCCATGTACAGTCCAGCCAGTCCGGTAACTGGGGACAAATATGTGTCAGGGTATCTCAAAAATGCATCATGGCCTCAAAAGTTAGCTGGATGCCTTTCCGCCTCCAGCATGGCCTCCATCCTATCCGCATCCTCCTGGTTCAGCCTCGCCTCCTCCTCCGCAGCCTCCTTGCGCGCCTGCATCCTGACCCGGAAGTCCTCTGCCATCCTAGCCCTCTCCTCCTCGAACAGCCGGGCCCTCTCCGCAATCTCCGCGATCATCTCGTCCCGCGTCCGCAGCGCCGCCTCGTCCGTCGGCTGGTCCTTGGTATCGAGTGCGGCGCGCGCCATGATCTCCATGGCGCTCGTCTCCAGCTGTCTGCGGTCCCAGTCCATCTCCGCCCGCTGCTGACGCACCATGTCAATCCCTTTGCTGACCAGCCGCTGCGCCTGCTTGACGTTGGTGCTCTGGATCTGCTTCGACAGGTGGTTGCTCACGTCTTTGAGCGCCACGTACACCGCGCGCTTGTGGTAGTAGTGCGTGTGCACCGCACCGGCGAGCGTCCACTTCAAGCCCGCCACGTCAGCGCGGTACCCGTATACAACCAGGAATAGCTGAAAGGTGGCAATGTTGTCCGGGTAGGTAATGCCCTTGCTGTGCAGCGCCGCCAGGGCGAACTCGATGGCGGCGGTGTAATGCTTAGCCTTCATCATCCGGTAGGCTACCCGCAGCAGCCCACCATGTCCGACAGTGAGGCCGTTTTGTTCAAAGGCGCCAATGCAATCCTGCACCTGGCGCATGAGCTGCTCCTTATCGGCATCTTCATTTCCCTGGAAGATGGACTGGAGCTGCAGGACGAAGATCTCGGCAACAGCGTCGGAGGTGTCGATTCCGCGCTGCTTGGCCTCGTGAATCATCTTGAGCGAAGGTTGCAGGCCGCGCTCCAGCTTCAACGACGCTCGCATGGCGAGCCGTAGATGGCCTTCGTCCAATGTTCTCTTGTTGCTGTTTCTCTCTGTTCGATAGAGAAACAGCACTTTCCGATAGTTGCCCATCGCCAAGGCGTGTCGCATGTCAACCCGCAAATCTGGAGCAGACTCACCGGCGGTCCATCTGTGGAATCGGCGGGTGGCAAAACTGACCTTCGATTTGAGGAACGGGATTTTGGCCTTCTTGTGTTCACTCAAGCCGGAATTGATCAAAGTGTTCTCCGACACCTCATTAACGAACTCGGGGCTGAGGGCCTGCAGTGTCCGATAAATGGTCTGCAACTGGTTGAAATTGCACTCCCATCTGCGACGACAACTGTGAATGATTGCATTACCAAATGCTGCGTCGACTTTGAATCCTTGTTGACAGCTCCATGACAGCCAGTCCAGAAGCGCCTGATAATCTCGAGCGTCGCCGTACCGATTGGCGACCATGTTGACCATGTGAGGGCCGATGGGCATTCCGATGTCCATGACATAGGCTTTCAGGAAGTCCTCCGTCTCTCTGGTCGTATGGGTTTTGATGAACTCATGCAAAACAGGAGCAAAAACGATTTCCATCCGGTCTTTGATTTCCATCTGCTTGAAGTCCTCCCAAACCGCGTTCCAGTCGCCGAGTCGGGCTTTAGCGAGAGCCAATAGTCCCAGGATACGCGCCTCCTTGGCCGCACTAGGCTTGACTACGAGGAGCTTCGTAAGCAGTGAGTCCACGCGATCCCACTGCTCGGCTTCCACCGCGATTTGGATCATGGTCCGGTACATCCCATCTTTGAAAACGATCTTGTCAAAGCCTCCGAGGTCTTCGAATTGCTTGAAGAGCTCGGACGTGTCTTCGAAACTATTTCCTCGTACCCAATGGTCCCACAACATTTTCGTCATCCAAGTCGTTCGAAGGGGCAATTGAGATCCTATGGGAGGACAGAACTCTACCAGGTGCCTGAGTGCCTTTCCTGGGTCACTATCTACTCTCGTATTGACAGCGTCCGTGAAAATATCGCCGATGGCTGACCAGATGTCGAGGTTGAGCGAAACCAGCTTCCTTCGATGGAGGTAGAATGTCGAGATAACATGCCGAAATTGCCCAAGCTCATGCAAATGTTGCATGTAGCGAAGACAAATCGAACCGTCAAAACTCGCGCCATATTCAAGCATTTTCCAGTACAGCTGCACGGCGCTTGCCACCATGTTTTGCAGATCGAGAGCGAGATGCACGCACTTGTCCACCACCGGCACCCACTCTGCAAGCCGCGAGACCGTCCAGGTGCGTTCCACCAGGTTAGGCGTAAATAGCATGATTGTCCGGTCCATCCGTGTCCGGAGAAGCTCCCGGTCGATTTTGCTGATTTGCCAGCCTTTGTCTTTGGCGATTGCAATTTTGGATTCCGCGATGGAGACAGCATATTCGACGACTGGTTGCGGATTCGCCGCGTAATAATCAGCTTCGGTTATTGGGCCAAGTTCAACGGCGCTGTATAGAGCGCGCATCGCTTGTTCCATCATTCCAGCTTGCTGACATTTCAAGCAAAGCTGGATGGCTGCCTGCAGAATCGAGACCCTGTGCTTTGTCGTAGGATCCAACTTTCGGAGCGTTTCTCGCAAAAGCCCAATTGCCTCGTCCAACCCTGCCACGTCACCAAGGCCGGCAGCCCTGTCGATGCGTTTGACATTTTGGTCGACTTCCATGTCCGTCAGTTGCCGCGCAACACTGATGGCCCTAGACATCTCAGAACCCGGCCGGTTTCTCACTGGCAGCTTCGGTGTGTCTGCATTCTTCAAGCTGGGATGGACTTTCCATTCTCGTGAAGCAGCCCTGAAGCGTGTACTAGAAGCGGCATTGTCGGCCGCTGATTCTGTCCGTGGGTTGTCTATCGGTTGATCGGATTTCAATTGATCGATACATTCGGGTTCGACAGGTCTGGCCTCGACAGGTTTGGCCTCGACAGGTTTAGGCTCCAGGACATTGGGCTCCACAGACTTGGGCTCGAGAGTTCTGGGCTGGTCCTGCGCCGTCTCTGTTTGACCTGGCTTGCGGCCCCAGTCATGATATCTGGATCTTCTCATTTGTAGCCGCTCAGTATATGTGAGGTGCAGCTCCGGTTGCCGGACTGGCGCATCATGAGCCTGGTCTTGTCGTCCGGATCCGGCGGGTGAGGTCGGGAAACCCCAGTCGTCGGCCCCGTCCTCTCTGTGCAGCGACTCCGTTGTCTCTTGATGCGCAGCAGAGAAGATGTCGTCGAATTTTCTAGCCACGCTGCTCGCGTCGTCCCAAAGAATGTCCGAAGCATGATACTGCTTGGCGGACCGGATCCTCTCTGCATTTTGGAGTGCGCAGCGGGCTTGGTTGATGCGCCGGCGGCGGTCCTCTATTACGAGGAGTAAGGCCCCTGTCGTGCCCACGGCCAGCCCGCTGCATATAGTCAGGGCTGCCGTCTTTGGCACACGGGATAGCGAGAAGGACATGGCCTATCGGTCGGCATTGCGTCTCGATTGTGTATTGAACAGGAGGATTGTCGGAGCTCCAGATGTCTAGTCGATGTGCCAGCGTGGAGGGCGAGGTTCGTCATGAGGGAGCCATTGGCGTTGCTTCTCAGCTTGGAGTGCTGGAGGGGCAGCTGCAATGGAAACTTTGATCAAAGCTCGGAAGAGTGGGTTGATCGTATGTTGAGATCCACTTTGCTTGCGCAGAGTCCAGATTTCGAGTCGTTGACGTGAACAAAGTTTTGCCGGCCGGGCCCAGACTTGGACCAGACCCTTGCTGCAACGGTGGTTGCTGCTTATGTCATCAAGTATAGGCGAGTTGAAGAACTCACGGGCTCCATCATCAGACTTTGTTGGAGTTGAACCTTTCACAGCAGACAGATGAATCTTTCATAACATTTGCAACAAGGTCACGACCGGTGCCAGTCCTCACGTATGGCCCCGGCGTCCCGAATATGGGCAAGACTCAAGGCGCGACCACCCTTCGTCCAAGTTTCCCGAGCGAATGCTTTCGTCAAGCAAAGATGGGCCAAAACTGAGCAAGCAACACCGGTCTACTTCAAGGACCTCTCCCGATACCTGTGGATTGTCATCAAATGGGTACCGGTCTTTTACTTTTTCAGAGACTATGTTTTCGACTTGACCATGATCAATGGCCCTTCCATGTCGCCATTGTTCAATGAACGGCATAATGAGACCACAAGAAGGGACCTCTGCCTCACGAGAGTATTCCAGGCGCAAGAAGGCCTCGAGAGGGGCATGATCGTTACTTTCTAGTGAGATGCGGGTCCTCACCAAATAACACTGCGTATCCGTAGCCTTGCTAATCGCTTCGTAGCAACCCGCTGATACCTGACTCTCTCACCACGAAGCGGATCACTGCGCTTCCAGGAGATCTTGTGCCCTTCCAGGGTTTGGTCATTCGAGTGCCGCCACATCATGTCTGGGTTGAAGGAGACGGGGGAAAGAAATTGTCGAGAGACAGCAACACTTATGGGCCCATTTCTATCCGGCTTATTCAGGGCCGTCCCACGCATATTTTGTGGCCGTTCTACAAGGCTGGCAAGATCAAGTGGTGGGAGCATCCGGATCGGCTGGCTGCATTTAGAGAGTAGCACGGCAGAAGAGAGTAATCTAGCTCCTGGGAGCAATTGCTGCTTGCTGGTGGGTATTTGGTATCTCAACAATTTCTTCACATGCCTGTGGGTCCATGAATTAGACAAGACAGCTCGAGAACAACATTGAAGGTCGAGGGAAACAAGAGCCTCCGTGATACTTGGTCCGCAGTCCGGGGTACCTATTCCCGGAGTCCGAGGCTTGAGGCCGAGGGCTCGTGCTGGATGACACCAAACGACCGGAAGCTCCGGGCGGCGACTGGCCGGACCTGCAAACTGAATGACATTTCTGCCTAGCAAATGCGGCAGAAAATCATCATACCACTAGAGATTCTGTAGCCGGCTACTGAAAGTTTCTGTAATTTTTTAACTCTTGTCATTGTATGTTGTGTTCGCTGTGGATGTAGCAGCATTCGGACGCGCACGGGCCAAACCGAACAGCTCCGGCCGAGATCTTGGCGGCATTCGTCCGATTTTTTTTTAAAGTTGTTAACAGCACTCGTCACCAACTTTGACGCCTGCCAATCTCTCTCCCCTGCGCACGCGACACTTTCTCTGAGCTCCTCGCTCGCGTCGCGGCCAGTCAGCCCTCTTTCCCTGCCCCAGCTGTGTCAATTGGATTGATCCGCGCGATCCTGCGACCGCACTCGTCCACGGCGCAAAGCTTCCTTGCCTCCCTCCGTGCCTGGTCGCTCCGCCATGCGACCAGCTCCCCACGCACCTGCTACAGAGAGAATTACTCGTTGAGAAGGACGATTTGCATGTCTTGTTTGATATGAGATCTGACGACAATGACGATCATGAGGGTCGCCCGCCCTACATACATGTATGGCCCACCATCGCCGATGATGCCCCTACGGCTCGCCCGAACTGCTCTTATCCAGGAAGAAAGAAAAAAAGCTGATCGCGTCCTCTCTTCCAGTCCATGATCGCTGGTGGTCTCGGCGGGACCACCGGTGACATGCTTATGCACTCCTTGGATACGGTCAAGACGCGACAGCAGGGCGACCCTCACGTGCCTCCGAAATACACCTCTCTCGGTTCCTCCTACTACACCATACTGCGGCAAGAAGGCGTGAGGAGAGGTCTATACGGCGGATGGTTTCCGGCGCTATTAGGGTCATTTCCGGGGACAGTACTGTTCTTCGGTACATACGAGTTCTCAAAAAGGAATTTGATTGACTACGGCGTGCAGCCCAACCTTGCGTACCTGACAGCAGGTGCGACAGTGCTCCCTCCTTCGCAAAACCCGCAAGCACGGCCCCTGAGACTGACAGCTTTCACGTAGGATTCCTCGGCGACCTTGCTGCCTCCATCGTTTACGTTCCCTCCGAAGTCCTCAAGACCCGCCTCCAACTCCAAGGGCGCTACAACAACCCCCACTTCTCCTCCGGCTACAACTACCGCAACACCTTCGACGCCGCAAGAACGATCGTGCGCACCGAGGGCGCCTCCGCGCTGTTCCACGGCTACCAGGCAACATTATACCGCGACCTGCCCTTCTCGGCGCTACAGTTCATGTTCTGGGAGCAATTCCGGGAATGGGCAATACAATGGAAGGGCAGCAGGGATCTCGGCACCCCGCTTGACTTCCTCACAGGTGCGGCGGGTGGTGGCCTGGCCGGTGTCATGACGTGTCCGCTGGATGTGGTCAAGACACGATTGCAGACTCAGGTGAACCCGGACACGGAGCCAGTCCCGGCCGCGAAGCTGAAGGGCAAGAAACCGAAATCGTCGGTGGATCCGCATATCTCGCAAGCTACGGAGAAGATGAAAATAAAGGAGGCTGCGAAGAGACTCATCTCTACCTCTTCACCCTCGACGCATACCCCACGACCTGGCGCCACCACGCTCGAGACATCATCCGTGATCGAAGGGTTGAAGATCATCTACAAGACAGAAGGCGTCGGCGGATGGTTTCGGGGCGTAGGACCGCGGTTCATGTGGACGAGCATACAAAGCGGCTGCATGTTGTTCTTATATCAGACGCTTCTGCGCAAAATGGAAGTGTGGATGCCACCAGAAAAGGAGAGGACGCTATAAGGAAAGAAGCTTCTCGAACTCAAAATCGGTCTGATGAGACTCCACCGAACAGAAGAAGCAAGGGGTGGAAAAGATACCCTAGAGGCACTTTGGTCATCATTGTACGTGTACGGGCAGGCGTGTGGGCATAGCATATAGAACGGGACTGGACGCGTACAGGAAGAACACAATCAAGAGGCATAGGTCGGCGTTTGCATTTCGATGGATAGATTCGCCTTTGCCGTCGGTGTACCAACAGAGTATTTAGTTGTAGCCCCGCGTTTTAGACGGGGGCATATACTGGAATTACGAGATCTTTACTCTTTTAACACGGAGACGCATACGCTCAAATCTGTACAAGGAAACCTTTGCTAGGCGCAATGCCCAGATTGGTGTGATCTGACTCAGGTCTATGTAGTTTGAGATAGACATTGTGCATCCACATACTACCTAGGTACCTGAGTAAATAGAGTACTCTCTTTTCTAAACTGAAAAGATGGTTGTTGGTCTGTCTCAATACAAGAAGTGTGTGCTGATAATACTGAGTGTGGATAGTACAGGGGTTCCCTGGGAGGAGAGGCTGCTACTAGAAAAATACAGGCCAAGCCAAGATTTCGAACTTCAACACTACACAAAGTACTCACTTTGCATGACCTCCCACTACAAATTATATATACAATTTACACTACGCAGGGATAACACCTAGGCCTTCGGAGGAAAACTCCAACCAAGTTCAACGCGTCGAGCCGCCACATTCAATCTCGAGTCCCTCGAAAACAGCAAAACATGCCGTCGAACACTCTCTCTCACAAGCGCTAAACACCAAACTCACTCCATTCAACATCACACGCTCACAATCCAAGATGTCCTCCCACAAACGCAAACGCGCCACCTCCCACAGCCAGAGCCACGCCTCCTCCTCCCAACGCCCCTCGCCCTCCCCCATCCTCAACCCCCACGCCCACAACGAAAGCACCCTCAAACAACTCCGCGTCGCAGGGCTCAAAGACTCGGCCCTCCTCCCGTCCACCTACATCCCGCAGTTCCCGCACCGGCCCATCCGGCCCACGCACCTTCTTTCCCAGCACCAAGATTCCGACTCCGACTCCGACGAGGATCAGGACAATGATGGCGGCGACTCACCCCCTCCCGCCACCACCGACGACGACGACGACAATGACGACAGAAACACCAAGTCCAACCCCAGCAGCAGCACCAAAGCCCGCCGCGCAAGCGCAATGCGCACCGCGCAGACCACCCACCTCGCCCTCCTGACCGCCACCATCCACCGCGCGCTCGCGGAGAACGACATCCCGCGCGCCAAGCGCGCCTTCGGTCTCGTGCGGCGGTCCGACGTCCGCGGCAAGCCGGTGGATCTGCGGCGCGGGGGGCTTTGGGGGCTCGGGGTGGAGGTGTTGATGATGCGTAGCAGCTCGACGACGATGGACCCCCCAGACGACGATGACGACGAGGAGCAGCAGCAGCAGCAGCAGCAGCAGCAGCGAGGAGGGGAAGGAGGAAGGCGGCGGCGGCAGAGAAGGTGGAGGAGGTGGGGTGCCACCGAAAACATGCCCGCTGTTCGCGAGTATCTCGAGGCGTTGATCCGGCTGTATCCGTATAACAGGCTGCATCCGCGCGCGGTGTCGGATGTGGACTTTTATCCGGTGTTGTTTGGGTGTGAGGTGTATGATGCGTGGGCGGAGCAGCGGGATGCGCTGGAGAGGCTGGATGGGGAAGAGGATGATGATGATGATGGCGGCTACGATGGGGAGTGGGCTGGGGATGGTGTGGATATGATGGATCAGCACGCGGATGGAGAGGGGGAAGACGACGACGACGGGAGGCATCTCTCAGCGCGGGAACGCCGTGTGCGGCAGGCTAAGATGGACTTGGCAAGCCGCACGCTGGAGGCGATGCGCGTGGTAGCCATGCGGATGGACGGGCTACTGGCGGATGCGCCATATAGTCGGAGCGCCGAGATGTGGAGGTTACGGGGTATGATGGCGTTGTATATGGGCGATCTGAATATGCCGCCACCGCCGAGGACAAATGCTGAGGAAGAGAGGGGGTTGAGGGTCAGGGACGAGGAACGAGAGCGGGCGGGGAGATTTTTTCGCAAGATGAGGGAGCACGGGGGACGGGTGGATGCGTTTACGGAGAAGTGGTTGGGCGGTGGTGGTGATGATGACTCTGGGACGGACAATGATGGGGATGAGGATATGAGAGGATCTGCTTGGAGCGACCTGCCTGTATTCTCGTCTATGCCGATGCGGTGATGACGGATTTTTTGCGCGTTGGCTGCCTATGTGCTGTCTCTTGACACCCTGCAAAGCAAATAGAAAATTATACCCTCCCTACCACGTGTAGGCGATAACATCGATGCCTTAAGCTCCCAAATCAACGAGTCGCCTGCGCATCAACATTCCACTCCATGACTATGCGCTCCTCTCGACCCATCAACGAAGCCCCTCATTCCTCACATTATCGCCTCCGGCTGCATAGGCGGCAGACTGACACTCGCAATCGGCGCCTCACTCCCCGGCCCCCCCGTCGTCGCCGCCGTCCCAGCTCTGCTCTGCTGCTGCGCCGCCACATCCGAGGGCACATGCGAATTCTGGCGCGACGAGCCCGCGCGCGCCTTCGGCCAGCGCTGGAGAATGACGGCGTAGTTCCTACTTCCGACGACCACGCACCAGCAGCCGTCGGGGCTCCACGCGGCCTGGCGCCCGACAAAGGTCGGCCCGGTCAGCGACTCGGTGCGGTGCGGCTTGACCGTCTTGTGCGGGTTGCTGACGTCGTAGCAGGCGCTCCACTTGTCGATGGTCTCCTTGCTGAGGTCCTCGCGGCGCAGCAGCGCCTCGACGCTGAAGGGGTCGCGGTGCGCCACCGGCCGCATGATGTTAGCCGCGGCCAGGATCTTGGCGTCACCCTCGAGCCGGGGCTCCTTCTTGGATTTGTGGTGCGCGGCGGTGAGCCAGGTTGGCCGGACGACTTTGGTGGCGGGGTCGCGTTTTGGGTCGCGGAGGGCTTTGATGTAGTCCTCGTAGGCCTCGAACCGTGCCATGTCCCACAGCATGATATCCTTGTTGGCATTGCAGAAGCAGAGGATTGGGTGGTGGCCGGCCTTGTGGAAGAGGCTGAAGCGGAGAAAGAATTGCACGTTGCAGTTGGCTGTGTCGAACTGGAGGATCCGGAGCCATTGGCTTGGTGCGCTGGCTGGGGCGAAGGCTGAGCGAGTGGTGAGGGATGGGTTGTATGCTGTAGGGGCTGAGGATGGGGTGGGAGGAGGATCCTCAGAGTCGAAGCCGACTATCCGCCACAGAACGATCTTCTGTTCGTGACAGGCGCGAGAGAGTATTAGGTCCCCGAAGAAAGCGACACTGTAGTATGTTAGCAATCGTGATGGCTTTTGAGGAAGCACGTACCAGTCGATTAGACCATAATGCACTTCTGAAGTTGAGAAGTGAGGGTAGTGTACGATAATGGGGTGGTCGACGTGTTCCGTCGGCAGGTCAGGTATCGTCCACTGCTTGATATTAGGTATGATTGCAGGCCATTTCGTGTCTTCGAGACTTACCAAGTTAATAACTTGGTCGTGACCTGCTGAGAGTAGATAGCGACCGGTGTGGTGCCAAGCCTACAGCAAGAGATCAGCATTGCTTCAAGCCTAGTCACTTTGAAGCACAGACTCACAGCAGTTAAAAGACTCCATGAGTGCCCTTCGCCCCCGAGGAGACAAACACAAGGCTGCTTTGCATGTACTGGGTCCAGGCTCCATATTCGGACGGTAGTGTCGTCTGACGCCGAGGCGATGATTTGAGGGTTAGTGGGCGAGGTTACGAGGTCGTTCAATTCCTGTTTTCATGTCAGCCTGTGACCAGTGCAGATCTCTACCAAGTGCTACTCACTCCTCCGTGACCGACCAGAGTCTGCCAATCTCGTTAGCTGCAGTACGCCAGGGCCCAGGGGAACATCGGGCGCCAAACCATGTAAATCGTTCCATCTACCACGTTGTAGACTTTGATTTTGGCGTCTTTGCCAGCTACACAGAGAAGCGGCTTTTCTGTTCCGGCCTCCTTGGACCAGCAACATGAGCAGTTCAGTACGTCATCCTGTGTTCGGTTAGTGCCATCACTGGTATATAAAAGGTATGCCATTTCAACTCACATCGCCGTCCCGGATGACAGTGATAACTTCACAGGGATTCGAACTTTCCGGGACACCTTGCATGAGCCGGCAGATGAGGACCTGGTTGCCAGATTTAGCGAGAGTTCCGAACGTCCACCTGTCCCATGATGATAGGACCCAGTAGCAACAGGGGAGCTACGCACATGCTTCTTGCTCACGGCAGCAAAAATGGGATCTGTTCCATCTGAGTCGTATGGGTAGAACTTAACGTCAAAAAACTCTGTGCAAATTGCGTTAGCGAACGCTCTTTGAAATTTCCCGACATAGAAGAGAGATTGTGAAGTACCAGTGTCAATGTCCTCGTCTTTGTTGGTGAACTCGTGGTCGTCCTATGCAAGAGCTTCATCAGCTTTTGGACCATGCCAAGCGTCGTCGTAGAATAATAGCGCCATAACACACCTCAAACGTGAATGAGGCGCGCAGTCTGGGCAGCTCCCATTCCGGATCCCGCTGAACAGCAGGTGGCATCTTGCGGGCGGTGACTGTGCTCGCCCATCGAGACTGTTGAACGTGAAGCAGGTCGAGTTGGGAAGTTCTAGCAGACGATTTGGGTGAGAGCAGCAGACACTTTGATTTCAAACTTCAGGGTTCGTGGTTACCCTTTCGGGCTGACCCTGGTCCTTTCACTGTCTGCTGACTAATGCAGAAAGTACAAAGTACCTGAGTATTCAACACCACAAGGCATGTCCAAAATCTCTACGGAATGCTCCGCAATGTTGATGGTTCAAGCAACATGGCGTCAGTATGCAGGTGTATAGCCAGTTTAGGACGACTGACCACCACCTGCATCTCGATTCTACCAAGTCCTTTTGCTCCAGCCTTGTCGTTCTCCCCTTTGCTCGTCATATTCACGATTGCCGCCTTCGAAAGAAGTAACAAACCTCCCAATGATGTGCGCATGATCCTCCAGACCATCGACGGGCACCTTTGTCTGCCGCCTCTCGCCCCTTTCATCGGACAAAGCGGCGAGCTCGAAGATATATCACATATCAGTTTCTTGTCCGTGTGTCTCGAGTCGATCAACCTTTCATGTTGCGAAATCGATACCTTCTTGGGAGTGGCTATTCATCCGAGTCGGTGGATGTCGTCCACAACGATGCCATCAGCTCGTGGTTGGAGGCTCCACACACGGGAGACAAGCCTAGCGGATTTGGACAATTGACACTGACAGACGTCGCCATTTCGGCTTGGCATGGCAGCTGCCAGTGCTAATGGCCCTGCTGTGAAGGGTCCTGGTTCTGGGAACTTCCGTCAATTTCGTAAATGGGAACACGAGCGACGGAAGAAACCGCACATATACCAACACACCTGACATCTTGTCATATCAACCATCTCTAGTCGGTGGTACCGGAGGCTGTTGCTCACAGCCATGCTCATCACCTAGGCATGCTGTTGCGAGTGCGAAGAGCAAGCTACTCAGGACAAGATGCACAGCTTGCAGATACAAACTGGATCTGACCATTCTGCCGAGGGAGGTACAACGATGTCTGACCCACAAATTCCATTGAATTTGTCAGATCTCCAGGAAAGCAACGTAACTGTGACAATCGCGGCGCTTGAGATGGCATGGCGTGTGGCCGGTGGTATCATACGGAGGCTCGCAGTCCTCCGTACTCCGCACGCCGTGCCCTGTACGCGCTCGTGCAGGAGGCAGCACGTCGTCGGAAGGGGTCACGTCAAGATACATGCTTCTCTGCGCCGCAACGTCAGTTGCAGCACTGCTCTGCCAACAGGAAAGCTTCCGGGAGGCCTAGCTTGGTGCGACGTCTCGACATGCTGCTGCTTGGCGCGGGACAACTTCGCTTATTTTTATTCTGAAGCACCTTGATGAAATCCGAGAGTATGGCGGCAGCCTGGCGACAAGTTCTGGACAATGTGATAGGCGCCGATCAACCAGCCCAAGTGCGTACTTTCGAAGGGGCTTCCGGCAGTCCAGCGAGTAACGGCCCTTCGATGCAAGTGACCCCTGAGGGGTCCGGAGCATCGATCTCACATATCAGATAATCACGCCGCCGCACGCTGCAGCCCTACACTCCAACAAATGTAGCCGAGACGTCAACGGTCGACAAATGCTTACGCGAAGTCTTCCATGCGGAAGTTTTCAAAATCCCATCCGATACCTTGGTATCGGCCCGGGGGTCTAACCGAGATGTCCATCACGGATAAGCCGCACGGGACATCGTCTTGATGTACGTACACACTTGCCTACTCGAGTAGTATGTCCGCCGGTCGAGGGTTTCTGCCCGCCGGCGGCGGCATCATTTGGTGTTTGCACCGAATCTGCATGTCTTCTTCACAGTCAAGAGATTGTGCCAGTTCTTTTGGCTACAGCAACCAGAGAATCACGACTATGTACTCCGTCGGTCCGTACGACAGGCTGCTCGGGATGATGGAGTTTTTGGTGACCCAATGAAGATTTCCCAGTGCTGTTCGGCCGAGAGGCCCAAGCGCCTCCCCTGCGTGAAGTGGAGCTGTTGACACCATGTCAAGCCTGCAGCTGGGTATGCACATTCGCAAGCACACCCAAAGCGGGCGAAGCGACATGCAATGGCGATCCGTCATTTTATCGTTTGGAGCGCAAAGAAAGCGTTGCAGTATCATATATCAAAGACTGGCTGTTGGTATAGCTTCCTTCGATCATCAAGCTCTACTGTACTGTGGCAATCTCGTCAGTTCTCCGGTTTCAAGAGCTTGCTTGCTACTTTGTATGCAACGAGGAAGCATGGGCAGAGTTCATACTAGGCCGCGCATAGTTAGAGGGTGGCGTTCCTAGGGACACACACGTACAGTGCTGGTAGCAGGTACATACTTGCTAGGTCCAAGATGAGCGCAAAGTTTTGAGGTCTCGGAAAATCCGCCCAGTCGTCCTCAACCCGGATCAACCATGATCATCGTTGAGGGCTTGTTGATGTCGAATTGGGATATAAAGTTGACACTAGTCCCTTCTTACTCAACGTCGGCGGCTCACTTCAGGGTTCACGGCATCACAAATTCGCGAGCCATGTCAGAGCCTGTCCGCGGGCATCTGTGTCGAAAGTCTTCTCTTCCTACGAGATATATGCCGACGGCGGTAATAGATCAGCAAGGACGGTAGCACAGCTGCAGATGCAACCCATCTCCCGCAGATGTTTCGGTCTGATGTCCTGCACCAAAGGAGGAAGACCTTGTGTGGTACTGGATCATTGTGCTGGTGACAATACCGGTACCAGACTGCATACGCACTTGAACCCAACATGCCCAGGATTTCCGGGTTGATAGCTCCACGTTTGCTGGGAATGCCACGAGCCAGGGCCCCTCCATATTGTGGATTGTTGTCAGGGACAAGGGTTGATGCACTGCGGCTGCATGACGGGCGGTAGGGGCCAGGGCAGGGCACCAGGGCACCTGGGCGAGCGCTCCACCTGGGCTTGTCCCCTCGCTGCGAAATTGCCTGGGGCCTGGAATCACTGATTCAACTTTGTTGATGAAGAGCCCCTGGTACGGGCGGGGGGCATGCAATGGTACATGGCGCCGGGGAATGCTGCTGTCGTGCAGTGACTGGGAAGTCGACATAAGACATAAAACACCGTCTATGTCATTCTCTGATTTGAAGACGACTCTAAACATATATCACAAGTATCCGTACTCCGTACGTACACTATCGCATCTGGCTTCTCAAGAATCGTTTCTGGCCCCAGATATCAACCGGCAAACCCTCCAACCGCCAACTGCTCCCTCCGTTTTGAACGAACCCGCAGTCTTATCATCGGGAATTTTGCAACAAATATCCCACAGCTATTACAGCATACTATATATTGCTTGGCTATTCGTCGCCCTTGGCCTTGGCCTCCCACACAGTCTTTATAGTAACCTCTCCTCTTGTCGACACATCGGGTTTCTTAGGGCACCATAACCAGCCACCTATTCTCTCAACCAGTCCCTCACCCCTCACCCACAATCTGCAGCGGTGGCTAGCTTTACTGCACCGGACCGAGCAGACAAAATCCGGTAGTGCAACTTTTGAACCCGTCGTGACACCAAAACCCCTGGTCCGACAAACGAGAGTACCAACACAGAGAAGGGACCTCGCCAAACACTCCTGCGGACTGCCGTGATCATCTCATTCCCCCGCTGACCCGAACTTGCCAAAGTTTGGCCTCCTTCCGAGCGAGACTTGAAGTGCTTTGACGACGGCACACCTGGTTTCACAAGCACTCGGCTAGTCTGAACTGACAGGTGCCACCCCCGTTGGACGAGCAGCACCAGAACACCTCCCACACACTACTACTCAAGCAGTAGACCACCCACCTTGGGTACCACCAGTGCCGCCAGCTAGCTCCTTCTAGCTCTGGTCGTCCTACCTCTCGGGAGCACCAAGTTCAGCCATTGTGCCGCTGTCAAGCTATTTTGGAAGCGTAACGGTCGACTAGTTCCAGAACGCCCGTGTCTTAGCCAACTTCGCGTTAGGGTCACCGCCCGGGCACAGTCCTCACCATCACGGACCTCATATGTGGTGGTTTTATGGATGAGACGAGTTGAACCAGTTTGAAGAGACAGGTTGCTACCGAGATCGGTAGGCTGAGATATTAGACTCAATGGAGCACACATTTATGACCATCCACAGTAAGTTGATTTCTGACTCCTGGCCCAGCCTAGCATGGACACTTGGTGAATCTCCTTCAATTTTGTGGGCCGGTCTCGTTGTTACAGTCTGGAGAGGCCTTGACTGATTCGAACCTGATTCTAGACCTTACTCCCGACTGCAACGTCCTTTTCGCCTCAGAGTCTATCTATGATATCCTCGGATGGCCCTCAGACCACATCCGCGGACGATCCGTTTTTGATTTCTTCCACCCTGACGAGATCCAATTCGCACGGTCCATCCACAGCCGGGGTATTCTCCTAGACAAAGCCGCCAGTCTTCACTATGTCAGGATCCTAGCCGCGGACGGCCAGTGGGTGAGCTGCGAATGCTGCTTCACAGTAGTTCACGATGTGCTGGTCGCCTGCACCAGCATCTACCGCCGAGGCGAGAAGAGCGAGAGGCGAGCCATCGAGGGAGCACAGATCCGGAGGATATTCTCGTCATCGCCACGGGATCCTCGCTACCACATGCTGGAGCACCTGTCGCCCAAGTTCAAGATGCCTCCGGTGGAACGTGAGCCGCGGGCCGCGCTGATCCTGAACCGCTTCACCCGGAACCTGACGATCATGTTCGCGACCACAGCCGTTGCCGCAGTCCTCGGTCTCACGGCCGAGCAAATCAAGAACAAGAGCTTCTATCGCTGCATACAAGAACGCTGTCTGCAGGATGCGCTGAAGTGCCTCGAGGGTGCCAAGGCTAACGACTCAATCGCGTACTTGCGGTTCTGGTCGCGGGATCCCAGGGATGCCGAGGAATTCGAGAATGATGAGGAAGAAGATGATGAAGACCGGGACGAGCCGATGCTAGATAGTAGCGCCAGCGACTCGGAAGGCGGAGGTGTCTCCCTGGACGACCGAATGGACGTGGACGCTGCTGAGCATGATGGTCCAGCGATTAAGCAAGAGGAGGAAGATGAAGACATGCAATTCCTCCCATCAGCAAGCACCAGCACTTCAAACCCAGGGTCATCCCAAGCCGGCCCTTCACGATCATCACGCTCAGGCAACCAAAGCATCGAAACGCCCCTCACCCAAAACTCACCCGCCTCAGCCCCGCGAGAAGCCCGCCCAAACCGCAGACGTCCACCCCGCCAGCCCCGCCAACGCCGCCAGCCCCTGCCCTCCATCGAGCTGGAAGCCGTCGTCTCGTGCACCTCCGACGGGCTCGTCGTCATCCTGCGGCGCGCGCGCCCCGCCATCCCGCCCGCGCACCCGCCGCTCGCGCTCTCGCCCTGGGACTTCACCAACGGGCTGTTCGCGGCGCCGTGGGCGCCGCAGCCCGTGCGGCCGCAGGTGCCGCCGCCCGAGCTGCTGTACAACTTCCGCGCGCCGCTGCTGCCGCAGTACATGCCGCTGCGCGAGAACGTCAAGGCCGCGGGCGGCCCGCCCGAGGACTACCTGATGCGCTCGATCCGCGACGTCGCCGTCTTCGCGTGGGCGCTGCTGGGCATCAACGGCAACCTCGCCGCGTACTCGCACGGCCGCGCGCGCGGCGAGGCGGCGCCGCCCGAAGGGCTGCCGATGTGGGACCCGCATGCGCCGCCGCCGTTCCAGCCGCCGCCGCATAACCAGGCGGAGGCGCGGTGGACGGCGTACGACCGGGGTGTTGTGGACAGCAAGGGGAAGGGCCCGGCGGCTTTCGCTGGGGAGCGGGACAGGTATCCTCGTGCGCCGCCTGCTGCTGCGCAGAACCGTGACCTTCCTCTGCCGCTTTTCGGCATGCCTGGGTATCTGCAGAATGCGCCGAGGTATGTGTACCAGGCTTCGGGGCTTGCTGCGTATGCGCCTCCGCCGCCGCCGCCGCAGCAGCAGCAACAGCAGCATGGACAGGGGCAGGGGCAGCAGAATTATACCTATGGCGGGCATGCTAACCCGGCATATCCCCCGGAGCCGTGGGGGAATGAGCAGCAGCCGTTTTCTGTGCCTGGCGCTGAGATTCGGAATGAGTCGCGGTCGCCGTCGACGTATCCTAGTGAGTGGGCTTCGGGGAGGTGATGAGCATGCATGACTGGTCTGGTCGGCTTGTCAGGATTCAGCGAAGATTTGCAGCTATTGGTCTAGTAAAAGGAGAATCTGGGAGGACCAAGGAGCATGGCTAGAATGGTGAGGGCTCTGATCTGGCAGCTGGTCTTTGCGTGCAAGGGAGTTATGCACAATGAAGTGGCCATAGGGTGACTATGATGTGAACATTGAAGAGGATCGGGAATGGGCCATGGGCATCTACATCAGATGCAGTTCCACTTGCAATGGCCCATTGCTGGAGCTATTGTGGCAACAGTATGTACAACATATGCTGTGAGGATGCAGAAGGGACTGCATGTTTCAGTGGAATTCGGGGGGAGCTCCCTTGGTCATGTTGTAATATTGCCGAGTATTTGATACCCATTTACTTAATTGAATAAATGCAGTGGTTATTTATAGTCAGTCTTTGTTGATAGTAGCATACCTTTGGTAGGTAGTTACTACTAAGTACCTATAAAGTAGGTATGGAGAAAGTAGGCTTGAAGTTGTGGGAAGCTTGAATTTCTTAGCTCCTCTGTGCTCAAGCTTGAAGTCCACAAATCCATATCATAACCTACAATCAGAGGAACTGGACTCAATTACTCTCTTCTCGCAGTCACTTGACATCAAGTCCTGAAAGTTTCCTCCCTTACTTGAAACTTGAAACCTCTTGCTCATTTAGGAGGTATGTGCAAGTACCTAGGTATTGTGCAAAGTGGATTCAGACATGTAACACCATTGGTCAATCTCCACGACAGGGGTCCAGAACTACCCAGGTACGCTGTGGTACAGCAGCTTCAAAGCTCCAGGTTGTCATCAACATCGCTGTAACTTCAAACCTACCAACTTTTCTACCAACAACAGCAACTACCGATTCCTACATATCAAAGCACAAATTTGAAAGCAGCAAGCACTTGGAATTGAAAGACCCCATAAACCATACCTTCCTCTCCTACAAGCAGGCTTCACGCCGCAACCCACCACAAGATGGCCTCTCAAGTCCGGAGAGACGACTACCAAAATCCGTCCCTTGACGACGACGACGACATGATAGATCCCGATGACGGTACATTCCCTTCTCCCCTTTCCTCTCCAACCCAAATGCAGACTCGCCCAAAGAAACTGACAATCCCGCCCTCCTTTCCAGCCGACCTCAACGACTTCGACGACCCCCTCCAGCCCTCCTCCTCCCGCGCGCCCCTCACCGGCAACATCGCCTCCTCCTCCTCCGCACAACCATCCTCCTCCCGCGGCGGCGGCAACGCTCCACTCAACCAGGACTACCTCTCGTCCCGCGTCGGCGGCGAGGACCGCACCGCCGCGCAAAACACCATCGACGAGTCCGTGTGGGACACGCTGCGCCGCGACCTGCTGGCCGTGTGGTCCAAGATGCGCGAGGTCCTGTGGCCGCGGTACCTGCTGGGCGGCACCATGTTCGAGTCGACCGAGGGCCTGCGCGGCGTCTACGCGAACCTCCGCGGCGCGGGCATCAGCGGCGGGCGCGAGGAGCTGGCGGGCCTGGCGGGCCGCGTGCTGGACCCCGAGGCGCTGCTGAATCAGAACACGATGACGCCGGGCTTGCGGGACTGGGACCTGTGGGGGCCGTTGATCTTTTGCTTGTTGCTGAGCATGTTGCTGAGCTTCAATCATGAGTCGAAGCAGAGGGATGAGGTGTTCAGTGGGGTGTTTGCTATGGTGTGGATTGGGGAGGCTGTGGTTACATTGCAGATCAAGCTGTTGGGTGGTAATATGTGAGTACCTGGGCAATCCCTATGCCATTTTGCTTCTGTCTGTGTGTTGGTGGTGCATAAGATGGCTAACATACTCCATGACAGCTCCTTTGCCCAAAGTGTCTGCATCATTGGCTACACACTCTTCCCCCTTGTCATTGCAGCTCTCTTGTCAGCTCTGGGTGTACCCAAGATTCCTCGCATTCCTGCGTACCTGGTCCTCGTTGGCTGGTCACTAGCAGCTGGCATCAGCATCCTTGGTGGAAGTGGTGTGGTGAAGAATAGGGTTGGATTGGCCATCTACCCTTTGTTCGTCTTCTACCTTGGCCTGGGCTGCCTCTGCTTCATCAGCTGAGAAGGGGATTTCAGGAACTTGTTGGACCAAGCATTCATTCACGGAAGTGTGGCATGGTGTACTAGGGCTTATTGGCGTGATGGCGTACAAAGGACCGGGCTACTTTCTTCTGGGCTCATAGGATTGAATTTCATTGATATCCATGTTCAAGAGGCATCCACACATATTGTCCTTGGAAGGCTTTGAGCATGGACTCTGGGCTCTCCTTCTGTTGACTATAATTGGTGATAATACCCACCAGTCGGTAATGTGAGATCTGTGGTTCAGGAACCCTGCTGTAAGATCTAAGCCACATTCTCCAGCCTGCTTTTGTAATGATCTATTAGGACTTCTGCCAAGGCCTTATTTACACACAGCTTGCCTTGTTATGCTGCCCATCAGTCTACATCTCTCATTAGTCTTGTGTTCAAGCCTTCCTCTCAAAGTACGTCCACTGGCCCTCTGCAGGCCTCTCTTCGAGACTCTCCCACCTAGTACAGCGTTAGTACTAGAATTTAGTGATGCAGTCAGATTTGCAACTTACACCTTGTGCTTGACCATTGTGTCAACCAACTTCAGTTCTCCTTGGGCAACCTGGATGACCTCCTCAATGAGGCCAGCACCAATCTTGTTCTCAAGCTCCTCAATCCTGTGGTAATCATCAGTCAGTCATTCTGCCATTCCAGCCGGAAGTTGCAAGTTAGCCCAACACATCCAACTTACTGGTCAATCGTCAACTGCGGATCGTTCTCCCAAATATCCGCCTTCGTCGCGCGCAGCTTCTCCTCCTCCTCCTTCAGCACCTCCAAGAAGTAAGCCCTCCGCGCGTCCATCTCCTTCGCCTCCACGGCCGCCTTCTTCAGGTCCGCGAAATATGACTCCTGCGTGATGCCCTCATGATGATCATACGTAGCTACCGCCTTCTTACCAAACTTGGCATCAACCTTATCCACCGCGACCCTCACGGCCTGCGCCTTATGCACCGCGGCAACCTTCCCCCTGTACTGAATCACCTCCGGCTCCCCGTGCCCATCCCACTCCACATCCCGCTCGTCGATCTCAGGCTCGTATTTTCCCACCACAAACGCCGCGTCCCCGCTCTCCTTGAAGCTATACGCATAGGCGTCCTCGGCGACCTTGAACGGCACCCTCTCATCCGCACCGCCGTTGCCGTCCCGGTCGCCCGTCTCGAGCTCCGCGGCGTCGCGCTTCTTCTTCTCGAGCGCCGCGGCCGCGCGCGACGCCCACTCGTCGAAGCCCGCGGGCTTGACGGCCTCGACGGCGGCGAGCCGCTGCTTGGTGACGGCCTCGACCGACTGCCGGTACACCGAGGTCTCGGGGATGGGCGCGAGCTTGGCGAGCGTCGCGCGGTAGAGGAAGAGCAGCGTCGCGCGCGGCGAGGGGTGTGCGCGGAGGCCCGTGAACCCGGTCGGGTCGCCGGGGTTGAGGTAGCGCGCGCTGGCGGCGGGGTTGACGGCCGCGAGGAGGCGTGTGGCTGGCCGCATGGTGGGTGTGTTTGATTTGGGTCGTTGGAGTTGATTGGTTGGTTGGTTGGTTGGGTTGGGTTTCCGTCGCAGGGTTGGCGGATCTTCGTTTTGTAGACCGCCCAGACCCGTGATCTAGGGGCAATTGATCTGCTCGAGAGGAAATGGGTCGGGACGAGCAGTTTTGGGGCGTTGCGTTGCGTACGGAATTGGCAACTTCATTGACGATGTAATCGAATTCATGGAGTCCGCGATAGGTTGCAGCTAGAGCTCCACCTTACGTAATCGCAGCGCGGGTAGAGCCGCACTTTTGACCTCACCTCCTGCTTTTGCCATATTTGGCACAATTCCGTGCCTTCTCTTTGAGACAATGTCAAATCGATTCTGCGTCTGATGCTTTGCTACAGCTGGTCGCTTGGTAGCTTCAGCTTGACTGTGGATCTAATTTTTATTTTTATTTTCTCAAGGCTTGTGGATGGGACAATGGGCCATATTATCGGCTTTGGCGGACGCGATGGCTTGCAACCGACCCTCCACATGTCACCCGACCATCTTGACGTGGAAACATAGCAGGTTTACACCTTCTCGAATACGCACTTGCTGTTCCGGTCTATCACTATGGAGGTAGAAAGTCTCATGCACCTGAAAGGCTGCCGGGCACTGTAATTTCCATTGTGGTGCGGTCTTTGACCACACTGGCATACCTATGGGCAGCGATCGGTTCCTTCTGAGCAAAGATGCGAGGAGGGGATCCCGCCACGGTATATGCCATTCTTGAAGCCCAGATCCGAACTCTTCTTGGAAGTGAAGGACCAGTCAGTGAACTCATAAGAGAGGGCTAGTGGTAGCAACCCCGACACAGCCGCGAAGAAGAAGTCGGGCGACAAGATGGCCTCCCACCCAGTCTTCGCTGCTGGAAGCTCCAGAAAGGGCTCTAGAAGAGATGGATAGCAAGGCTTACCACAATTTTTGCAATAAGAAGGTCATGACTCTCTGTGAGTTGGCACCTCTCTTTACTCCATTGGCATCGTCCACAAGGCCAAGCGCCGGGTCGAGGCTTTGATTTTGCAAACCGAGCTGTGTTAATCCGGAGACAGAAATCGTGTGCGTTGCGATGCGTACCAAAACCTTCACCGCTGGGTACTGTTTAGCCCGGCCGTTGGGGACAAGTCAATGTCGAAAAGAGAACGTAGGATCGAAGCCGGAAGAGAGATGACGGATGGTTGATTGCAGACTTGGTGTCATTTCCTACTATCGATCAGATGCGGAAAGAAGAAAAGGGGCGCACAATTTACGTGTTCGAACCCACGACGTTGACGAAATGGCAAAAAATAATGTCTACCCTTTCGGGATTAGGAATGGTGAGAGGTTAGACCCCTAGACCATAGCGCCCTTGTCCTGAAGTACCCTGCCTGATACCCGCCGGTTACCGGGAGAGGTGCCAGTACTACCCTTATATACCTGCGTATTGTCGGTCAGCCACGTTTCTTGCTTTGACTTCGACCAACCTGTACCCGCGCCACTCCCGAAGCTTCAGCTTACCGAGACAGAAAAGGGTATCACACACCCGTTCGCATCACAGCATGCTTTTACATCTGCTCACTCTTTTGCCTCAATAACAAGCCAGTCCCCTTTATCTTCCTCTTTCCTTCCTGTTTTCTTTTATCTATTCCTTACTACATATATAAAACGTTTTCATATAACCTCAGCCACAGAGAGTCGAAGTGCTATGACAGCATTTTGGCCGTTCGCCCTACACGAAATGCGTATTTACGAAGAGCTTGTATGGCTGTTCGGCAAATTGTGAGCAGGCTGGCTCTGAAGATGATAGGCGTGTTTAGGAGCGCGTCTACGGTAGAGCGTTAGATATGAGAAAGACAAAGGGCGGCGTTAAATGAGGTTTCCAAGCTCGACTGCTCACTGTGCTGGGATTGGCTTGAAATATCTGCCTGTGTATCTTTCCTAGCTTCCGCTCACACTGACTAATATTACAACATTCTTTCGTAGTTCCTGGTATATGATCCAGGTTTGTTCAGCTGATCCAAATAAGGACAGCCATACCTTCAAACCCAAGGCCCATCAATGCCGTACGTAGCCAATTCCACACACTCACCACCACATCCTCCATCCTCCGGGCGACATCGTATATCTTACATGTATACCATCTTCGACCTTCCAAGCGGACCTCTCCTCAACACACCACTCCCCTGTGCCTCTTTGATAATATCCGCTGCCCTCTCAGCAACAGCATACACCGGCGCCTGCAAATGCGCCCCAATAATCACAGGCATCACGCCCGCATCTACCACCCGCAAGTTACTCGTTCCATACACCTTCAAATCCGTATCCACCACCCCGCCCAACTCCAACGGCATCATCGCCGTCGTCCCACTCGGATGAAACTCTGTCACAAGCTTCGCCTTCACCAGCGCCAACATCCTCGCATTCGTATCTTCCCCCGTCGTCGTCGCATTCGGGCAGAAATACGGCGCCTGCGCCACCGCCTCCAGCTCCTGCATCGCCGGCGTCGCTATCAAAGCGCAGTTAAACAGCAGAGCGCGCGCCAGCGCAAGACAGTCGAATTCGTCCGCACAGTAACGCGGGTTGACAACCGGCAGGTCGAAGATGCTCGCGGACCGCGGGCGCACCGTTCCACGCGAGAGAGGGCGCATCATGGCCAGGGATATCTCGCCGATCGAGTCGGCGAGGAGCTCGACGGCGCCCTCGGTCGGATCGCGGAGGAGGCGGAGTTGTTGGGCGCGCTGGGCGAGGTAGCCCGCGCGGACGGTGGGGAGCGTGTCGGATGGGATGGCTTCGGTGGACAGGGTGCTGGCGTTCTGGACGAGAGAGACCCAGTCGTCGGCTATGTATCGGAGGGAGGGGAAGGCTACGGTGCTGATCATGGGTGCCGTGAGGGGCCCGGTGCGGTTGGCGTAATATTCGTCGCGAGCGGCGTTGTTGGACGCTTCGTTTAAGGTGATCTTTGCAGACGTGAGGACCGAGTCGTTGGTGTCTGTAAGAGGTTGTTAGTTAAATTCCATTTAATGGATCTGTTCACGGGTAACTGACACTTGTAGATCGGGTGAATCATGCCGTGGTCCATGAGGTTGGCTCCTACACCTGGCAAGTCGACCTTGACCGAGACATTCAGAGACTCGAGCACATCTCGAGGGCCTATTCCCGAGATCTGGAGGAGAGTAGGTGAGAAGATGGCACCCGCAGCCATTATCACCTCCTTCGTACAACTGACATTCCTCAGAATACCTGCCGCGCTTGCAAGCTACAATGACATTAGTACCTGGCCGTCTCAATTGTTCGAGGGCAGGCGGTTACAGGTTGACTAACCTCAACTCCCACAGCCGTCTGCAAATGAGCGGAGCTCGTGTTGCTCTGCTCGAGCAAAATGCGCGTCGCCATCTGTCCCGTCACCACATGGAGATTCGGGCGCTCAACGACTTGGTCGAGATACGCCACACGCGCGTCCGAGCGCGACTGGTTGAGGGCATTGATGCTCGAAGGCGCAACGAATGCGCCGTCTGTAGTACCATTGTTCGGTTCCGAGAGTATTGACACACCCATCTGTTTCATGCCGTTGAGGAAGCTCGCATACTGCTGATAGAAGAAATGCGAAAATCCAACCTGGACAAAACCGCTGTCGCCGTGCACCGACGCTTCGGGGTGGATGCTGAGGGCCTCGCTGGCCGAAGCGTCAACTTCTGCGCTGAAGCTCTCGCTCTGTCGCGAAATCGTCAGCACTCGATATCATCAAGACCCGCGCGTCGTCAAGAACGTAGCCTCCTCCTCCCAAATGAGCTCGCTCGCCCACTCACCTTTTTGAAATACGGCAGGAGATCCGCCCACCGCCAGCTGTACTTGGCACTCTGCATGCCGCCGTTCTCGTTCAGATCAGCCCACACGTCGTAGTCGCGCGACGAGCTGCGCGTCCACACCATGCCGTTGAGGATCGTGCCGCCGCCCACGACTTTGCCCTGGTTGAGCCTGACGGCGTGGCCATCGAGGTACTCCTGCTCCGTCGTCTGGAGCTGCCAGTCGTAGTCTGTGCCGAGGTCCTCACCGATCTGGGCGGGCACCATGACGGTGAAGTCTCCGGTGTCTCTGTTGGGAGAGAGCGTTGTCAGCTTTGCGCGCGATTGATGGGAGTGGCGCGTTGAGAGAGGGGGGGGGAGGGGGGCGCGTACAGTGTTCCGACCTCGACCAAAAGTACCGTTACTAATCCTTGGGGCGTTAGCTTGTGCTCGCGAAGAGAATCAGGATTAGAGGCTCGCTCACCAGACGCGTCTTCGGTCAGCCTGTTCGCGACCACGAGGCCAGACGGGCCACCTCCGACCACGATGTAGTCGTACGTCTCGAGGAACGAATCATTGGCAATGTTCGCTGGTAGATACAATCCGTTTGCGACTGAAGACAGTAGGCTCAATGCCATTCCATAGGCCCGTAGGCCTTGTTGCCGCATGATCAAATGCCTTGAAAGAATCGAAATACAGAAAGGAGGCTTGTTTGTCAAGTCAGAGAAAGATGAGGGACTGAAAGGAAGGAAAGGGTTGTAAGAAGCCCTAGTTGGGCAGAGAATTACTGTGCAGGTTCAAATGAGGGTGGGGGTGCAATTGGAAAAGAGTGGAATAATCAAAGTGAAAGACAGTTGACATTGCAAAGAAATCTCAAGTCTTCTGAATTGGAAAGTCTTCCATTTTGTGCTATTATAGGAACAAGATTGTGAACTGCAGGATCACAGAAATTGTGGGGCATAGACGCCAGTAGCTCGCTGAGGAGCTATTTCACTACGAAAGCTTTGCGTGCTGAAGGTAGCAATATGCCAGAGAACAGGTCTATTTTAAGCATTAGCTTGTTCCCAGAACAAGGCAAGGAACGAGCGTGGAAAAGGCAATGTTGGTGATGGACTCGTTGGTGACAGCCTCCCAATGATCCCCCAACGATCCCACTAGCGTCCTGCCAACATTATCGTGAACGCACATCTTCATCTAAATCCTGGAGCCGATCGTCAGCTTCCTGCAACTTCCCTCGCTCAATCTTGCTTTCACAGTGTCTCGGAAGGGGTATTTTCTGTTGTTATCGCGTAATGTCGTTGCTTGCCCATCTCCCATCAGCCGCGCACTTTGGAAATCCCGGACCGCCGCCGTGAGAACAAGCCATGGCTTCGTGGAGCGAGGAACAGAAGCAAAATCTCAAGTCTGGAACCTCGTAGCGGGCTAGCGGGACAGACCGCAGAACGTGTTATATATGCATTCGCATCAGGCCAGAGATGGAAACGTTTGTTGCTTCTTCGTCTTCTCGTCTGCCGACAAAGCCCAGCTGAGAGAGATAAAGGCTCGCCGCATTTACGCCGTGCGACCTCGGCGTGGTTGCCCACGCATCATGCACGGACGCGCTCCTTCTGCACGCAACTACCGAAACGGTCGCAGACCACACGCAAGAGTGACGGCAAGATGCTGCCCGGAGGGAAAAGGTAGACCATTGGTTTCAAAGGAACCTTGCTGGCACGTGCACCTTCCCGCCACGTTCTCATGTCTCTCCTGCTCCAAGACACATGGCCGTCGCGTACTCGCCGTCGTGGCTGATGCTAATGAGAGCTTCCTGGTCCTCGAGCTCGCCCCTAATGATGGCTATTGGCGCGCCTTTGCGGTCTGGGTGGTGCTGTTGCTGGGTTTGAATGGTGATGTCGTGCCAGGTCAGCGCTCGGTGCGGATGCGCTTTGATGACGGCTTCTTTGGCTGCGAATCTAGGATGCGAAGAGTTGTTCAGTATGGGATTTTGAGGGTCTGTATACAAGGCTGGGACAATCTCTGCGCACCTGCCTGCCATGAACGTAGCAGCGACCTCGACGGCTTCGGCTGCGGTTCCGGATCGGGACAGAGTTCGATCGAGTGATGAATCTGTCGTGTGCGTTCTGGGATTGGGTATTGAATCCAGAGCACCAGTCTGGTCATTTTCTGACCGGTAAGCGAGGAGCCATTGTATTTTGGGATGTGTCCTCTCGTCGGTGTTGAGGATTCTCTGGACGAAGCGATGGCCTCGAGGCGACTTCAATATGCCGCGTATTCTGGGCACATGGCAAATATCTGTTCCGACGCCTAGACTGAATGGGAACCTTCTCAAAATCCTTGAGGCGGCCATGCGTCCCCGAATGGCTTCTCTGTTTGTCTTGTGTGCAGTTGAAGATCGTGTTGACGTGAGCCAGGATCATGAGATTGGACATGGAATCGCATTCTTGCTTACGTAAACAACTCTGGATACCGTGCATATGGGACGTCTTTCCAAGCACTTTGAACCATGGAGTTGCATAATTGTGCATTGCATACTTGGCTCTACTGTAGTTTATAACGGTAGTAACAAGAAGTCCGCAACTTATTTCAATTTAGACCACAAAAAAAAGCCACTATGCTAGCAACACCTCGCACGTTTCGTACTGCATCTCGACAGATCTGTCGCTATCTCCCAGGTCACCGATATTAATCGAAATCAAAGAGCTTCAACTTCCAAATCGCGAGATTCTGGGTTGCCCGGATCTCTGTTGGGCAACCTGCAGTCGACCCATCACCTTGGTGCAGCAGGAAACAGACTCTAGCCTGAGTAGCCTCCGACGAGTCCAGTCTCATGCAACTTTTCTCACCGCTCCACACATTTTGGGGACAAAGTCCTATTTTGACAATCCGTAAAAGCGTCAACATGGGGCTGAAGCGATTGGAAACCAAGCTTAGTTGTCAGCAAGCAGAGGAGCACGCTCAGCATCGCCATTGTCGTGCGCCTTCTTGCCAAAGCCTAGCTCACGTCCAGTCCACGAGGCCACGGCAAGGACGAAGGATGCGCTGAACAGCACAGCCATAATGGTAAAGGCAAAGATCCACTGCAAAGCGATGGTCTTGTCTTTGAACTGCGCAACACCGATCGAAGCGGACAGGACGCTGAGCCAGAAACCCATGGTGTAGTCCTTATACGCGACCAGGAAGAAAGCACCGTACGCCAGAATAGACCAGATGAAGATGTTGGCGAAGATCCGGGCTACCAAACTGTCGCTGTAAGGGACGATGATGCCGCCGTTCCAGTATATAGCGACAAACGTCCATGCCAGGGGGCCGGAAACGACGGGGGCATGGATGAAACGCGAGTAGGCATGGTGACGGAAGGCGAGGGAAGAGAGGTTAAAGAAGTTGATGATCAGAATGATCTCAGACAAAATGAAGTGGCCATTGACGAAGAGGAGGACGAAGGCGAAGTGGAGGAGGTTGTTGAAGATGAAGTGCGAGCCGACAGAAGCGGCGGCGTTGACCTTGGTTGCGTCTCCAGAGAAGAGGTGGAATACGTAGCCAATCTGCAAGAGGAACAGGATGATACTGGGAGATGTTAGCATGGAGGAAGAGGCAAGTCGAAAAGCGCTGTACTTACAAGTATATGGACACAAGGGAGAAATTAAAGCTGAAGCCAGATGGGTGCGCGAAGTCTTGACCCGGAACGGTCAAAAACCCATGGGATGGTGAGTGAATGCTGTAGTAGACGGAGACGACCACCGACAGAAGCCATGACAGGATAGTCAGGACCTTGTAGGTGATGATCTCCTTGGAGCTGTGGGACTCCTTCTTGGAGAAGGGGTTGACTATGAAGACAGTCAGTATCAAATCACGAAGACCTCGGTGTCAACGAAAGACTGGATAGACAAACCCTGGTGGACTCGTTCCCACGAAGGCATTTTGGCGGATGGCGACACAAGTAAGCCTGATAGCTCGGTGGCGAAACTGGGATAGGTGGCGAACTCGACTTGTGAGCAAAGCTTGGGTGAGTAGCTTGGTGAGGGAGGAGGTGGAAGACTCGTAAACCGGAACAAACACAGGGAACACTTGATCTCCAACAGCAGGAAAGAAGAGTCACAAAGGAAGGAAGAAGGAGGAAAGAAGACAAGCGTGAGAATCTTGGTTTTATAAACGAAGGAAGCTCCTTTGCTCGTGTGGCGGACGCGTCTTGGTCGTCTCACCCCAGGCCGTTACGTACCAAGCAGGCCTGCCTGTCGTGTCCACCCCTCCACACGGCCACGCTTGACACTGCAGTGAGTGGATGCGCTGCAGTGCAGCATGCTGTACTGTCAGACTGTATGCAGCAAGAGATCCACGCTTGTCGCTTGTTCATGCAAGAAAGGAAAACCAGCAAAAGACAAAGACCCATTGACCCATGAGCGTTGCGTGTTGCTTGCATTTCTGTGGAGGAAACAGGAAGGCGGCTGTCCTTGTCTTACGGGCCACACGCCGGCCTGTAGGCCGTTGTATCACGGTAGTCATGGCATCGAGGATATTGCACTGCACCCGTTCTTGCCATGGCCCATTCTACAGGCCTTTATGTTCGAAATTGAGCAAGTTGATGGTGCTGAAGGCGAAACGCAGCGGGGAATTCAACTGCATGTCCGGGCAAGACATGCTGGATGTTGTCGTGAGATCCGCCGCAAAACGCCTGCAGGCTAGCGGGTACCTAATTACTACTTTGTACAGTACGCTTGACGAGCGAATGACGTACCGGGGCCGTCCTGGCGGATCCCCTGACCATTCCTGCTGCAGATCAATCCCTGCAACTTCTACCTTCCCCGCCATTGTGGCTTGACTTTTGTGGAGAGCTTCCACGGTCCAGACATCAGGAGCTTCCAAACATCACCGCACGTCGGACGCACCCGGCCTCTCGCCAACCGCCTCAGAATGCCAGCTTGGGAGGACAGTACGACTGCTACCACCAAAATGATGGCACAAGTCTGTTGGTCGAGTGAAAGTAAACTTGTTACTCCTTTCTACCTCCAACAGTCGTCCAACCCTGAGCTGCAGAAGCTGGTGGCGAGACCTCAGCCTGTACCGCCGTGCCAGCCTTTCGGAGCTTTTCCACCTGAAACCTGCCACAGCTCCGCGAAGGTCGTGCAGGTCGTGCAGGTCGTCGTGCAGCTCTTTGGGTCAGCTGCCGTTACGGACCTCACGCCTTTGCCAATTGAGTGCTGATCTCCAACATCACTGTACTACTCACGACTCCTTGTCACTTCTCAACAGGCGTCCGGGCATCCCAATATCTCACCCAACGCGCAACGTATAAGACGCAATGTTGTTCGGCCGTTTATGAGGGATGCCCAGAGAAACATGGAGTACCGGTGTACCTCTTGCTGCATGTGGCACTCACGCAATAGCATCCTGAGCCGACGATACCGCTGGCGATGCATGATTCGAACACAAGTTGCGTGGTCCATCAAATGGGAAACACCATTGGACGGTCCATCCTTATGGGGCTTTGACAGCTCGGTTCAACTTCAAATGAAGTGACGAGGAAGCTGTTCAACATAAAACCCTTGCAATCAGGCTTTGGACGGACTTTCGCACAATCCCGACCCGCCCTTGCAAAACATGCCTGTCAGCAAGCTACCGTCTACTCATGAAGACGCGAGCGACTTGAAAGAAGTATACACCTGCAAGCCCCCCTCGACACACTGAATGAGCCCAAACAAAACCGTCAAACCCAAGATCACGACGGCAACCCAGAACGTATACCACTGCTCTCCATTCCGCCTGTCATGCCACCACTGCGAGAGAGACTTGGGATGAGCCTCATCGAAGACTTGCTTCAGCGTCACCAGCCGATCTCTCCAGTAAGCAAACTTCTCGATCTGTCGGCTGTCGGTCGTGAGTTGGCCGCACTCGATGAGGCCGTTGTCGAGCTTCACGGACTTGGGCACCCGGGCGAACCACTTCTTCAATGCCGCATCGGAAGACGGGAAAAGCAAGGCGAGTGTCTGCAGCGTCTCGTCGGCGAGCCCTGCTGGCAGCAATGTTTCATTGCTGCGTCTAATTAGATATATGGACCGGTCTCGACGCTCAGGTTGAGGGAGGGACTCGACTCACCTTTGGCTCTGGTATTCCAGAAAACAGGCGTGGTGGAAGATGTGGACTTTGGTGTCGTCCTCCGTGAGACGCAAGTGATCTACCAAGTTGTCTGTCCAGATGATGGCCATCCCCGCTATGCGGCAGAGGTTGCGCGCCGTGAAATTCTTCTGGAGCTTGACGTTGTTGTATGAGAGGACTGGTGCCTCGCTGAAGTGGTCCTTCAGGCGATCTCGGATAGACCCATCAGTCCATGACATCTCGGTCTTTCCAGAGAAGACAACGCCGATACTTCCGCAATCGATCATGAGGAGAAGGCTCGTGGCCAGGTTGACCGAGTTGTCCAATATCTCATCTTCTTTGGCGTATGTGGCTGTCAGCTTGCCGCGCAGAATATCTTTGATGGTCGTCCTTGGGGTGTTGGCCTTGAGTTGGGCAGCAACGTCGACGACATCTTTGTATGTCCTGAGAGCGATATGTCGGCCTTGGTCGCGCAGTGCATTATCACACTTTTGACGAAAGTAATGCCAGTACGGTCTCATTCCTGCTTTCCCCTCACGGCCCATAGGCTCCTGACCCCAAAGTTCTCGGCAGATTTTCGCTTCAGTCCTGCACTGTATTTCACTTACAAGGCTTGCGTCCATGATGTTCGAAAGGTGACACCGGTTGTCGACGAGTCGGTACAACTTCACTCTTGCCCCTTCACTTCCTTCGGGTAACGACTATAGAGCCTTGTCGGACCCTTCTCAGAGTTGATCAGCCTTGCCTGCAGCAGCCACCACCCCTTTTGGTTTTGGTGTGCTTCGGTGACGGGCTGGCTGAAGGAGGGGATGTAAGCATGCACATCCCTCGATGCAGGCCACCTGCAGCTGTGAGAGGCGCAGACTTTCCTGGGCATTCTCCTAGTTGCGCACAGCCCCGTCTATTTGTTGCCTTTTCCTTCCGCTTTTTCCACTTTCTCCTCCACGGCTTCCTCACCACTGCCATACACATGACTGTTGTAGTAGCAACCTGTGCCAGGGCCTTCGACGATGAGCAGGACCCAGACTCTCCCACCTCAGCAACAATCGAGACTCTCTTCCCTACTCAAGGGGATTGCGGAGAAGAAATTCGAAAAATGGCTGCATCCAGAACACTCGACAGGGCCATTCATCAAGAAGATTGGGAAGATGCAGATTTGGGAGGCAATCGGTCCAGCTCGGGATACCTTTGAGATTTTGGCCCCGAAAATCAAAAAGCATCTTGAAGGGTCCATCGAGCCCATCTCCAGTTGGGTTTCTTGGTCGATGTATATGATTGGGAAGGCCAGCGACACAGCGAATCCAACAATCATCTTTTGCTGCGAGGTCCCCCAACACCGGCAAAACATCAGAAAGGCTGTTCAGAGTAGCGGGCTCCTGCGTGATTATCCCGGCTTCAAAACAGGAGACATGGCTCGGCCCCCAGATTTTGATCGGTTGGTGCCTCTTGCTTACGGCGAACTGCCACCTGGTATGCTGAGTGTTACACTGGGAGCAGCCGCACCTGGACCCGGTCCAGACTTACGCTTCGGAATGGAGTTGATCCTCCGACTCGAGAGCTTGTCAGCCGATGGAGTTCCAGAACTCAGGAAAGCAACAGTTGGTGGAGTGATCAGAGTCGGGGACAGGTACTTCTACACCACAGCAGGGCACCCGTTCGACGCAAATATGACGAGGCACACGGAAACAGAAGATGACTGGGACTCCTTGAGTCTTGATGGAAGTGATGACGGGGATTCCCAGACCTCGGAAATCTCAGAAAGGCCAAGCGACACAAGTGAGGAATTCGAAGTACAATATAAAACATCGAAGTTGCCCGATTATCGACCCGAACCGCACAATGAACTTGCTGTTACCGCAGGAATGCGGCAAGAATCATCGAGCGAGAACAACCCAAAGCCTCATTATCATGCGTCGGAGTTGACTCACTTACGGGTATGGCACATCAGCAACGACAGCACCAGCCTTGATTACGCCCTCGCCGAGGTGGATAAGGCTTCTCGCATATTCGACAATCACTCGTTCACAAATACATGCTTCAATTTCGAAACCGCAACCGACCGTGACTGCACACGTATAGCCAATTTTGTACATCACGAGTGTGCAGTTTTCGCTCTCACTACGCGCGGTTCGATACGCGGTACACTTTACCCAAAGCCAGCATACTTGATCACCCCAGGAAGTACTTCAAGCAGCGATTGTCGATTTGCAAGCTTCATTGCGCCTCTGGAGCAGGGGGATTCTGGCAGTTGGGTAGTAGACGAAAGGTCAGGACATTTGTATGGCCACATCGTTGCAGGGTCTCCGGAACAGGGAAGAGCGGTCGTCGTTTCATTTGCAGCTATTTTCGAAGACATCAGAGCCAATCTGGGTTTCTTACCCACATTACCACTGGAGCATCGGAGGGCCGAAAGTGTACAGCTAGTCGCCAGAAGGGCGATGGCTAGCCGCAATGCAGGTCTACGTCCACCTGCAGTCGTTGCTCCGGAACCTCCCATGAGTCTCAATCGTATTTCCCTCGAACACCTCAAGTCATCGGCTCCTTCAAGATCTGTCACCTCATCAAGTCGAAAAGATGCCATGTCTTCAGACTCAGACTCTGTTTTCTCGAGAGCGTGGTCTAGTGGAACAGATGCCTCTTCAGTTGGCTCAGAAGAGCGTTTTTATACGTCCGGATACATTATTCAGGCACTGGAAACGTGCGTTAGAGATACGGTCATTGAGCTTGACGATTGGAAGGCGAAGGCCCTTGACGCTGAACGTCGCGTCGACGTTCTGGAGCAGGAAAAGAAGCAGATGGCAGACGAGAAGATGGCCTTGGAGGAGACCACGCGAGTCCTGAAAATCGATGTCGGGAAGCTCCGTACGGCACTCGCAGAGGAGGGCCGGTCACTTCAAGAAATTGGCAAGCCCAGTCGAGGCCACACCAAGAGTGTGAGATTCTCAGATATTGAGCTAGACCGCAACAACGAGCGGTCGGTGGTGCCAGTCGGAGCTCCCAAAGCGTCGCGCGAAAAGTACTACTACAACGGCGACTTGAGTAGCAGCGGCAGAGCCGACCGCCCAATTCGAGGGGTCCTGAAGACCAGTCGCAGTCAAGATGACTTTGCCATGACGAACCAACGTGATGATTGGTCAGACACCAGATCTAAAGGACCATCTGAGGGCAGGGTCTTCGCCGACGCGAAGGCTGAAAATCCAAGGCCTCTTACTCACATTTCGCCAACAAGCCGGCCACCGTTATCGAATCGCGGGTACTATGATTCTCCAGCATACCCAAATCTTCGTTTTCAGCCTGGCGCCTCTCCCTATCCTTTGTCTCCATACGTACCCGACCCTCCGGTGTTCTATAATCCTTCGTTTCAATTACCAGTGATAGCCACTGGAACGAGGTCACACGTCGCTGGTGACTCATACCAGCTGCCGCCGCCATCATGGTTCATGCCGGACAGCACGAATGACGCTGGTAGCTCATACCAGACGCAGCCGTTGCCATGGAGGAAAGAACGCATGTCGAATAACACGAACAACGAGGGCTCGACAAAACCGTGAGTCATCGGAGGGTGCTCCGGACTTCTGAGGCTATTACCAGGATGGCGGTCCACTAATGAGGGTTTTGGTCCTCTGCGTCCGCAGGTGGCGAAGCAGCTGCGACAGTCCGTGACACTTGAGGACGGCTTCCACGATACCAGCAAAGCTATCGAGGAGGCGTGCTTTCCCTGGAGATTGGGGCGATCAAAATCAAATAATGGTCATCGACACGGTAGATCTAGAAAGGTGATGGAGGATGGGAGGCCGATCTCACAGATTGTGAGTTGTGGGCTATCGTATAGGGAGGAAGTATCTTTTGAGGGCACATTGGCGTTGAGTGGCCATGCTTTGCGTGTTGCATGTCCATAGAAAGACCCATTTTGTCTCCCGGGCTTGTGGGATCTCCATCTCTACGAAATCACATCTCCTCCATCCAAGTGCTGGTTTCCATATCCGCAACCTAGTCCACTACGCTCTTGTTATCAGCCCAAGAAGGCTGGATCTTACGACAAACATCCTCATAGTCCCTGACCAGCTCATCCTTCAGCATCAACCCCGGCGTCGTCCAAAACATACTCCAATTCGACTCCGGCAACTTCATCGTGCCCCGGGACCGCTCAAAATACCACTTGTTGACGGGATTATTCTTCCGACTCCGCCAACACACCCCGTAGGGAAAACATTCCCGCACCATCGCATTGAACACAATGTCCGCCACGCCGCCCGCGCCCTGGCTCTTCTTCAGCACGGCGAACTTGTCCAGATACGGCACCAAGCGGCCGCTCTCGAATGCCGCGGCCTCGCTCATGCCAAAGGGCCGCTCCCAGGTCAGGATCGCGCCGCCCTCGTACTCGCCCGCGATGATGATACCTGCGAGGCTGCGCTCCACGCGGGCCAAGTAGTCCTGCACGTCGAGCTTGCGGCCGAAGGAGTCCTCGATGAGGTGCACGAGCCGCGGGAGGTCGACGCAGGTGTCGGTGAGCTTGAGACGCGGCTGCGAGGGGTGAGGGGGCGTCCAGCCACCGGTCGAGGCGGGGTCCGGGTAGACGGTGACGGGCATGCCGCGCTTGGCGAGGGTGGTGGGGGACATGACGGGGTTGGAGGCTGGGTCGGTGGTCCGGGTGATGGGTGTGATGCGGCCGAGGGGGAGGGAGGAGGAGTGGGAGGGCCGGTCGGTGAGGAGGTTATGGATTAGGGGGTTGTGGCGCCGTCGGGTTCCTACGCTGCCGACGAAGCCTAGTGCGGTGCTGTCCTCGGACTGTGGATGTAGGTTTGCAGCTGCCGTGGGTGTTGTGATTAGGGCTGAGGATGTCGAGGGCAGGATCGCAAGGGTTTGTTTGGCCAGCTCGAGGTTGTGGAGGTGTGGCTGTATGGACGCATTGGTAGGAGAGACAGCATCTTCTGTTCTCCCAGACCGATTGAGAGATTCTAGAGAGCGCAGATGCTCCTTGGCCGACTCCAACTCGTCTTCTAGGTTCAGAAAAACATGGGCGTTGTTCCAGCGGTCCTTGGACGGTATCCCGCCGAGAGGATCGAGGATAATCACGCGGTCGACTAAGGCCTTTTTTATGGGCTGTGTCACATCGTGAGCGCCAACATCAAGCTCAGCTACCGGTAATTTTTCGAATTGCATGCCCGAGAGGTATTTCGCAATAGAAACGACCACTTGGTCCGGATTGACAGCTCTCGTGGTCGCATCATCTTGCTGCACCACTGGCGAGACGATCACAGCCGAGCCCTTGAGTAACGCTGCAAGGACGGAATCGTCCTCGTTGACGAGAATGTCCGTGGCACTGAGTGATGAGTCTGCAGACAGCTGTGGCCCTGAATACCTTGAGAGCGCCGAGTCGACTATGGTAGTCCATGGCTCCCCGTATTCATCAATAGCACCAGCGAGCCGGTAGATTTGCCTATTGAGGGTGTGTAACCATTGCTTGTCGTCCAGGCTTAGCTCACAGTCCAATACGATGACACTAAGCAGTCCGAGAGCTCTTAGCTGAGCGAGCGTCTTTGCTACACCCCGTAATGTGGCATCGTCGGTGTCCTGAGGCCGCCTGAACTTGATGACCGCAACGTGGGGCAGCGTTTCGACGGCGGCCCGTTTCGCAGCAACGGATCCTTGGACAAAGCGAGGCGCCTCACTGATGGCTCGCGCACCGTTGGTCAGAGGGTCTACGGCTATAGATTCGGCTGGCGCGCTCTGGGATTTGGTGACGGTGGGCCCGAAAGTCTGTAGGTAGAGTTTCGCGTCCCTCTTTGTCGCCGAAGATGACTCAAGCACAGATACATAGAAGTCCTTCACACCGGGTCAACTTGGAAAAGACGGGTCCAGGGCAAGAGGTCTCACCCTGTCCTGTGATCTCTGCTTATTTGCCCTCTTTGAGATGGAAGTGTAGTGCTCTTTGAGGTACTTGTGGTCAATCTCGTCTTTAGGGGAGGCGACGCGGAAGTTCTGCGCGGCAGCAGATGATGCTGATGAGCCGTTTTTGCTGGTGCATTTTGTCCTCACTGAAGCCTATGTGAGTTTTGTAAGTATACGGGTGCCAGTTTTCTGGATTCTGTACCATTCCGAATGGAGGGCTGTATTAGAGGACGACTTGTGCGGGTGGTGGTCGAGTTCCACTATCAAAGTCACTCACCTCCGCAATGACTGCTGCTTTCTTCCAAGCTGTTCGCGATATCATGATTTCGTCTGCATGACTGGCTAGGAGGAAGAATGTGAGTATCGCAATCAGTCGCAACTTGTATCAACAGCTTCGAGGTGGTTTATAAAGTGAGGGAAACCGCAGTCTCCTCCGAGTATCGGTGTACAGTACATAGTACATGAGGCTGACTCTTTACTACAGGAGGTGGTATCGGCGAGGGCAGGGGAGATAAGTAGGGTTAGGGTTTGTTCGCGCCGTCGCGATGCTCCGTACTGGTAGCCATCTTTTTCTCACTAATTCCTTATGTTCGTTGCCTTCTGATCCCGTCAGCTTCAACCTGTTGTGTCGTGATTTTGCGGGCGAAAGTCTCGAATGATTGTACTTGTACCTTCCACATGTACTCCGTCTTGGTGAGGCTGCTCAGACTTACATCCGATTAGTAATAATCAATGCCAGACATCCTGTCGACGTCACCCAGATTCATGTTTGCCATGCTTGCCATAGAGTACTGTAAAGACGACGTTCCCAAAAACATATCATACACTTCGAAGTGGTCAACTACTTCTAAGCAACCGTTTTGCGAAATCCGGAGTTGGGGCACTGATCTTTTCACGGCACTGTAGCTCAAGTATACTTTGCATCTACTTTTTGTGAGCTCGTCTACAATCCGCCTTCGAATTCGACGTAGTAACAAGAAGCAGATTCTCAGAAACTTGTCCAGCAACCATGGCTCCACGGGTGGCTTTTATTGGACTGGGCAACATCGGCCGCGGGATGGCAAAGAACATCGCAGAGAAGGCGAAGCTCGACTCCCCTCTGCTCATCTACAACCGCACCAAGCAGCGAGCAACCGACCTCAGCGCCAAAATCTCATCAGGCAAGTCCGAAGTAGCCGACTCCGTGGAAGCTGCCGCCACGCCAGCGGACGTGATCTTCATCTGCCTATCCAACGACAAAGCCGTCACCGAGACTGTCGACGCGCTCGCCGCCAAAGCCGACCTCCAGGGCAAGGTCATCGTAGACTGCTCTACGATCCACCCGGACACGAGCGAGGCCATCGCCAAGACTCTCGCCGCCAAGGGCGCCGAGTTCGTCGCCTGCCCGGTTTTCGGCGCCCCGCCCATGGCCGACGCCGGGAATCTAGTCCCCGTGCCCGCGGGACCACGGGCCGCCGTCGAGCGCATCAAGCCGTACCTAGTGGGTGTGACGGCGCGGGCAATCATCGACATGTCGGACGAGCCGTACGCGAAGGCGTCGACGCTGAAGCTGGTGGGCAACAGCTTCATACTGAACATGGTCGAGCAGATTGCCGAGGCGCACGTGCTGGCGGAGAAGTCGGGGCTGGGGACGAAGTATACGCACCAGTTCATCGAGCAGATGCTGCCGGGGATTTACCCGCCGTACTCGAATCGCATGCTGAGTGGCGATTACTGGAAGAGGGAGGAGCCGTTATTCCACGTGGATTTGGCCAGGAAAGACGCAGGGCATGCGCTGAAGATTGCGAAGGATGCGGGGTGCCAGGTGTCGAATGTCGAGACGGCGGATAGGTCGTTGGCGGCAGTTCAGAAGCATTCAGATAAGGGGGATATTGCTGGTATTTATGGTGCTGTGAGGCAGGCCGCTGGGTTGAAGTTTGAGAATGATGCTTAGAAGGTTTGTAGATGATGGTCAAGTAGACTTTCAAGCGTAGAAGAGCCAATGATAACCTTCAGCATTCTTCCGGTTTAGCTACCAAGGTAGTGTTGCACCTTCAGATCATCTTTTCACCCAAGACAGACATTCGATTCAAACAAATCAGACACGTTTTCAAATAAATAAATAAAAATGATGAATGGAAACTTGAGTCCTTCAATCCAGCAGTACCTGCTGACTTGCCCATCATTTATCTCGAGCTCAGACAGAATATTTCCTGTACCGTTAGCGGAGTTCAACACCTTGCACACCAAGCTCGGGCAGGTCATCTGAGCACCGAGACCAAGCAATCGTCAGCAGCCAGAGCGGCGGCCGACTTAAGCTCCGGCACTCGAAGCGTCAAGCATCATTTCCAGAGCCCGTCCCAAGTACCCAAACTCGCCCTCGCAACCCTTTGCCTCCCAGCCCAACCTTTTCCACGCGCAAACCGCCCAGTCTCTTTCAAAATGGCCAACGGGTACGTCACCAGCATTTATGCCGGGCCTGATTCAACATGACGCGGAGGATACAAGCTGACCACCCCTTGGCGCTCTTCTAGGTGGAGCATCTTCATCGGCCTGTTCATCGTCGCCGCCATGTGCGCGGGCGCATGGTTCCTGGCGCCGAAAGGAGAGAACCAAGTGTTAGTGTTATTTCCCGCCGCCGCCGCCATTGCGGAAACCATCATAGCCCCAGCTGGAATCCCTCTGGCTGTCGTGCCCCTATGCCCTGGTCACCGTCGTGCTGACATTTCCAACTACCAGACTCTGGCGATCATCCGTTATTCTCGCCTTCGTCTGCTGCTACCTGATGTGGGCAATCACCTTCCTGGCCCAACTACACCCCCTGATCGAGCCGAAACGATCCGACTTGCGCGAGAAGTTTGTGCACGAGTAGAGAGCGAGCGCGAGGACGGCAGGCCCGGGTGGATAGCAGCATCACAGAGAGACACCGAGGGCGGAGAAGAGGTAGCGGTGGTCCCGGACCAAAGCGGTGGATGGGAATGCAGAAGATGGCGGACGGAGGGGCGGACGAGAGGGCAGGAGGAGATATTGACGATTTTGCGGTTGTACAAAATACCTTGTTCATCATCATTCACCATTGCCGGCGTTAGGGGGGAAATATACTGGGTTCAGATTCTCGCATGACGAAGGCTGTTGTTTGCCTGCCGTGACTACACTCAGATGAGAGGTTGAACGGGAAGATAGATCATTGAATCACTGGAGAAGATGAAGAGTGCCACGGGGAGAAAGGTAGCATGCTTGTGCTTGAAGCCGCAGCATGGGCTTCTAGGAGCAGGACCGGAAATCGATTGGTCAAAGGCAGAGCCTCGAATGAATCAGAAGTCACCACGATCTAACGAATACTTTCAATGTGCCAACCCATTTCCAAACATATTTTGGCATTCGTCTACACAGCTAACTGCTGCACCCACGCCCTAACATACACAATCAACGCCCACAGCGCCTTCCCCTCCTCCGCCACACTCCCCTCGCCCTGGCTATCAACCCCGTCCAATCCCGCAGCATACAACACCGCCCGCCCGACCACCCACCGGCTCAGCGCGCCCGCCGTCGCCAAGAAAGCCGCCACTCCGTATCCGCAGTCCAGCAGGATCTTGAGCGCCTCGACATTGTTTGCGACGACCGCCCAGCCCAGCGACCGCGCCGCGGCCGGCACGTCGTACTCCCAGATGACCATGAGGATGGGGAACAGCTTGGTGCTGCTCGAGACGAGGAGCGCGGTGGACACGGAGTTGGGCCGCGGGTTGTTGGGCAGGATGCCGAGGAGGTGGAGGGGCGAGTAGGGCGAGGAGGTGAGGAAGCGGATCGAGAGGTGGAAGGCGAGGGTCGAGGCGGTGCAGAGGATCACTGGGTGGATGTGGGTGTTAGTCGCGCTTGCTGCCCATCCAGATCCGAGGGAGGAAGGAGATCGTACAGAAGAACATGTATTGAAACACAATGGGCTGCTGAGCCAGGCGGCCAAAGTTGGTATTCGGGAGTAGGCCAAAGTCCTCGGGGACGGACTGCTTCTCGATGCGCGCCCAGGTGAGGTAGACGTCGAAGAGGAGCAAGAGGACGCCGAGGCGGATGATGGACGGCTGTTTGGACAACCTCTGTCAGTCTCTGCGAGTTCTTTTCTCCTAAAAAAGGGAGCATCAACATACATCGAACTGATCCCGATCGCGCATCAACGTGTTATGCAACAAGTGCCTGTACACCTAGTCCAACTCCTCGTCAGCCTCATGATCCCCTATAGCAGCGGCTGTCGCACCCCCCACACAGCACACAGCACACACACACCTGAGGCTTGATCAGGACCAGATCGATGAACAAGACAATGTAGTCATGCTCGACGTATTTGTCGCAGAAGCGCCCGCAGTTCTTGCAAACCGTGAGCCGGATGTTGTGGCCGCTCGACTTGTCACCGCCGGCGTTGGAGTACTTTGTCCATAGTGTCTTGACCGGGTGTCGGCATTCTATGCAGATCGGCATCGCATATCGCTTGAGGTGGTCGGGACTCGCTCATTTGGGAAGGATCATGATTTTTGGTTTTGCGGTTGCGCGAAAATGGGTGGTCTGGATAGCCCACGTCGCGTTGCGGTACGGGTGGGTGTGGTGGGTGAGGAAGGGTGCTGTTGCTGAGTGCTTGGAGGGCTTTCGGGGGCTAAATTATTTGCGGGTAACTGACCAGGTTAGAAAGTAAGCCGACTTTAGGACGACCGCGCTCCGAATCGGCACCACTATTTCCGTTGAAAGTGTCTGTAGGCAAGTACTGCACATCTTGGTCCTTCGCGTAAATGCACATAGGTGTTCAAATAATTACTAGATAGTATGTAGCTCATATGAAGAAGTATGAGCGACGTTGAAAACACTGACAAAATGATCGAGTCGCCCGGCCCTTGCTCTGCGCACCAGACTCGATATATACAAAATAAAAAGGATTAATTACTCCCTAACGCCTTGGATGCTTACTTATATGTAGACAGCCGCTCCAATTCCCAAGTGTCAAGTCTAATCCGCCTTCTTATCCTTGGAAAGCCCTCGCGCAGGCATGCGTCCTCGCAGCAGACCGTTCTCCCCCTCACTGCGGCTCGACGACCCCAGATTCAAGTTCAGCAGACTCGACTCTCCCTGGTCTAGAAGCCCGCCCAGCCGCCCGTCTTCACTGCTGGTATCCTCCAGCTCGATCAAATCCCCTTCGCCAGCCCTAGGTCGGTTTGGCCCGAGGATCGGCGTGTTCGGTCTTTTGGCCCATGCGCCGCGCACCCACATTTCAATGGTCGCCGCAGCTTTGTCGAGCCCAGTGCCGTGCTGATTGGAGGTGGTTGCGTCGCGGCCATCCTCAAAGGGACTTTCAACGATGGCGGCTCCTTCCTCATTAAAGCCGAACCGCGCAGTCTCGGACCCCATGATAGCCATGGACGGAAGGGAGTCGATATTGAGGCCGGGAAGGTGTTTCTTGGCCCAAGTATTGAAGTAGTCCTTTTCCGGCCCGGGAGCCCGCACAGTCCTGCTGAGAGAGCCAACGCCGCCTGGTCTCTTCATCCACGCTGGTCGCAGGTCATCATTGCCACTGCCTACCCTACTGCGAGCTGGCGTAGGCGCGGACGAGGCGTACGTGGACCCGACGTTTGGGCGGGTGGCTAGCATACTCTGCCGGCGAGAAGAGCCATCTGGGCTGTCGAGGAGATCCGAGCTGAGAGTGATGCTTGGAACATCGAAAGAGCCCCTAGGAGTGCTTAAAGTAGAAATCGTCCGTACGCTCTTCTTTCTCCTGGGTGGAAAATACCCCATTGCTTTTCTTGCAACTCGCCCAATTTCGATCGGCTCTTTGCAATGGTCGAGCTTGTCCCATCTGACGTGTGTCCAGGGTTTGACCTCCTCTACCACCGCTTCTTCAGGCACCTTAGCGCTCTGTGAGGCGAAGAAGTCGTCATGAGGGTTCGTGGTTGTTGATGCTCGGAGTGGCGTCGAGAGCCCGGGTGTCGTCGTTGGTGTGGCAGCCAGATGGTCTACTTCCCGAGAATAGAAAGATGGTGGCTCGCATGGCCTCCCTTTCACTTCACATGCGTCCACTGGTATGGCCAGCCATTTCCTGATTTGGATGTTGTCCCTTGACCACAAACCATTGGCTCTTCTGAAGGCATCCTCTTGACACCTGTAGCGCAAAATTATTCCAGCATACGTGTCGCTGGGTTGGACGTGATGTATATAGACAAGTTGATCTTCGACTTCCGGGTTGGCAACGTTTTCACCCGACTGTTCATCAGAATTCCGCCTCTTGAATTTTCCTGTCACGTCCAGGCCACCGTTAACGCCCTCGTGGCTTTCCAAGACGCTGGCAGTCTTCCTTGCCTTGAATGCAGCATCTCGATCCGCCATCGTACCGGCGGCAACATCATTTATCCCCGGACGAGTGTCGGCAGGGGGCTCCGGCCCCCAGGCGCTTGGTGCGCTGTTTCGAGCTGTACCACTTGCTGTTCTTATCATCGATTGCCTGGGGCTCCCTCGCTGGGTGTCACCACCCAGGATAGAGGATGCCAAGTCCTGGACCGATGACCAGCCGGCGGTCCACGAAGTATCTAGCCACCCCTTGCCAGCGGACATTGACGATTCGCCGAGATAAGAGCTAGCCACAGGTCGACTCGAAGACCTCGAGGCAGTCCCCCCGATTCGCGTAGCGGGCATGGGACTTGCCCCCCTCTGCGGCGATTGGTTTCGCGACGAGATGAGCAGCGACGAGGGCCTCGAGGCGGACGAAGATGAGGAGGCGACGGCGCCATTGTCGGTAGCTGTGCCGAGACGGCGGTTCCGTGGGCGGGCATCGGCATCGTGGACGGGGTTGGAGAGTCGGGCAGTGGTCGACATCACGACGAGGCGTGTGACGTCGGCGCGCTGCAGTCGCCGGAGTGGATCGCAACCATCAGATCGGAAATGGGCCGGGAGAAGCGCAGGGAGCGAGCAAGGTACGTCAGCCGTCTACGGAGGCTGAGCGAATGTGTTTCCTTTTGAAAGCGATCGACTAGGACTGTAGCAACACAGCGCAGGACGGCGGGCTGCCGGTGCCGGGGCAGGTAGGTGTCGTGAAACAAGGGATGCGGTTGGCTCAGAGGATAACAGTGCGCCGTTAAGAATAATGAAGTGCGGCGAGGAAGCGGGGTGACGTGCTTTTTGGTGGTTTGGCAAGTAACTTGCAGCTGTGTGGTTCGCAATGTGGGCTGTCGTGTTGTCGAGATGCCACTTGAAATAGTGGACAGGTTTAATGGTGAGTGCTTGGTGTGTTTGATTGATACTTGATGTCGCGGTCGGGTCAAGGACAAGGAGAGAGGACCGAGTTGCAGTTGGAGTTGGACAGATGGAGAGATTCCGCTACTTTAGGCCAGGGCCCAGTAAGGATATAGAAGGTACCTGCAATAACTTGAGCCGCTCTCTCTTTAGCTGCAATTCCACGTCGCACTACAATTGTGTTCCAGCCGAGATCTTCGCAAGCTGAATGAGATATTCAAAATACAAGGGAAAACGGCAAGAAAGCTTCCAGTATTCGTTGGACTGATTGTTCATGATCTTGAAGCATATCAACTCCTGCTTCCTGTGTTACAGCATGTCATCTGTCCTATATTTGGGAGAGTCAGTCCACCCCTACTCGAAACCTTAATTTACACCCTGAGTACAGTTTCTCATAAACAGGCTTTGCTACCATTATGTACTCCGTACTCCAGAGTCCATACTAAGTGTACTTGAGAGCATACTTAGATTAATGATCTTTATTCTTGTACCGATCGAGCAGTCCATGTGCGGTACTAAGAAATACGACAACAAAGTGCCCATTTTGAACTGACCTCCCGAGGTCCTCATGAGCCCATGTCCCTGCAGGAGCAGGGAACACAATCGATGTCGTTCAGGGTTAGGGTGTCTTGGCAACGACGGCCGGCCGCTAAGCGGGGATCCGTTGCCTGCGCGATCGAATTTGTTGTTTACGACGCGCCTGTCCTGCACATCCCGCCGCCCTCTTCAATGTTCACGACAACCACCGCGACACCGCCCACTCCGCCACTATGAGGGTCACCGAGATCATAGTAGACGTACGCCTTGCATCGCCTATGGTCGTTTGGAGGTTTGGCTAACTTTCTGCAGGGCTTCAAGTCGTACGCCGTCCGGACGGTCATATCAGGATGGTAAACACCGCCCCAGCACGAGCAAAACCAGCAGAAGAGGTGGTAGCTAACTGGCGCAGGGACGAGAGCTTCAACTCAATCACTGGCCTGAACGGCAGTGGAAAGTCCAATATTCTGGACTCCATCTGCTTCGTTCTTGGTATCACCAACATGTCGACAGTGCGCGCGCAGAACCTACAGGTGCGACTACACCCGAGAGACTCCAGCCCACGCGTTGTTTCCACGCTGACATCCATCGCGACACCAGGATCTGATCTATAAGCGCGGCCAAGCCGGAGTAACGAAAGCCAGTGTCACCATTGTCTTCGATAATAGGGACAAGAAAAAGTCGCCCATAGGGTTCGAGGAATATGCTACAATCAGCGTCACCCGCCAGATCGTCCTCGGCGGCACATCCAAATACTTGATCAATGGCCACCGTGCACAGCAACAGACAGTCCAGAACCTGTTCCAGTCCGTCGGTCTCAACATCAACAATCCAAATTTCCTCATTATGCAGGGCAAGATCACAAAGGTCCTGAACATGAAGTCTGTCGAGATTCTGGCCATGATCGAGGAAGCTGCCGGCACGAGGATGTTTGAGGACCGCAGAGACAAGGCCCTGAAGACCATGTCAAAGAAAGAGATGAAGCTGACAGAGATCACGGAACTGCTACGCGACGAAATCGAACCGAAGCTGGAGAAATTGCGCGGGGAGAAAAGAGCCTTCTTGGATTTCCAACAAACACAGAACGACCTCGAACGCTTGACAAGGCTAGTGGTCGCGCACGACTACGTCAGATATACCGAAAAGCTCCAGCAATCAGCTGCAGATCTGGAGGGCAAGAAGCAAAGGCAGAAGGACCTCGAAGAGTCGGCTGTTCGGTTGAAGAATGAAATCTCACACTTGGAGGAAGACGTTCAGAGAGTCAAGGCACAACGCGACAAGGAGCTGCGCAAAGGTGCCAAGGCCAATGCCCTGGAGGAGTCCGTCAAGAAATTGTCCAATGAACTTGTCCGCCTGGCGACCGTCATGGACTTGAAGAAGTCTAGCTTGACCGAGGAGCAGGATCGAAGGATTGCGGGAGAGAAGAACGTGACCGAGCTTGAAGCAAGTTTGAAGGACAAGACCAAGGCCTACGACAAGATCAAGGCAAAGTACGACGCGGCAAATGAGGACCTTGAGAAGCAGACCCAGGATGCTGAATCTAAGGAGGAGCTCCTGCAGACCCTGCAGACCGGTGTCGCATCTAAAGAAGGCCAGGAGAGCGGATACCAGGCGCAACTGCAAGACGCAAGAAGTCGCGCTTCTGCAGCAGTGACTCAACAAGAACAAGCAAAGATTAAGATTGCTCACTTCGAAAAGCGCATCAAAGAGGAGGAACCTCGGGCGAAGAAAGCAAAGGAGGCGAACGCCGGGTTGCTCAAAGAACTCGACGTTCTCAAGATCCAAGCACAGAAACTCGAAAAGGAGCTTGGCAAGCTCGGCTTTAGCCCTGGTGCCGAAGAAGATCTGTACAAGCAGGAAAGCACCATCCAGCAGAGGATACGCAGCCTCCGTCAGGAGTCTGATGGGCTGAAGCGGAAGGTGGCCAACATTGACTTCAACTACTCCGATCCAGTTCCAGGATTCGACAGGTCAAAGGTCAAAGGTCTTGTGGCTCAGTTGTTCACTTTGGATAAGGAGCACACCAGCGCAGGAACTGCCCTTGAGATTTGTGCGGGCGGGCGTCTGTACAATGTCGTTGTCGACAACGAGGTCACGGGAACTCAGCTCCTCAAGGGTGGCAGGCTGCGCAAGCGCGTCACCATCATTCCTCTCAACAAAATCTCCACATTTAAGGCATCTGCACAGACCATCGCGACGGCGCAGAGAATTGCTCCTGGAAAAGTCAACTTGGCCCTTACGTTAGTGGGTTACGACCCAGAAATCTCAGCCGCTCTGGAATACGTCTTTGGAAACACGTTGATTTGCGACGATGCGGAGACGGCCAAGAGGGTCACTTTCGACCCCAATGTCCGAATGAGGAGTATCACGCTCCAGGGAGACTCTTACGATCCGTCCGGCACGCTGTCCGGTGGCAGTGCACCAAATTCTAGCGGAGTCTTGGTCACCATGCAGAAGCTCAACGAGTTGAATCGGCAATTAAGGGAAGAAGAGGCGGCACTTCGAGAGCTCCAGGCCAAGATCGCAGGTGAAAAGTCCAAGCTTGATCAAGCGCGGAGAGTCAAGCAGGAATTCGACTTGAAGACACACGAGATCAAGCTTGCAGAGGAGCAGATCGGGGGCAACTCTTCCTCTTCCATCATTCAAGAAATCGAGAAAATGAGGGAGCAAATCGTACAGCTCAAAAATGACAGTGAGGAGGCGAAGAAGCGGCATGCGGAGGCAACGGCGGACGCGAAACGAATCGAGAAAGACATGAAGGACTTTGACAACAACAAAGACGGCAAGTTGGTCGAGTTACAAGCTTCACTGGACAAGCTACGGAAGTCATTGGAGACGCATCGTGTTACTGTCAAGACATTACAGAAAGAATTGCAGAATGCCCAGCTCGACTCCGAACAGGTGTCTGGTGACCTTGCTACTGCCCGCGAGCAACTGCAGGAGATCGACATGGCCATCAAAGCCCAGCAAGACGAAATTGCAGAGACTTCAAGCCAGCGGGATCAGCTCAAGGAGACCCACGACACCGCCCAAGCCGACCTGGAGGGTGAACGAGCCAAGCTCAGCATTTTCGATGATGAGCTACGTGCTCTCGACAACGCAATGCGGAGCAAGAAGGACCGCATCACCGAGGAAGGTCTTGAGCAACAGAAGCTCGGTCATCAAGTGGAAAAGTTCAACAAAGAGCAGCAGGGAGCTGGTCAAGCTGTCGAGCACATGGAGAAGGAACACGAGTGGATCGCTGATGAGAAGGATAAGTTTGGACGCTCTGGGACTCCCTACGATTTTAGGGACCAGAACATCTCCGAATGCAAGTCCACACTCAGGAACCTGACCGATCGATTCCAGGGGATGAAGAAGAAGATCAACCCCAAGGTCATGAACATGATTGACAGTGTTGAGAAGAAGGAGGTCGCGCTCAAACACATGATGAGGACGGTCATCCGCGACAAGAAGAAGATCGAAGAGACAATTATCAGCTTGGATGATTACAAGAAGAAAGCGCTGCTAGAGACCTGGCAGAAGGTCAACGCCGACTTTGGTGAGATCTTCTCTGATCTGCTGCCCGGTGGCAGTTTCGCCAAGCTAGACCCGCCAGAAGGCAAGACCATCAACGAAGGCCTGGAGGTCAAGGTGTGTCTTGGCAAGGTCTGGAAGCAGAGTTTAACGGAGCTCAGTGGTGGTCAAAGGTATGTTACCCCGCGTAGGCTTCCCTTTCGTCACATGGCGTACTGATTCTTCTTCAAGGTCTCTCATCGCCCTGTCGCTCATCATGGCTCTCCTCCAATTCAAACCAGCACCCATGTACATTCTGGACGAAGTGGACGCTGCGCTTGATTTGTCGCATACGCAGAATATTGGCCGTCTCATCAAGACGAGGTTCAAGGGCTCCCAATTCATCGTGGTCAGTCTGAAGGACGGCATGTTCCAGAATGCCAACCGAATCTTCAAGACACGTTTCAGCGAGGGTACAAGTATGGTACAAGCATTGACACCGGCGGATCTGAAGTGAGATTGGGGATTGTGTATAACACTGCTTGTATGGAGTTGGGGCTGGGTGGTACTGTATTACACCGGGACATCACAGGCTGGGACATACGTGGTGGTCACATCCTATGCTGTAGCTGTATGGTTTCGTGTGGCCACGGTTACTTGTACATATACACTGGTCAACGGATATGGACGATTCTCTCGGATTAGCACGCATGACTTGATTCATGATTGGATGAGGCTTTCTGTTTATACATCTATTACTGCTTCTATGCGCCAGTGTCTATGGCCACCCGTTCAGTATATAGTAGCTTGCGCTCATCCCCTCTAAACGACCATGTGCTCGCCCCTCTCTGAAACCTCAGTGGACATGCCCACTTCCAGGTAGAACTCCTGAGAGCCATTGTCATCGAAGAGCGGCGTCATCTGCATCCCCAAACACCCCTTCTTAGGCGCTCCCTTGTCGATGGCCCGCGTGGCTCTCAGCGTCTTGTCTGGCTCAACGGCGTGGCGAGTACCGGTATCTGGGTTGACGTTGGGTAGCTTGCACCGTGTGGTCCGACACGAGACGTGGAATGTTGCCTCGCCCGATTTTGCCGATTTCTTCTCCTTCACCAGAGGAGTAAACTTGATCTTCTTCCAGTCGTCTTCATCGTAGGCTGGGCTGCCAGACACTGTAGGGCTGCATTAGCATCTGTTCGGTAGGTATCTTACGGCACGTATCCCGTAGTAGGTATCCCACGGCAGGCTCTCCGTCAATCCAGCTCCAGGCGCACCAAAAAAAAGAAAAAAAAAATTTACTCACCAAAGATATTCGCCCGAAACCTCCTTGGGCTCAACTCCACCAAATCCCGATCCTTAGCCACTCTCCCCTCCAAATCCTTCACACTTGCCAAATTCATCACATGCACCGGATACGAGTCCGCAAACCCCACCACCGGCTGGTAGCCCGCCTCCTCCCGCGGCGGCGCATTCCCGCCCGCCTGCCTCCACCCCTTTCCCTCCGCGCCGGGGTCCACGCGGAACAGCGCCAGCTTGTTGCTCACGCCCAGATACCGCGCCAGCGCCCCGGGCACCTCGCTGCCCAGGTTCAGCGCGAGCGCCGTCGACCCCCACACGCGGACGTGCTCGCGGGCGTAGCCCTTGCGCTCGCACTCGGCGGCGTCGGGCACGGCGACGGGCAGGAGGATCTCCAGCTCGGCGCGGGCGCGGAGCGAGGCCTGCGTGCACACCGCCGCGAAGTGCTGCCAGAGGGACGCGGAGGGGTCCGGGAAGCGGAGCAGGAGGAAGGACTCGTGCGAGGAGCCGGCGGCGAGGTCGCGGAAGCCGGCGATTTTGGGGAGCGAGGGCTGCCAGAGCTCGCACTGGATGGTGGCGAGGAGGGGGAACTGGCGCTGGGTTATGAACTCCCAGTAGGGCTGCTGTTTTGCTTCGGATGCATCGCTGTTGGTGGTGGACACGGGGAAGGGGCTCTTGAGCTGCGCGAAGGTGAAGAGACGATCGAATTCGAGGCCCGTGGGGACGACTTTTGCGCGGGCGAGCTCGATGCCTTTGCAGGATTTCACGGGGTAGACCCAGAGGGAGTTGATTGTGGCGGCGGCGGCGGCGGCGGCTGAATCTGCTGCGTGGTCACTGCCCTTTGATTTAGATGGTGGTAGGTTGGACTTTGCCGGGTCGAGGCCGAGCTTGTCGTGGGTTTCGTTGAGGGCGTCGCTCTTGCGCGGCGGGAATGGAGGAAACAGGACGAGAAGAGGGCCGCAGAATACAACCAAAGTCACGGCTAGGACAAATATGGATCCTGCGTCGAGAGAGAGGGCCGCGTTGCTTAGGGCTGTAATGTGGTCAGCGACAGAGGTGGTGTTGGCGGTGGTGGCCTCCATGGTGAGAGGTGAGTCGGCTGGGCCGGACCTCTTGCTACTGCTCCAATTGTGTCCCTTGAGTCTGTAGACGACTTCCAAGGTTCGGTGGAGGGTCTGACGGTCACGGATGAGGCGATCGCGAGTTGTTTTGACTTGTTTACAGCCTTACGTGACCATGGTCAATGTTGATGTCTCATGAGAAAAGTCAGGAGTCGACTTGTTTTTTTTGCGACACGTTACAGTACGAGTTTGATGTTTCGTCCTAGGGCTCATGTCTGCGCGAGGATGGATTTGCAATTACCTATGTGATAGAGTATACAAGCCATTCGCAATCTGACAACTGTTTGTTTTCGAGCATCTTCACTATCTTTTGACCTCACATTTCAATATCAACATTGCATGAGAGACTGTTGTGGTGTTGCCAATGGAGCGAGGTTGCAAATACGGCCTGATGCTTATGTCATCCCGAGGTACTCCCCATAAAGCGAAGAATCTACCACTGTATATCTGTTCCCCCCCCCCCCCATTTCTAACCCCCAGACCCTATCCCTGGTGAGCAGTTAGCACGGAGCGTATCACGAACACACGTGTGATAAGAGAAATGGGATCGGCCCGACAGTGGTTCTCGTTAGGACCGCGGCCCCCGGGTCAACTCCACGGCCGGGTGGGAATCCTCCCCCTTCACTTCCATCAGCTCTTCGAGAAGAAGAGGAGACCGACCATGGGCCATGGTGGGTCGGTGGGAACGGGCTTGGTAACGAGTGCGGTATCGGTACGGGCCATGATCCATCATACAGTTATTGTACAACTCCAAGGGATTAATATTACACTTCGCCACCGCGTGGCCCACAATTGACGACTTCCCCCATCATACAACATTTGGGTGCGCTTCAAGTTCCGGATCTGCATGCCAATACCTTGATTGCAAGTCCACCAATTTTCCCCGTACATTTTCTTACGCTTTGCCTGTGGAGAAAGTGTAATATTAATCCCTGGGAGTTGTACTGAACATGACCCATGCCCAACAAGCGGGGCCTGGTCTACCTGGATGGAGACATCGTCCCCGGCCGGAGGTTTTCAGTTCTCGTATGAATCCTTCCTTAGACTTTCCCCTTCTTTGCTGTCTGCCAGGGCTGTCTGCCAGGGCTGCCTGCCAGGACTGCCTGTTCCTCGTGTTGAGGCCTTGGGTGATGGTCCATGGGCCCAGATGGCGTTACTGTACAGGGTCCTGTCATCTTGTTCCCACGCAGCTGTCAAATGTCGATTGTGACTGATGGCTGGCGACCCCACTCACAGAGTCACCACATATGTAGCTCCACGCCCCACCAATACTGGACAGACAGAGACAACCAGAAAATAACCCTGGTGCAGCAGATATCGAATCGGTCAACGGCTGTGAGATGCTACCTACTGCCGCAGCAGATCCACAACGCAGTACCGTTCGGAGGACTCATGCACATTTGCGCCCAAACCGCCCCGAAATCTGGCAGCATAGATCTGGCAGTAGTACTTTGTACAATTTGCGGCTCGGTGTTCGGAGTCTTAGGCCGGTTGCTCATCTCACTGACGGTCATCATTCATCATCTCATCCCCCTTTGCCGCTGGACGCTGACAACATGAAACCGCATCGAGATGCCAGGGACATAATATAGGTTGCCATTGGAGAGGCTCCATGACCCTTCATCAATCTTCATCATAGCTAGCGGCAGGCGGCAGCTTCTTCTTACGAGTTAGTCCGCACTCGGTGGCCGAATGGACTACTTGCTGGCCTCGGACTTCATCAACGACAACAACGGCTCTCGTCAAATGTCTGTGGGTTCCGCGAGAATCACCGTGCGTGCTGTTACAGGCCGTGAACCTCGAGTTCGGACGGAATCTTGAGGGTCCTCGGAGCGAGATTCGAAATTCCACGTGGAGTCAGCCATACCCGCTCTCGCCTCGTACCTTGACAGCATGGCTGCACGAGTCGATATCTTCACGGTTCCGTCATGTCGATGTCGCATGGCTCGCCCCCCGATCCGCGCGCGGCGGGCGTCTCCTTTCACTCGACACAGCAAAGCGGGCCGCTCCTTCGACTGCACCCTGCTGCAGATTGGGAGGTTACAGAAGTAACTTCCGACCGCGTGGGACGAAGTGCCCAGTCTGTCGCCTGCCTGCAACCCGGGCGGCTGGCTGCCGGGCGGGGGAGAGCTTGATGGGTGACCCGATGACTGGCTGCGCTGCCTTCCTCCCTCATCGCATTTCCCGGTTTGGAGCGGATCGGCGGATCCTGGATAGAGCCCTTGTTCCCTTATGAAGAGCGATCGATCCCTTTCATCTCAACTTGGCTCCCCACCTGAAATGTTGCTGTCAAGACGGCAGCCTGGAGATGAGCAAGAAATAATAAGCGGATAGACCAGTTCGAGGCTGCCCACACACACAATACGACGTATCACCCTCCCGAATTGGAACAGAGCCAAGGCATCATCTGAGAAGGACTACTCAGAAAATACCATTCTTGAGGTGGGTCCCCGGCCCTGGAGGGCCGCAATCTGGTGGTCAGACGGGCCAGGCGATCAGCTATACACGCTGTCTCATGCCTCTTGCCACAGTATGAATAAAAGGAGATGGTGTTCAGTGCCTGTGATGTCACAGCAACGAGTATCGAGAGGAAGATATGCGACAGCAGGAGCCATGCAGATGCACATTCCGCGTTACGCTCGGGACATGAGGGCGCCAACACCGGGGAGCGAAGCCCTACCGCACTCGATGAGCGCAGATGTGCGTGTGCGAGGTCCGGTAGGCTACATGTCAAGTACGCACCAGTTCTGATTGATGGAATTAGGAGGCTGGACCGCCAGCAGCGTCCCAATCCCAGCTCCCTGCTGGTCTTCACACACCCCATACTGCAGTAGAGTGCAGCATGTCAAGCACGTATGGAACTCCTGCCATCCATCAGACAGGGCTATTGGTGTGCGTGGCGTCTGCCTCAGATCATTGCGGCTAGGCAATCCACGCGGCTGAAGGCATGAAAGCCCACCATTGTTGTGTGCGTTGACGACAGCCCGACGCCACACCAATTTTGGGAAGCCATGAGTAGGAACTGGACACAGTAGTCCCCTTCTTTTCATGCGTGCCATCGTTGCGGAGACTTTGCCATGATTCGCGCGGCTGTCGACGGAGACGTCTGAGGAGAATGAGTGCTATTCTTGTTCACGGTACTCCGTGCTGGCATGAGAGATCGAGCCAGGGGTGCAATCTGAGATCTCAACAGGGAAAAAAAAACGATGCGGCGCGCCCTTGCACGATCGCTGCCTCCTGACTGGATTCTTCGATGCTCCAGAACAGAGAAAAAGACAAGATGTTGTTCTCCATACCGGAGACGACGCGGGCTTGTGAGTGATCATGGCATCATGGACTGCAGTTGCTTTTGCAAAGAGACACCCGTAGGTATGTACATATGTACTCAGATACTGTCTGACTGTAGACAGACCCCGGCCATGCCATGCATGCATGGGAGACAAGCATGACAGCGGGCAGGCCTGCCAGATCTGCAGAACTCGTACGATGCCCCATAGATCAAATCGGATATGGTCCCGAGAGCGACACAGTGGCCCGGCGCACTGAACCTTTGCATGAGCAGCCACTGCGGTGGCGGGTGGCTGACTTCCGCGCTTTCCGTAATCGTTGATGGTCGTTGACCGTTGTGCCACCCGTGACCCATCCACCCATCGTCGTCGAATATTGGGAATAGATATGGAATTTTCCACTCAATATTTCTAGGCCGGATACGTCTGTCTTGGGAGATTTCGTCGTCCCCGTGCGGTTCCAGGCCCCTGCCACCAGAGGATAGAGGGTCATCTTTTACCCGCTAGATTTTGGGCGCGCATGATAGATGAACATGCAGTGACGGAAGTATGAAGTGGGCTCCGGGGGGGAGGGGGGTTCGACACGGGGCCAAAATCAGCTGAGCAGAGTCAACGTTCGGATCCGCAGGCTTCATGGATGATGAGAAGGCCAGCGTGCTTGAGTGGAGCGATGTGATGTATTTCCACAGTAAATGGTAAGGATCACTGTTTGAACTGGTCCATGCATTGATCGCGATGCATGAAGATCGTGGACCCAGTCTACTTCAATTGGCAGCTTGAGAAAGGGGTCAGCTAGGTAAGCGCGGCAATGGTAGGCAGAAAAGAAGAAGGTTTCTTTTCACTTTGGGAGGGAGATCAGTGGGGGCTGGATATCCAAACCTTCCCGTAAGTTAACCGCCCAGGGGCCAGAAACACGGGCAGAGAAAGGCCCGAGTATCAGGGTAAGATTGGAGGGTGCTGGCAGTCAGTAGCAGGTGTGTCGTTCTGCGGAAGTGCCGTATCCGTACGGAGACTTTCGCAGACGGCAGTAAGTAATATCGCGAAACTTCCAAAGTGGTGTTCGTCCGAAGTTCTCGAGTCGTGGACAACAGTTGACAGGCGGGAGAACGGTCTCTTGGCGGCGTGATGCTACTGCCACGTCGATATTAGCATTAAAAAAAGAAGACGCTCGCATTGGCTCGCGCATAACACTAAGCATCTAGCATATCAGGGCAGTCTACAAAGTAGACAGCCTTCAGAAGGCATTCGAGCTTCTAGAAAACATGAAAGCCTGGTAATTCTGCACTCTTAGTATAGTACCAAAGAACATCAACTTTTGACAGGGCTGACAAGGTACAGGCTCCACCGGATGGAATGAGGTTGTCAATTCTGGCCAATCAAAAAAGAGCGGGCGGGTCCGGTCCCATCACGGCGGGACTGAAACTGGACCCCGGTCCGGTCCTAAATATTGTACTATGGTAGGATGGGTATTTTTTTCCTCCCCGGCCAGGTCACAAACTGAGATAATTGGCGGTGTTCACGACCCACAACGACTTGACAAGGGGGGTAAAAAAAAAGTACGATACCATAGTACAAAAGTAGTATCAAGTACTACCTAACCTACTTAGGTACTCCCAAACCCACCGTCCCCGTCCCCACCAGGATCACAACCCATCCTTCACGCAGATATCTCGATTTTCAAGCCTTGCGATCTCATGTAGCACCTCACCTCCCACCAAGCAATTTGATCCACAGCATGCGGAGCAGATTTGTGAAACAGTGAATCATCAAGCAACGAGGCTAGAAAGTCCGGGAGAATGCCCACGGGTTGCTTGGTGGATCCTCTCATCCTCCCGACTCCCCACGCCCGATGAATATCATCCCATGTTCCTCAATTACCCTTGCCCCTTCTCATCGGTTCCTGCGCGAGTGGAGCCCCTAAAAGCCACATGGCGTCAACCAGACTTAGCATTCATTCACTGACGAATTTCCCATGGCCACGGACCCGACGTTGCCAGGCTCTCCTCGATCACAGGTGGGCCATATCGCGGCTGTCATCAAAGGCTCGCACATTCGACAAATGAGGACTGAGACATCTGCAGTGATACTGACAAGAGACTTAGACAAAGTAAACCGCATCATCCCCACTCCATCTTCATGGTGCCGGGCGTCCCCGTATCACGTAGATGTCTGCGCTGAGCTACTCTAGCTATTTACCGCAGTTCCAGTAGGTATTCTGGTCCTTTTCTGGGTCATGTTCGGTCTCAATTTATCATTTGCAGGACCAATATGGGTCCTTGCACCATATCTGACACTAATCAGAAGTGTGGAGTACTTGCTGATGTTCCGGCCCCCAGCATCAGATATAGATGTACTGTACCCTGCCCTGTCAACAGGGTTCTGGAGATGGAGTCGATCGGAATGGATAGGTATGGGGACAGAGCCCCGAGGAAATATTTTGTAAGAATCAGCAGAAGCAAGAATATGAGCCGGGGGCCTATAGAAGAAAAAGAAACAGGAAGGAGCTGCATCTTCAGCATCTGGTGCGCATCTGGTGCGCCTCCGAGTGCGATGGACATGCACATCCTCAGCTGGATATTCGGGCGCCTGCAACTTTCCCCTCGCAGGACCTGCAAAGGAGTGAGTTACGGTGACAATGTCAATCGTCGCTCGGTAACCTCATCGAATGTCCCGAAAGAAATTCGAGTCAAGCCCTGACTCGTCCCGATCCGTCACCCCAGCTGCCCAGCATGTATCTGGCTCCCGTCACCAGACCCCCAATGTCATCAATAAGCCGCCTTGGTGCCTTCATAGGGTAGCAAACCCCCTACTTCTCTGTGGCGCCTTCATGATCCGACGGATCATTGCCGATACACCTGTTACTTTGATACCTACTAAAGGTAGAGATGGGGCTGCAAAAGCCCAGGGCAAGTCATCCCAGTCAAGTCAAGTGCTTCAATGCCACGACGTCCCCGACGCCCGCCCAGTTGGGATTGGGAACACTGTCCCGCCAAGCCCTTCCTGGGACGTTGCACGCGGGTAAAAGGCCCCAAATATACATTCGAGGCTTGTGTACGGAGTATACCGAGTATATCCCTGGCATTTGGCAGGATTATCCGTTCCTGGCACGCTGAAGGCCTTCTGGTGCTTAGAGATGATTGGCACCCGAATACGTGTCGACCTAGAAGACACCAACAAGCCTTGACGGACAAGTGAACCCTGTGCCTGTACATCATGCTTACATAGGATGCTTGACAACTCGTGGCAAGGTCCACAGTCTCTTCCCGCCGACAGATACTTTACGGACGATTTTTTTGCAACGGTGTGGGGTGTGGGTTTCTGGTCTCCGTCCTCATCAGACTAACTACCCATTGAGTAGACCCCGACAACATTGAACCTCTTTGTCCCCTGGGAAGATCCACAGCTATTTCCACGTGTGTACTCCAAGCATTAGAAGCGTGTGTCAGGTATTCTCTGGATTGTTGATATCAGGGCCGAGACTTTAGCATCATCACCATCGATTCATCATCAGCAGTCCAGTTCATCTTCTCTTCATACTTGACTACATTAGCATTGTATTACTTCAACTATCTCCCTTGTAAAAAAAACATTCCCGGACAGTCGGCTTAGTAGCAAATATCTGCCGCCAAAACGAACCCATCCAATTTGTGCCATCACTGATAGTTGCCGCGCGGACCTAATTCTCCATACCTTCACGAGCCCAATCTGGGCTTTGCGGCGCCTCGAACACCAGGAACAGGTCACTAGTCGTCCGTTAAAGCATCACTGTCAGACTCGAAGCTTTCTCAGGACATCCGAGACCCGACCGTGCGCAAAACTTGCCGCCAAAAAGGAGAGGAGAACTGTAACTCCGTAGAGTTTGCCAGACATCACTTCACACCGCTTGCCTTTACCGCGGCTGCGAAGTGTCGCGCGCTCCAGGACAGAAGCCGGTGCTTCAGAAGAAAAGGTTACATCAGCTTAACCTCACCAATCGTCTCAAGATTTGCAACAGCCTGCTCGGGGACCCTCGGTATTTGCTGGGGTACATTCGGGCCCCTCTGTGACAGGTCCGAGATCTCTATTGGATCGAGGTCTTCACCAGGTATGTTCGGAATTTTATCACGTCTGTGGCTCCGTGCATGAGATTAACAAGTCCTTTGTTGGCATTTGACAATTGACAAAGTTCGTGTTAGTGATCAGAAGAAGATAGTACAGGTTTCCCGGAGGAGTTACAACTTCCAAGGCGCGGCACTTGGACGCTTCCTGCTTGTTCTTCATCACGTCAAGCCTTCAGGCTTGATGATTTTAGAGCCCCACGGGACAGAGCTTCAGGTCATAGAGCTCCCTTATCTGGTATGTTAGCCTCTCCACACCTATACCAACACCAAGTTACGTAGTACCTCGAGGCCCCTCTTCCCGGCGTCCCCAACGTCCCTATGATTTCGATCAAACCCAAATCACTCAGCTTGCCCCGCAACGATATGCACAGCACTGCAGAGTAGCTGCAAAGATCCTTCCCGTGTTCCCACAAAGTCAAGGGCGGTTGACCTATCAGTTGCCCAACCTTTGAGCATCCCTGGCAAGGTCTGGCGTCAGTACCTAAGACTGAACATAAGCATCGTGCGAGTGCGAGACTTGCTGTTATGCGGGACTGCTACAAGCATGACTCTCTATATTTTCAGGATGATTACGTGCCTTCTGTCGAGATCGACAGGTTCCACCTCTCGAAAGTTCTCACCCTCAACACATCACGTTGAAACTTGGAAGAACAAGCCATCAATCTCATCGCGACCGTCTTTTGAAGATCTACACATCCCATTACGCCTCGACTACCCTCTCGCACTGACTTGCTTTTCATTTTATATTGACTATGACAGGGCACCGGAGCACTCCGATCTGCACATCAACTGCTGCTCAGAGCTACCGCGCACAAGACCGAAGTCGGATCCAGACTTATCACCGCTAGAACCTTGAAATCACCAACCAAGACGCATTTGAAAGGGAAAGATATTTGCCAGGGTTCTAGTACAGAATCTTTACTGCCTAATACCTATCATGTCAGGACTCGACTTCCACCCCGGATCCTATTCACCGGGTACCGGATCCTCGGAGCCAGGCCCCACCTCCTTCAGCATGGGCGAAGACAATGCCCCCTCAACCTCACCCCTCGATACCACACACAGTAAAAACACACAGCCAATGATCCAGTGTCAAGTAGCAAAGCCACAGAGACATAGGCGTAGAAAAGAACACGGGCCGGACCACGTCAAGCACCGGCGCACACGGAGCGGTTGCTATACCTGTCGAAGCCGAAGAGTCAAATGCGACGAGACGCATCCCATCTGTAACCGTATGCAGCTCCCCCACTTCCACTTGGGTGCACTCTATCTCGCTGTGGTTGCTGAGATTATCAACAGGATGCCGCAAAGGCGGGCGAGAATGCGCCTACCCGGAGGCAGCAACCCAGAATTCCAAAGACTCCGAAGCAGGCCAAAGAGGAAGCCCAACATCATCCATCGAATACGAGGATGACGCCAGCTCCGAACCTCGACTTCCCACGATACCTGACGAGGACGAGGGCTCAGCAAGCGGCTCTCTGTATTCCAGAAACCCAAAGAGGAGTCTCCGGCGCATCAACACCTCCTCGACGTTGAGTATGAACCGATTAATCACACAGAGCCGCGAGATGTCAGAAACGCCCTCACAAGAAGAGTTCCGAAGCGCATCCACGACCGTGTCCGAAAGCACAGCATCTGACGCTACTCCCACAGGCGTTTGGACGCCAGAATACACCTGCAACCTTGGGTTCAAACCAGACTGGCGACATCTGCCGCCTGATTTTCGGATGCACCTCGACTACTACGCTGAGAACATCACCCACTGGAAGTACGGAGTCCACCATGACTTTGATGACTTTTTCCACACGACGTTCATCAACTTGGCCCTCCGAAATGAAGCACTGCTTTACGCGGTCGTTGGCTTCTCAGCGTTCAAAAGGATGCTGAAGGATCCAAGTGGGAAGATCGAAGACTTCTTGCAATATTATACACACTCTTTAACCTTGCTCCTCGGGCTTCTGAAGACGCAGGGAGAAGCAAAATACGACGTGACGACTTTGTTGACGATTCTGCAACTAGCTACTCTGGAGGTGCGTGAACAATCTCCACTGCCCGTCGGATAGCGTCAACAAGATGGAGGACTTGCGCGGCAGTCGATCACACAAGCCATGAGGACATCAGAAGGGGCATGACCTCCTCGGTAGGTGACCGCGTGTCCAGTGCCTTCTAAGTTCGAGCTCACAGCAAAACATTATCCCAGTTGATGACTCGGAGAGCGCCTGGAGAGCGCCTTCCACTGGCAGCGCGACCCCAGTTGCGCACTACCCATCTTGTTGACGCTATGTCGACCATGCAACTCATTCCGCACCTTGCCGAATCTAACACCCTCTTTCATAGGAATTCCTCGGCGACTACGTCAACCTCGTCGCCCACCAACGCGCCGCCCTCGAAATCCTCACCCAGCTCTTCACCCCGCAAACGATCCTGCAGACCTCGGTCGGCCGCCTCATCCTCGGCTGGTACGTGCGCTTCGACATGCTCGGCGCCTCCATGGGCTTCACCAAGCCCGGGCTGCCGCTGGTCTGGATCGAGGAGAACCTCGCCTTCTGCGCGCTGCGCGCCGCCGAGGACCCGGACAGCCGCCAGTGGCTGTTCGAGCACACGCAGGCCGCGATCGCCCTCATCTCGGTCGAGATGTGCTTTCTCGTCGGGCGCCGCAAGGCGAACGAGCTGTCCGAGGCCGAGTTCCGCGCCGAGCACCAGCAGCTCACGACGCGGCTGCGCGCGTGGCGCGACTCGCTGCACCCGCGGCTGGTCGACCCGGCAAACCTCATCGTCTCGACCACCAACAGCCACAACAGGCTGTTCAGCTACTTCCCCAACAGCCAAGCGCCGCTCTACGCCGAGCCGTTCTGCTTCACGACGGCCATGATCTGCGAGTGGCACTCGGTGGTGCTGATGCACCTGTGCCAGGCCTCGGGCGATGCGCGGGCCGAGGAGGCGGCGATTTTGCGGCTCGGCAGCATGACGCAGCATGCGGTGGCGGTGTGCGAGATCATCCATGCCGCCGAGCGCTGGCCGATGGTGCCGAAGGGATTGTTGATGATGCTGCACCCGGCGCTGGGGATGGCGTCGGTGTTTCTGCCGCGGAGTTCGCGGGTGCATATGTGGCTGCGGACACAGTTTGCTTGGTTGGAGAGCTGTGGGTGAGTTTCTATTTTTCCTACCATCTCTTTTCTCGGCTTGGTAGAATTCGAAGCTTGCAAACTCGTAAAACAGGCGCCATTACTGTGTATCGAGTCCGTAGTGGGCGCCGCACTAGTTTGGCACTGTTCACACCACCTAAAAACGACCCGCGCTAACTTCCTTTCTAGATACGTCTTTCCCGTAGCAACACGGGCCCGGATGGCCCATCTTTTCGAGGACGAGAGCGTGGTGCGCTGGTGGCTTCCCAACAACGAAGGCTTCAGCCCCGTGATGCAGAGCGTGCGCGCATTTGCCGACGAGCGGAGCAACAGCGCGGTGGCGGCCGGGGCCCAGAACAGCCACTCGGGGGATATGACGGAGGTTTTCGACGCGTTTGTGGATCTCCAGCTGCAGGATTCCAACGGGCCAAGTCCATGATGCTGTCATGGAGAGCAAGTTGAGGTCCCGCGCGCATTTTCTAGGGAGGCATGGTTTCCTGAAAGTGGAGGTTCAGGACGACTTGGGGCTGTTTTATCAGTGTATTATCAGTGTACCGAAGCGGAAGCCAAGCAAGGCATGTCGTTGGAAGACACGATGCGGCTCAAAGAGGAGAGTGGATGAAACCACGGCAGCATCCGATCGAGCAAACCTTATTTTATGCACAGCACAAGCACCCCAACGGCAAATTCCGTTGGTTTGCTTCACCTTGGATCTGGGGCCTGATCTTGCTGCCGTTTGGTGACATGGTGTGCTGTACTGAAATGTGGAAGAGAGAGCCGGGGGAGGGCTGGGCAGAGAGGGCCCACGAATTGCGAGCATGACATGCGCACATACCCACTCTAGATATTAATCCAAGGTCAACCACCTATAGACAAGTACCTGAAGCTTCGATTCGACTTTTCATAAATCAGCACATGTGATATATTGGTGTTCTCAAAGGTACTGTATCGTTCAGGTCATCTCACGACATACTGGCCTGGCGCGCAACCCGGCCCGACCCCAGCAACCTAGCGGGCCGCACATTCATGCACGCTCAAACTGTTCGAGTATGTGCGGAGAATGTATATATTTGTACGAGTACTGTGTACTAATACAAAGGTGTACTTTGTAATTCAACGGCGGCATATTCCGAGAAAAACAATGTCACTAGGGCAAATTCCAGCAGCTTCTTCATGGTGACAGACAAGGTTATGCCTTCACTTGAGACCTTGTCCAGCAATGGTGATCCACTGTATTAATAATAAGCTTCTGCAAGTGATGTGCCCGGATGATCGTCCCGTTGACGAGGATGAGATGTCAGATGTAACGGTTACGTCGTACTGTAAACGCCACACGAAAATGTTGGACTGCGAAGTCTGAAGACTTTTGGGCGTGTACCGTTCTTTGTATATGAATACCGACACTTGAGCAGGGTGTGAGAACCGGTCTTTTGTTGATGCCTACCTAAGGTAATGATTGGCAAGCAAGACACCTACCTACCTAGTTCTAGCACAAGTCGGGTGCAAATGTGCACAATCTTGTTTGCGGCAATAGACGCTCACATTGTACACATTCCCGTGATACTGCTCTTTGTGAAAAAAAGCCAAAAGCTGTGGTGTAACAACTATATAGAAGATGCAGGACAACAAGATATTGGTATGTTTATGTCGCTTGCACTGAAGTGCTGTGTGTACGCCCTGATTTGCGTAGGCATTTACCTATCGCTATGTACTCCATGAGCAGCAGCTTGATAAGAAAAAGAAAGAAAAGGAAAGAAAAGAAAAGGAAGGGCGTATGATAGACTCGCACTTAAGGCTTCGACAGCTGAAGTTATGCAGGTTTCCGGTTCTATCCCGGACATTAGTAGGTTGGACCCGCTTGCCGTTACCACTGGGCCACTGGGACCCTGTTCGCAAACCGCACACATTTCCCTGAGTTATTGACTGCTTCTCAATGGTACATGGAATGCTGACTTCCAAAACTTGTCCATCAGAAGAGGAAGAGCACCACGACGAGCCCGTCTGAATAGTGAGATACGTATTTGTAGAGTTGTGGGTCTTTGACTGGTCTAAGGCTGAGATAGCAGCTTGCCGAGTCACATACACATGCTCTTGAGCGAACAAGTTTATAACCACGCCTTTTATATGGACTGTTTCAGATGTACGACTTAGCATTCGAATTCGAATTTGATATTGGTATACTTCGAATTTTCTCCGTTGGGTATCCTCCGTACAAAGTATACAAAGTAGGCGGAACTCCTTGCCAGCTTACCTACTAGTACCTATCGCGGTGGAGAATGCAGGGGTGACTCGGGACAGATGTATCTCAGTTTCCGATAATCTTGAGTGCTGGTAGGGTATGTGCTACAGAAATGAAAGTCTGGTTGCTGAGACTGCCAACGTCCGCACCTCACCTTTCCCATCGACCCCAGCCTTGCAAGAAGCAGACTAAGTCATGCCGATCACCAAGTCACTGTTACCTTCAATGCGCACACACGTACTTGTATTTTCACCACTGTTGTTGAGTTTATTCTTACTTGACCGCTTCTATACAGGTGGCTGGTTTCATCGTCCCTCCCTATTCCCGTTGCTGCCAATGAGATACACAGCGGTGATCCAGTGGTGCATGAACCAACGTTCAATCAACAACCGCCAACTCATCTCTGGCACCGCCGCCAAGTGCTTCCTCATCGCCTAGTCACTCCCTTGCCAGGTACATACATCTCTGCCGCCACAAGCTCAACCAAATCCTGGCCCACCACCAATCCGCCCAGCAACCGCAAGCAACCCCTGCCAACCATGGCCTCTGAGAACGAGGCCGAGGAGCAGATGGACCAGGTAGAACAGTCACAGTCGACGACAAGCTCTGGCTGGGTCAGTGTGGAGGACGCGGACAGTGGTACCGGCACGCCTAAGGAGGTGTGCGAGATCGACTTTGTCACTCTGGGCATGTTCATCATTGGTATGTTATTTGTCTGGCTCTTGCTTTTGCTCTGGTTCTCTGGCTCTGGGTCTGGGCCTTTGTGTCACGTTCCTCCCGTCGCGTCACTTTGATTGTTCTGTTGCTGCCCGCTGGGCTTTGTCTCACACATGCATCTCTTTCTCACTCTCCTTCCTCACATATGTCCCTTCATATTGCTGTGTGGGATGGATGGCAAACTTCCTTGGCAGCTTGCATACACCTTCTTCCAGTCTTGGGTAGCTTCTTGCCTCAGAGAACTGAATGAAATGATGCTGCTTCGTGCTGTGCTGGGCACTGTCGCCGCCCTCACCTTCATCTGCTTCCACCAGCTCAAGAAATCCCTCCTCCCCTGGCTTCCACATCTCCCCACCTCCCTCAAACCTCCCAACAAAGCATCCAACCAGCCCACTAACGCCTCTCCACAAGACCATATCGAGTACCTACCACCTCGCCCCGCAGAGACCGACATCCTCGGCGGCGCCGGCTCCTTCTCCGCCCTCGGCGCCCGCCTCTTCTCCCCGGGCCCTCTCACCTCCAAGACCGTCGGCTGGATCGTCGACCAAGGCTCTGACTTCCCGCCCGCCGTCACCTCCCTCGTCGACTCATGGCAGACCTCCGCCCTCCTCCGCCATGACCCCGCCCGTCTCACCACCCGCGGCTGGAACGGCTACGTCGACGACCACGGCACCCGCGCCTTCAAGTACACGACCCCGAAGAAGCGCCTCACCGCGCAGGACCTCGCCGGCACCCCGCTGCTCCAGTCCAAGGCCTTCCACATGGTCTGCTCCGCCGACCGCTGCCGCGAGCTCGTGGCCGAGATCTCCGCGCTGCGCAAGGACGCCAGCCCGGACGACGAGTACACCAAGCCCCTCATCATCTGGGAGCCCGTGCCCGATCTCTGCACCCCGGACGAGCTCCTCAAGCTCACAAACTGCCTGCCCCTCGTCGACGTGTGCTCGCCCAACCACGCCGAGCTGGCCGCCTTCATGGGCGACACGGGGCTCGACCCAGATACGGGCGAGATCAGCACCGCGGCCGTCGAGCGCGCGTGCGAGCAGCTGCTGGGGTCGATGCCGCTGTCGAGTTTCACGCTTGTGATCCGCGCCGGCGGCAAGGGCTGCTACATTGCGCGCAACGGCGGCCGGGGCACGAAGAAGAAGAAGCAGGCGGCGGCGGCCAAGAAGGACGGGCGTCGCAAGGCGGCGCTCGGCCACCGCGGCGCGATGCAGCCCGACACGGACATGATGAGCCTCTTCGCGGGGCTGCTGCAGCCCAGCGAGGACGGCGACGAGGAGTCCTTCAGCTTCATCCGCGACGACGACACTGCCGACGACGACGACGACGCGCTGGACATCGACCCGGGCCTGGACACCTGGCTGCCGGCGTACTTCACCCCCGCGCAAACAGACCGCGTGGTGGATCCCACGGGCGGCGGCAACACGTTTCTAGGCGGCATGGCGGTCGCGTTGGCGCGGGGCAAGGCGATGGAGGAGGCGGCGAGTTGGGGCAGTGTGGCGGCTAGCTTTGCGATCGAGCAGGTTGGGGTGCCGGTGCTGGGGGAGCATGACGGGGGAGAGGAGACGTGGAACGGGGTCAAGGTTAGCGATAGGCTGGCTGAGTTTTATGATAGGATTGGATTCTCGCCTGAGGGTGTCTAGCTAGGTGGTGGTGGTGGAGAGGGCGTGGTCGCAGAAAACCGCAAAAATGTGCGGTGAAGCGCTACTTCGGGTTCATGAGTGCATGGGTTGGGATCTCCGGGAAGGCGACGAGCACACTTACCGCTTACATGAGCGAAAAGGACTGGCATGCATGGGAAAAGAGATAGAACGATAGATGGAGGCGTTGTTCAGGGCGGTATTACTACTTCACTTTCATCTGGCTAGAGGGTTCGGACGGACGGAGGGTGGAATCATCGTATTCTCATCTTGCGAGGCGTTCTTGTCATTAATAAATGCATTTTTTTCTCGTTCCTCCCAAGGACCACGCTGCTAGCACTATCTTGCGTGCAAATCTTGCATGAATAAAACAGTCCGTCCTGTCCCTATTTACCCAACGCCGGAAGTACAGGTACATACACGACCCTGCCCAATTGCTCATACGACTCTCAACACCCCTTGCACTCCCCAATCTAGATCTTGTACACAAGATTTCCAGCGGCATACCTAGAAGTCAAGAATCAGCATCCACAGATCAACAGAGGAAAAGGGTGGGAAGCAAAAAATGAAAGTCGGCCACTCACATGAGCTGATTATCGTTATCCATCTTCTTCAGCGCCTTCTGCGCCTCCTCTCTATCAAATGGGACAGCCCGTGGTCCCAGTCTCGCATTGACCCGCTCGATGAGCGGCTCCAACTCTGCAGCGTCGTCCTCAAACAGGTCTGTGTTCATCAGCGGACCCAGAGCAGACCGGAATGCCGCGAGCCGGGCAGCGCTAATGGGAGCCTCGTCTCCGTTGAGGCTGAGATTCGCCGCGTCGCTGGCCAGGGCCGCTCCTTCGTCGCCCTGAGCCTGTGATGACGACGAACCATTTACCGTCTGACTCTCGAGCTGGGATGCTGGGACGGACGAGGCGAAGGACAGCTGAGACTGGCCATTTGTGCCGGAAGAGGGCCCTGTGCGGTTGGACCGGCGTGGTGCTGACTGCGAGTCTTCCTCGTCTTCCTCGTCGTCGTCATGATGCGCGCCATTGGTACCATTCGTACCGTTGGTGCCGTTGGTACCGTTAACGCCATTTCGTCGTCCAGCCCGCGCAGAAGCCCTAGCAGATCGACTATGCGCCGCCGATGATCCACGCGCTGTTCCGTTGGGGGCATCGTCGTCATCATCGCTGTTCTCACTGTCCTCGTCCGAGCTCATTGTAGGCTGAGCAGTCGTGCGCCTTCGCTTCTTGCGAGACTCATCCTCGACAACCTCCTTGAACAAGGCAAACCGCAGAATACTCTCCGCAGCCGCGGCATCACGCTCGTCAACGCGGTTCGACAATCTCGATTTTGCGTGGGCGGTAGCGAGACGAATCAGCGTTTCCAGTGTACGCACAGTCATGGGAGACGTGCGTCGCGTGTTCCCCTCCAGGTCGTCGTTGCGCAGGCCGACGTAAATATCAGCAATACGCTCCGCGGCCTCCTGGCTGAGCACAGGCTTAATACGCGTCTTGGCGTACTGGATGTACTTCTTCATGAAGGGGATGCTGAGGACCTTGGGGGTCTTGTTCGAGCCCCTTCCACTGACCATACCGGCGTGCAGCATGGCGTCGAACTTTTCGTACATGGCGGTCGGAGGTTGCTTATCGTTCTGGGCCTGTCCGCCGACACTGAGCGACTGGTTTCCATTCTCGCGCACCGGTGCGCCTTCTTCTGTTCCAAGAGCACGGTAGCGGTGCATGCGCAGCACGTGCTCTGAGATTTGTCGGTCGCGAGTGTCCTCGATGTCGTCGGTGACGACGAAAAGCAAATCGAAACGTGAAAGAAGGGAATCCGGCAAAGCGATGTTCTTGTGCGGGTCCTTGTGCGGGTCGTACTGGCCGAAGATCGGGTTGGCTGCTGCAATGACACTGCAGCGTGCGTTCAAAGAAGTGTGAATACCAGCCTTGGCAATGGTGACAGTCTGCTGCTCCATGACTTCGTGAATAGCCACTCGGTCAACATCGGACATCTTGTCAAACTCGTCGATACACACCACACCACGGTCGGCCATCACCATGGCACCAGCCTCAAGCCGCCTCTCGCCAGTCTCCTTGTCAGAAGTAACGGCAGCCGTGAGACCGACACCAGAGGATCCACGACCTGTCGTTGCGATGGCTAGCGGTGCTGTATTGAGAACAAAACGCAAGAGCTGTGACTTGGCAGTCGACGGGTCGCCAACCATCAGAATGTTGATGTCACCACGCAAGTGCGTGCCATTCTCCAGGTTCTTTTCCACGCCACCCAGAAGCATGAGCAGAATGGCCTTCTTGATGTGATCATGGCCATAAATACTGGGAGCCAAAGACTGCGAAAGGAGCTCAAACAGATTCCTCTTCTTTGCAATCTGGTTGATATTCCGCAGATCAGTGTCCGTGATGGCAGCAGTAGCCAGACCGCCGCCAGATTTTGAGGCCAGAAGCACGATGTTGTTCGCGAGTATGACCGTCTTGAACAACGCGCTGCTGTGGTTGGCGTTCCTGTTACCCAGCGTCCTGTAGATACCAACCAGTTGAATGCGGTCTCCTGGTTTGACCTTGTCCACCAGGTCGTCGTCGAGTATCACATCCACACCCCGCGGCAGCTGCCCAGCCGGCGCCCTCTCAGGCATCTCCTGTATCGAAATCGACTGGTGGTCCCTGTATGTGCACCACCCATACTCCGTCATAAGCGGGTTGCCCTTGTCATCCTCCTGTGGGTACACACTGTTCGTCGTCTGCCCATTCGTCATGGTCTGGTCGCGGTACTCGCGGAAGTGGAACTTGTTCTCCGTCTCATTGTAGTGTATACTCTTCACGATCTTGGGGCGGATCAAGCTGCAACGCGTCACGATACCCTCGATTGACACCATCTGGTTCAGTAGCTGCGCGGACAGCGTCCGCGGGTTGCAGGCATGCAGGCCAAAGCTGCCGGCCCAGGCGCAGTAGTACATGACCTCGTCGTCGATCTGGTCGGGTCGGGCGTTGGTGACAGTCTTGACAATCTGCTTGAGGGCGTGGTTGAAGGCAAGGGTCCAGTCGAAGGGGGTGAGGAGGAGGCCTTCTGCCATTTCGGGATTGTGGTCGCGCACATGGTCGATGTTGACTACCAGACGGCGGTCGTTCTTCTGGAGCATGAGAATGATGTCGGACCTGTAACTGCGGACGTTGGGGTCATCTATGAGTAGAGTTTAGAGCTTCAGTTAGTTGTCATGCTCTGTGTGCCAGAAACCGCAAGGAGGCTTCACGAACTTGGGTCGAGGAATTCTTCGGCCTGACGGACGCGGTCTCGCGACCCCTCGTCGCGCAGCAAAAGACTATCCATGATGCCGGCTGTCTGAAGGTTTCCAGTCGTGTTTGGTAAATGATTCACAACGAGTGGCAATGCAGAATAGTACGGGAGTCAAGAAAAGGACGGAAGTTGAAGTGTGGGCAGTAGTGAGGTTGTGTGAGTGGAAGTGCGCGAGGCACGAAAAAGAAAGAGAAGACGCGTCGAAGTTAAAGTGGAATCTCGCCAGACGCGCCGAGTCGCGCCTGCCAATCAACTTACACGACGCGAACAGGGATTTAGATGGGTTCATCTTATCCCAGATTTAGAGCAGACCGCCGAGACGACACGCCACAGTGCCGGCGGTACGACTATAGCTGGTCTGAGACTCCGAGATTACTAAAGGGTACGTTGATGAACCCCTCGGAATCAAGTTCAATCTCGTGATGGCTGGTGATGCTTCGGCTCTTAGTACTGGCCATTCCAAGATTGAGAGCATGTCCCTACCTAGATGACTGTGTTTTCACGGTAGGAATAGACACATATAAATGCACATCCTCAGTTGCTCCTCTTACACCCGGTAATTCATCAATTTGATATTGCGCTAACTCACTACTCACAAAAGCTACCTTGGTATAGTAACTATACCCGTGCCGGCCCTGTCAACTCACATCCCAGGCACTTCCTACATCTATTTCCAAGCGTTCAGACCAGCCCAAGGATCAGCCTGACCAGAAGGTTGCTGCTGCGTCGAAGCCGGCCTCTGCTGCTGCTGTCCACCATATCCGTAGTCCTGACCATAGTGCATCGTCTGCTGCGGTCCCAGCGGTGGCGGCCCGGGAGGCGGCGGGGGCGGCACGAAGCCGGGAGGAACGTACGTTTGCGGGACGGAAGCCTGTGGGGCATGGTGGGGGTTCCCGTAGGTTTGGGAAATGTTGGATGGGGGCGCGTGAGGGTTGCCGTAGGTGCTGTGTGGTCGTGAGGCAGATTGACCGAAGGATGTCTGTGTTGGGGGTGGTGAGGTCGGCCCTTGGCGGTAAGCAGATTGTCCTCCGAATGTCGTTTGTGTCGGTGGTGGCGACGTTGGACCTGTGCTACGGCCATATGTGCTGGGGTTGTACGCCGATTGGTACTGCATCTGCGTCTGGTTGGGTGGCGGCGAGGATGGTACTTGGTATTGGCCAGCGAAGTTGGTCTGTGGGTATCGCGGTGCCGAATTCTGGAAATTCAGCGGCGATGGTGTGGTGCGACTTGTGTTTGTGAGATTGGGTGAGCTTGTTTGGGGTTCCATCGACATCCGCTCCATCAGTCCTCGGATCCGTTCCTGCTCGAGTGCTGCTTGTGCGCTCTTGTTCGCGGCCCGGTCTTGTTCGATCTGGTTCAGGAGCTGCGCGCCCTCGGATCGACGGTTGTTTACGAATGTCTCGACATTCTTCTCCAGACTTTCAACGGTCTGCTTCATCTCTGCGTACCATCGCCTGGCGCTTTGAAGACCCGCTTCGAGATCGAGGAACTCTTGGTATGCCCGCTTGTATTTCCCAATGACTGAGCTTCTCTGTCGCTGGATCGTCTCATATTTGCTCTGCTCTGACCTGACGCGCTTGTCCTGCAACAAATTGTTGAAGCTGACGGTCAGCTCTTTCATCAGAGATGACTGCTTGTGATTGGCCTGAAGCAGGCGTGTTGTATGAGGTCGGAACTTCTCAAGCTCTTGCTGGAAAAGCTGTTGCTCATAGTTGGCGATGGACTTTTTGTTCAAAATCAAGATTTGAGAGATGTCATCGTTGTGAACCTGTGCGCTTGGTCAGTATGGTTCCAACAATCAAGCGCGGATACTCCACAAACCTTGTCTTTCAGATCTTTGAGGACCTGGTTCCGCTCCCTCTTGATAAGATTCAACTTCTTCAGGATGTCTTCAACCTTCTTGATTTGGTCCATCACACTGGGCCCGCTGTCCTCGAAGTCGGCGTCCAACAAATTCGGCTCCATGGCAGGGCTTCCGCCTCCAGTTGAGTTCCCTCGGACTTTGCTGACGCCCTTCTGGAACAGTGCGTCAACGGTGCCATTTTGAGCCGCTGATCGCATCTCCTCGAAGATCTCCTGGTTCTGCTGCAGCTTTGCAGCCAACTGCGAGTCGCTCTTCAACGCCTCCGCCAGCGCCTCGCGGTAGTTTCGCACGTCGCCCCTAAGCGTTGTGGTAAGTCGTGCGCTGGGTTGTTGTGTCCACTCGCCCTCATACTTTGAGCGCATCTTCTCGCAGACCCCTTCCTCCATGTCCAATTGCTGTGAGCATTTGTCCAGCGACAAAATCGTGGCGTCCCTCTGCGACTGCAAACCATCGAAAATGGTGCGGGGATTCTCGTGTCCTGCAACGTCGTCGCACCAAGTCCTGAAGTCCTCATCGGGGAGGATGTCCTGATCGAATCCGCCCTTGAGAACCTGCAACGCCCCTGGTAGTCTGAGGTAGTCCAAACTTGCAGCCATTTCACCATTGGCCAGCTCCACCCTCTCGGTCTCCGCCCTCACCAGCTTGGCCTTCTCTTCGTCGTACAGACTGGCAGATTCAGTCACCGCCAAAGGAACAATCTTGGAGAACAAGTCGGGCCCGGTAATCCGTTGAATGTCCTGACCTGCATACAATTCGCTGACCGGTATGGGCTTTGCCGCCGGCAATTTCGCAACAGGAGCAAGACTGGCCTCTGGCGGCACAGCCTGGTGGTAGATGTAGTCATTGTCTTTGACGAATTCCTTCAATTTCTCCTGGACGTTCGCGAGATGGCGCTTCGTGTGCTCGACAAGAAGACTGCCGCAGTCTGCCTGAAGATTTGAGCTGGGTGGGACAAAACCTGGGAAACTGCTGGCGCCCTTCGCGGCTTCTTTAGCCAGATTCTCAGCAAGTTGAAGTCTGCCAATAGCCGTTCCGTGGGAGTCCGCGTCGTCATCGGCCAGCGCCTGGTAGTATTGCGCCACAGAGTTGAGTAGATTTGCTTTGATCTGGGGCAAGTCAGTCAATTTCCTTTTTCAGATTCCAAGCCACAGCATGTAACGCTGCCAAATGCCTACCTGAACCATCAGAAGCCACACTTTCTCAAAGATAGCCTTGGTGACGTTTTCCTGGACGCCCTCGACAGACTGACTGTAGAGAGTGCCGGCTTGGCTTGCAAGCTTGGCCAGCAAGGCCACCTTCTTTTGATCGGCCACTTGCTTCTCCAAAAAAACCTCCTGCGCCTGGGCCAGCGTTATGCTTATCAAAGTCTTGACAGTGTCTCGGCTCAAGTCCACAGAGGGCGCATGGAGGAAGTTCTCGTTTATGTAGGTGAACATGCCGGCGGACGCTTGGAAGGAGTGGTAGGCGGTCTTGAGGCCGGTGTCCTCGGACCGGGGCTGGTTCGCGGCATGGCAGGATAGGACGGCGGATATGTTGAAGATGATGGATGCTTTCTCGAAGGCTAGCGAGTATTGAGAGGTCGGTTTGTGGGTAAAAGCATCGAACCTGGTTGAGAAGAATGGTGTCAGCAATCTGAAGCGTCAAAGAACGAACGAGGCGCGCATCGGAGCACAACGTACCAGGTGAAGCTGATCTTGATGTGCTGCTCGTCGACGGGGAAGCGCAGATCGAGCAACTCGAGCTGGCCATAGTATCTGTAGAGAAGGTCCCTTCCAGCAGTGCTATCCTTGCCTGCGCCCCTCATGTCCTGGCGGAGGCGGTTGAGGGTGGCGCATTCCTCGGCGTATCGCTCCGGGTCGTCGCCATAGGTGTTCTGGATGTAGTGTTTGAGGGGATGTATCCAGTCAATCTCGTTGGTGGCCTTGAGCGGCACGGAGATCATTGGCATCTGAGCCATGATGTTCGATGGCTCTTGGGCGGAAAGTAGCTAGCTACCTAGGTTAGGTAGTTGGTATTCGGATGGGTTTTAGGGTTCGGCGGGGTTTCGAGTTGTGGTACGGACTCTGGAGCTTGCAAGGGTGGGAAGCGGGATGGGAAGGGCAAGCAATGTTTGCGATGGCAAGCTCTCAGCCCAGGCAGATGTCGCGAGGATAAGTGTTCGTCCAGCTCATCACGGCGGTGAGGCGTCGAAATACGTGGCGGGGGCAACTTGATGATGTAGGTCCCAAACCAAGACTCTCACGCTGCGCAATCCACACACACACACACACACACACTTTAGGTAGCTGCCGGTACTGCAGGTACTCTTGATAGGCGTTCCACCACTGAGGTACAGAACGAGCTTGGCGTCAAGACAAAATAGAAGATGTAGTTTTGCAAAATGAAGTCGTGGAAACGTGTTTCACCGGCTCGACAGCAAATTGGGAGCATGCAAGTTGTAAATAATAAAGTAGTCGCTTCGTCGCAAGGGAAAAGAAGCACAGCGTCGATGAGGGCTGGGCCGCCTTTCCTGGCCGCTGACAGTCACTGGCGCAGCACCAAGTCGGGAGTGTCCTTGGGCGGCCGGGATATTGCTGGGATAGGCCTGGCTCACCACAGGACTTGCGCCTTAGCCGCCAATGTCACCCTGGCCTTCTCGACTTCCTTCAGCCAAACAACCTGCTTTCCCCCCTTCACGATGGCTTCGCATCCGGTCTCATGAATTCCAAATTTGGCTGGTCCACTTCTGTTGCGCCCACCCTGCCAGTCCGTATCTCCCTCGGTCCTCTCGCCGCCTACCGCCATCAATGTAGGTACTTACTTATCTTAGGTACACGCACACAGAGACCCAACTGCACCGATACCTGAATGCGATGCGAGCCCGTCCCGGTCATATTCCCATGGCCCGGCGCAAAGGGCAAGCACAGATATGTTGGCCTGCGTATGTGTCTGCGCCTGTCCCACCCAGCAGTCACGCTCTATGCACTCCTTACGACCACTCAGCGCCTGCGGCAAGCCCAGACGCCTTGGGCAACCCAGCATAAGCGGGCAATCCTCGCCTATCGACCAGGGTGTTCTTGTGCAGCCGCGGATCTACAGATGCGGCGCAATGTGGCCTGTTCTGCGACCTTGCGCCGAACTGGTTCTTATTTGATGGCTTCGTCGCGTGGAAATGCCTGATTTCAGCCTGTCATTGCTGTGCAGGAATTGTATATCTTTTTCCATTTCGGCCTGAAAACCTTGGGAGACCTTGAACTAAATGATGCTGCGGGCTGTGTGAGCAGGTGCTACCCCAACTCAACTGTGAGCAACACGGATTCGGCAGGCTCAGCGGCCAGCACGAGTGCTCGACCTGCTGGCAGGCGTTCCCCGCGGGCATGGACACCCGCGACCGACACTGTGTTGAGATGGGCCTGTTCCCGCCCGAGCGGAAGTGCTGCTTCTGTCCACTGGCATTTGATTCGAGGGGGCTGCTGGAGGAGCACAACAGCGAGGCGTGGCCTTTTGGCTTCCGTTGCCGGTGCTGTGTTGGTGAGCCGATGGTGAGAGTCGGATCCGACGATGTGAGGGAGGTGGCGGAGCAAAAGAAGGAGATGCACTTGTGGTCGTGCGCATTTGCAAGGGCTTTCCGACTGTCCTTGAGGGCTGTGAGTCTGCTTTCCCGTACGTTCGTCAGGGTGAGGATGACTCCGGGCTTGTTGAGAAGCACGATTCAAGGAGCACGGCAACTGCGTCCAGTGTGCCCGCGTGTTTCGGGGCTGCAAAAAGCACTTGAAGGAGATGGTGCGTCGACCCTCACATCCCAAGCCCCTTCTCTGTGCCATAACCTGGAGACTGGCACTCTACTCTGTACAGAGTATTTGCGCTTTGAGAAGCATACAACGACTAGTGTCACGTGCCTGTTCTGCGACCGCAACTTTGCTCAAGGCTCCGAGCTCGATAAATCACCTCGAGTGTGGCGAGTGCCTCGACCCCATCATCTCACCCAGCAAGTGCTGCACGCCGACTTCATCGCTCGCAGGGACCCTACGGGTTGGTGGTCGACGCTGCTTCCTGACAGGGCGCTGGTCATTGTTGTGCTGAGAGACCTCAACATCGGTGCGGATGCTGAGACGTTTGATCTTGTCGAATAGCCTAAGGCTGCTGCTGTGCCAGATGCTTTCACTTAACAAGAGGATTGCATCGGCACAGAAGAAGTCAACAAGGTTTTCGGCCAGAGCTCCGTCAAGGCGGATGAGTGCTCCGAATTGAAGACCTCCGACAAACCGTCTCTATTTTGTAGCCACTTCGGAGTAGCTTATGGCGTTCCCTATTCATTACAGTACTGTATATACAGCTACCATCCACCTACAATACTACCCTAGCCTCTATGGCCGTGGCTTACATATTGTGCACTCTCCGGCATGGTGTGCACTGCAAGCCGCCGTCAGTGATGGCGTGTACATCCACGGCTGCCACTGCCTACTGTAGATCCTGCAGCCGCTGTCCATGCATCAGGTAGGCGCCCGAGAAGCCGGACTACGCCCAAATGGTCACCCAATCTAGGGCCGCCTGCATATCTAACCTCCCAGCCTCGTGCGGGGGCTTCACTTTCTTTCTGCCATGTTTGCCTGTTCTGAAAACACCCAGAGACATGAGCTCGAGTCCAATCTAAACCTGCTTCCTCCGCCGCAGCTTGCAAACATGGCAGAGGTTTTCGCTATGTGCTGGCGCCGAACCTTTCGCCGTTATCGAGTGGACAACGACGGAGCGGATCAGGAAGAGTAACTACAAGACAGAGAATCATGTCCGGGCAGTTTACGAGCAAATTAGAATTACCTTTTGGGACATGATGGCTAAATCGGAATCCAACAGCTACTGTAAAACAAGCAGGGACGCTGGCGCGAACGAAAAGGACTTGGAGGAGAATAAGGACTCCATCAAAGGACTCGGACAGAAGTTATTGACAATCCTCGAGAAGTAGAAGAGAAAGAAGCAAAACAAGACATGGAGAATGAGGATATCAGGCGGAATCGAAGCGTGGAGAGGCCACCGGAAGTGACGTAGACCGTAGTCACTGTCGTGCTCAATTCTAGGAGGCATTTTTGCTGTGTTCCCGCTTTATGTGATGATTACTGGGCACCTGGGCAGAATATCCAGCGCCTTGAAAGATTGCCCCGAATCATCATAAGTCAGAACTGCAGACGAACATAGCCCGACCTCACTTTCCACTTGGTAGATACGTTATACAGAGTAGAATACCTCAATATCCAGAAGTCGATAGCCGGGAACGCAGCGGCAGGGCCGCCGAGTCCAGGCTCGACAGCAGGACACAACACATGGCAATGGCTCAGATGCAAGAACAAGTTGCAGCAGTTGGCTAGCTGCGGGACAAACGCGCGGCCGTAGGGCTCGCCTGATGAAAATCGGTAGGCTGCACAAGAACTTGTTCACAGGCGCTCGGGAACACGATGAGAACGATTTCGGGCTACTACCACTGTATTAATAATGCGAAGTAGGAATATAAGCGGAAGACAAAAGAAGCGCCGGTTCCCGCGTACTAAAATATACATTATGGCGCAGGATAGCCGCTAATACTTTCGTAGTTCGTACAGGCTCTGGCCAAGACACACTCAGCCAGCTGGCCCACAAGATACTTAGTACGCGGTCTGGTCGAACTCTGAGGCCGCTCATACGGATAGCAAATTCTGGCAAACCCAAGATGGCGATAGGAGACCGATCAAGCCCAAAGGGCCCCTACAAGCTGGTGACATGCAACCAGAACCCAGAGCGTGCGAAATTAATCGTCGGAAGGCTGATCGAAGAAATCAAGAATACCTATTCAATCAACTACCTTGCGAACAGCCCCAGTAAGCCTCCTATCCACTGCTTGTGAGGCAGAAATTCTTGAGGCACTGACGCCGGAAGCAGACATCGACGGCGTGAAAGCCATGATGGAGCAGCACCGTCCGGATTTACTTGTGAGACCTCGTCTGGCACAGAGCTCAAGGCCCTGCATGCACCCGACCAGAAGAAACCATGGCTGATTTTGTTCTGACTAGTTCACGGCGTCTATGTGGACACCAGAAGAGGCGAAGCAGATCGTTGCGATCGCGAAGGAGATTGTGCCGGATGTGAAGACGATGTCGATGCCCAAAGGTATGCACGCGGAGAAGGGCATGGATGGGGTGATCGAGTATGCCAAAAATTACTTGCCAACTATTCTTGAGTAGTTCAGCTGAGCCTACTTCACTCAGGGGCGTCCGGATAGCCCCTTGAGGAACGGCACACTTAGTTCCTAGGTACGGATTTGCTACAATGCTAGTTCTCAAGCTGCTTTACCAACGAGTCCCACTGAAAACCTGACAGCACTCAGAGGCGGCCGTGCAGTTACTTCTCTTCCTTCATAACATTGTAGAGACTGCCGATATGAGGCAGAATCTCCACGGCGAACTCGTCGCCGTCGTGCAGAGTCACCCTGGGCTTGCGGCCCCATCCAATGCCGGAGGGTGTTCCGGTGATACTGTAGACGTCAGCATGCTGTCTTTCTAGTAGCAATAACGAGTTACTCACATGACAGTTCCAGGCGGAAGCGTCGTGCCCTGAGAGCACCAGCTGACCAGTTCCGGCACGTCGAAGATAAGATCACTGCATCCACGTCAGCAAAATCCACTCAAAGTCAAAGCCGGCATGGAAGTCTTACTCCAGTCCACTCTCCTGCACAACCTTGCCATTCAGCAAACCCCTCATCTTGAACTTAGACGGATCACTGAACGTCTTTGCCGATACAAGCGTCGGTCCAATGGGGCAGGCATCGTCATATCCCTTGGAGTAACTCCACTGGCTCTGGTTCAACTGGGTCACACGGCTAGAGATGTCGTTCGAGGCAGTGTAGCCCAGCACGTAGTCCAGCGCGTCCTCCTTAGAGACATTCTTTGCCGTCTTGCCGATCACCACAGCGAGCTCGGACTCGTAGTCGGCGCAGTCATCCTTGAGCGTGTGCTTGGGAATTGGCGTTGGCGCCGGCCAGGGGTCGGCCAGGGAGGTGTGCGGCTTCCTGATATTGCCTGTCATGAGAAAGTGCATTACGATAGTGAATAGATGCCAAAGGTAGGGGCAAGGTAACGCACATGAAGACAACGGGCACATCAGGCACAGCCATGCCGGCCTCGGCGGCATGCTCCCGGTAGTTGAGCCCGATGCAGCGAATGGTCCCGACCTCTTGCTGGGAGAGAGGAGAAAGCACACGGTCGATGACCTCGACCTTGTCGGTCGGCGAACCGGGGCTCAGGACCGAGGAGCCGGAGAACACCTTGACCTTGACGTCCTCGCCCTTGCGGACGGCCACGCCGACGTCGACCTGAGAGTCCACCGGCTGGCCGATGAGCACGGTGCCGCTGCTGCCTTTGGGCGCGAAACGGACAACTGAGGAGGGGCCTTAGCTACAGAACCAATGTATCTATGGTGGACATGCTAAGCGTGAGACTTACGGCGTTCGAAAGACATGGTGGTTACTGTTCTGTATTGCAAGCGGTTTAGGAATTGGGTATTCTGAGCAGTTCTCAATAGACGAGAAGAGAACATCGAAGGATGAAAATGATCGCAAGTCCGATAGCTTCTTAGCAGTCTTCACTCTGAGAATGTAACCTTTTAGCCTGGATGGTGAGGGGATGCAGAAAAACGACCGAGATCGGGTACGCCGTGCCGGAGTATCCCCGCATGGAGCGGAGGTCCGGGGCTGGGAGTACCACAGCAGCAGAGGCCTCGACAACACACAATACTGTACTACATACAGACGAAAATGCACTGCAGATGACAATATCGACCCAGTCGATAAGAGTAGTCAGGGACCATTGTAGTCGAGGAATATTGCGTACGGGGGTTTCATGCAGACTACTTATACATACCAAGGACGTGTCTCGCTTCGCATCAAGAGGTACTATCAGGTCGTATTATCAGGTCGACCCTCTGAACAAGCCCATCCCACAACCCATATATCTAAAAGTCTAAATTGAAATCTGAAAAAAGAAGCACCAATCTGTCAAGCGACTCAAGGGTATCTGCAGTAAAGACAAGCTAGCCGCAAAGTACAATCAAGTTTCTTCCCATCCCGGATTAGTACCAAGCCATAGACCGTACGCCCCGGTGTAATGTTCTCAGGCCCCAACAAAGGAAATGACAATTCTCAGTCACTGTTCACCCTTCTCATCCTATACTTCTTCATCTCACGCAGCCTGCGCAATCTCCGTAACCATACCCTGTTCATTCTCATCCAGCAGATCCGAGACCTTCCTCAGATTCAGAATCATACTCTTACCAAGCCCAACAAGAAGCAGCTTCTCGGCATTGGCAGGCAAGCCCAAGTAAGTAGGCGGCTCCCTCTCGGGAAGTTTCTGAATCCAGCCCATGAAGTCTTGCATGGACGTGCCAGATGGCACCTCGAGACTGCCCTCCTTGTCGGCGCCGTCGACCAACTTGTGGCCGATTTCGTAGGCATCAGGAGTCAGGAATGTGTTGACGAGCTGGTTGAGGAGCTTGAAGTCGCCCTCGTCGTCGATCTTGCCGCCGTAGGTCTCCGTTACAAGGTACCGGATCATATCCCAGGGGATATTCTGCGGCGCAATATTGGTCCTGTTCTGTGCCACTGTCTCGACCCATGTATCGATGACAAACGCAGAGCATTCATACTGTTCCATCATATTAGCTTGTGCTTCGCAAAGTGCTGTTAAGAAGGTGGACTACTCACGTCACTATCATTAAACTCCCAGAAGCCCTTCCAACCGAGATTTGGAGCATACCGCAACCGCTCTTGGATGACCGCATGCAGAAAAGACAGCAAGAGGTACAGCCTCTGGCGCTCCACGGGACTCTTGGAAGGTCTAGTCGACAGCGAAGACATGGAGTCCTTCATGTTGGCACGCACACCAGCAGGTTGCTCGTACATGAGCACACGAGAAGCGCGGAGTAAATTGACGGGGATCTTGGGGCTGGACTCCATGGACAGGAACAGCCTGAACTCCGGGTTGGGATTGAGCGACTCCATACGCTTCTCGAGACTCTGTAGCCAGGTCGGTGCGAGATGGACGTTCTTGACGAGCACCCAAGAGCCAACTTGCGCGGCGTGGCTGACTGCCTTGTCGGCGCTTGCAAGGCCTTCGTTGGAACCCATGGCAATGTTGGTGCATCTGACCCGCGTCCGCTCCACCAGGTTGTCAACCTTGTAGCTAGCGTCGAAGCCTGGGCTCGACACAAGCGCAATAGGTCTCGTTGCTGGCACTTCGGTGACAGTGGCCTTGAGGTCCTCTACAATGTCAAAGAGGTCGTCCCCGAAGACGAGGCCGACAAAGCGCTGGGCTGCAGGTACGAAACGATCCAGGCGGAAGAGCTTGACCATGAGCAAGGACAGCAATGCCTGGTCAGTAGGCTCGGCGCCATCATCCCAGACCTTGGGCACGTGGTTCTCTGCGATCTCTTCGGTGAGGAAGCGATCCCAATCTTCCGAAGACACTTGGTCGAGTCTGTCCACCAGAGCAGGTAGCTTCCGGGCTCTGGCAAACGCATCGTCCTTGCCCTCCACTTCAGTCGAGATGTCCTTGCCTTCGACCTTTTCATCAAGGATGACATCAATCAGATCCTTGTTCATCGGATAAGGCGAAGCTTGCGCAAGAAGCATGGCAAGAGTGATGCGGTCTTTCTGGAGAAGACCAAGCGCAGTCCTCTTGAAGGAAGCCACGAATAGATCCTTGACGATGATGTCGCGACGAACCTTATGATTGGTCTCCTTTGCCAGGTTCGAGTTGTTGTGCAGCACACTGTGGAAGATGTCCAGGAAGTATTGCAGTGAGAACTGGTAGAAGTGGTTGAGGTAGTGGAGCTGCTCAAGAACAGTGAATACCGCACTGCACGACTTGGCGATGACATCGTACTCCAGTGTGATCTGCTCGACCTCACCCATAACGCCTTCGGTGTTGCTCATCTTGGCTGAGATTTCAGCGGCTTCCGTCTTCAATGTCTCAAGAGTCTCGATGACGTTGTCATCATCAAGAATGTTGCCGCGGGACTCGTTCAGGGCCTGAAGCAGGCGCTTCTCAAGCTGCCGCAGGTGCACCTTGAACTCGCCCTGCAGCTTGATGAGGTTGGAACGCCTCTCATCCACATCAGGTCGCTCAGACTTCAGCGCGTCGTTTAGCGACTGGGTCTGAAGACTGCTCTGCGTAACAGTGAAATTCACAAAGGTGGTGCGACTGCAGATATCGGGAGCAAATGTGGCAGATGGGTCCCTGGTGGAGAGGTAGATCTTGAAGGACGGCGAGAAGTCGATCTGCTGCTTGCCGAGCTGGATGAGGACACGACCACCCGTCTTCTGGTACTCCTTGTTGAGCACATGATTGAGGATGGGGTCGAGGTGCTCCGCGTCTTGGATAAGGATTGGGTTGCCGAAACGGAGCGAACTCTCCAGTTGCTTTGTGAACGAGTCGTCTAAGAAGCTGGTGACTGTCAGACGACGATCCTTGCACTCCTTCTGCAAGAACTCGGTGACCCTGCCGGACGGATCGATGATCAACGGGTATCTGTTGAAGCGCTGGAGAATGATGGCGTTCTCAGTGCACAAGTCGTCCACCGGCAGACTGTTCTGTTGCCATCCCAGGCGCTCATCCGCCGTCGACAAGTACTCGGTGAACGGATTGTGCGGCTTGTACTGGATGCCAGAGAGATGCAGCTGGTGCAGCCAGTCGTCCAGCATCGACTTGCGGAAAGTCTGATCGTAGAGACCACTGTAGGCAAGGAAAGCTGCAGCGGTGAGCACGTCTCCGACCAAGGTGCTGATCTGTGTTTCGAAAGACTTGCTGCCCTCCTCCCAACGCACTCGCTCAGAGGACAAGCTGTCGAGCAGCTTCACTGACCGATCAACCTTGAACTGCACCCTCTGCATCTCAGACTTGATTGCCTGTGTTTCGCTGATAAGAGCTGCGTACTCGGTCTTGTAAGTCGCAATGCTCTTCTCAAGGTGAGCAATGTTGTTCTCAATAGCCTTTGCCTCAGCCTTGGTCTGCAGAGCCTGCTCCTCGAGCTGCTCAACTTCCGCCCTCAGAGGACCGACTCGGTCAAGGATCTCGGCGAAGTTGACCTGTGCCTCGACCCATTGTACCAAAGGACCACAAGCCTTACTGGCACGGTTGACCCTCTCGAATGTGAACTCCGGGTTCGACAAGAACTCGTTCCTCATCTTGATGCGCAGCGCCCTGGTCATCTGTCGCTCATTGTCAAAGTTGATAATGCTGGCGATGAAGTCGTCACGCCGAACCACTGCTTGAACAGCCTTCCAGTCGGCAACCTTGTGTCCGATGAGTGTGCAAACCGAATCCAAGGCCAACTTGACACCTGCGGGAGGTGTGTTCATCGACCGCACTTCTGTCAGGTGCTGCCTCTTGATGTTGCTGACGCTGGCCTTGGCTGACTCGACAGCAGGCTCGGCCTTGGCCAAATCCTCTAGCACGACACTCCTTCTTTCCGCAACTTCCGCCTCTTGAATCTCCAAAGCAGCCTGGACCTCAAGTGAAGTGGCCTTCCTCTGCTCCGCCTCTCGCTGGTCAGCCACCATGCGCTGCAGCTTCTCGTTTGCCTCAATATCCTTCTGCTCCAGCTGAGTCTTCTTCTCCGCCAAGCTCTCCCGCAAATCTCGAACCTTGTCGACAGTGTCCCTCAGCTTCTCCAGACCAACATTCAGATGGCGCTGCTGCTCCTCTAGGTCCTCCCGCTTCTCATTGTACAGCTTGACATACTGCGCGACAAAGTCCAAGAAGTGTCGCGGCGTCAGGAACGTGATCTTGCCTTGCTGGCGCTGCAACTTCTCGTTGAAGCGCTGCAGAGAGTAATGGATGTATACCATCGAGTTGACCACGGTCTCTCTGTGTGAAGGGGGCAAGCTGAGAGCGCGGTACGCAACTGGAATTGTATCGGGTGCCTGGAAGTTGGCGCGATCCAGGTCCACGGAATGCGTGAGCTCGTGCGCAACCTGGAACAGCGCTTGATCAGACCAGTCGCCGAACCAATTAAGTACGCAACGGTTGAATAAGGCGGGACTGGTCGCAGCCTTGGACGACAGACCATCCTCGGGCGGGTTCATGGTAAATACCACGTGCAAATTCTTGACAATCTGCGACGTGAACCACTTGTACAGTTCCTCCTGAGAGTCCAGGAGCAAGCCTTGGCGTTGCGCACCTTCCTTGCAGGCAGTCATCAGCGCCGCGAACTCGTCACCTTCGAAAAGACCAGGGACCTCTGCGTTGGCAAGCAAAGTGTTCATGCGCTCCAGGAAGCCAGAGTCGAGGACGTTCGACTCGTCCATGATGAAGCACATCTTTTCGCCCTTGCAACCGCAACGCCGCAACACTTCCCTCAGATCTTCGTCAAAGTCCTCGGCAGAGTACTTGCCATGAACCTTGATCTGGTACACCTTGAGACCATTCATCCAGGCAACGAAGCGAGACAGTGTCGTCTTGCCAGAACCGCTGACACCAATGAGGATGAGATGACCCTGCGGCTGTCTGAATACACGGTCGATGCGCAGAACGTGCTCAAGCACATCGTTGAACAGAATGAGGGGCACATCAACTTCCTCCTCGCAAAACGTTTTGAGACGAGCCTTGACAAAGTCGCGCAGTTGTTCGCGGTCGACTGGCACATAATTCTTGGAAAGCCAGTTGGAGAAGAGGATAGGTCCACCGAGAGCGTGTTGCTCGTCCACGGTGGGGAAATAGTCCAACGCAATTCTGCGCACAGCTTCGTCCGTCCACTTGCGCTCGTCTTCGGCGACGAGACGATCCTGGAAGAGACGCAGAGCTTCATGCGCCCAGATGCGGAGCAAGCCTTCGACGGACAATGTCTCCAGAGGACGGATTGCTTCGTATACACCACGCACCCATCGTGTCAGTTCACGAGGACTGTAGACGTAGTGAGGCTGGATCTTGGGCGTGAAGCGTTGCTGAGACTCGAGGTAAAACCGCACCATGGCCTGCGTGAGTGGCTCTGCGTATCCACGAAGCGAGGGCACAATCTTGAGAATTGCAGAATTGAAGGTTCCATAGATCTGGTGCAGAGACTGCTCGCCTGGGTAGTCGACCATGATGAGAGGCGCGTGTCTGAGGAAACGATCACCCATAGGGGTACGGCCTGCATCAGTCGGCGGGTTACAAGCACCAACAAACTGAATCCGATCCAGCGTGACCCAAGCCTTGTCGGAGGTTCTCCAGAACCCGTTGTGTTCGACAAGTTGGCGCAGAAACGAAATGGCTCTCTGCGTGCCGTATTTGTCCGGTGCGGGCAAGTTGATCTCATCACAGAAAATGACAAGCCAGCGGCCTATCTGCGTCGGAGACAACATGACACCGTTGAGTGTCTTCTTGTACTCGCAATACTGCTCGAACGTCTTGATGAGGAGATCAGGCGTCGTGGCACTCGAGAAGTTGAGACCGACTACCTCCATGTTGGGAAGCTTGCGAAGAGCGCTGAATAGCGTCATCGTCTTACCAGAGCCAGGAGGACCACAAAGAAGCAGTGGCTTGTGCTCGGCCAACCAAGAATAAAGAACGTCCTCGTGGCGAACAGTATCGAGAGTAGGAATAACCACGTCCGTTTGAGTGATAGAGTGGGTGTTGACCTCGATCGTTGGCACTTGATTCTGCCAAGGTGTCCACTCAGCCTGCGGTAGAGATACATCAAAATCAATGAGAGCACTGGTGCCGTCCAGAGGAGGCGACCCAAAGTCAGCCAGACCACAGACATTGTCGCCAAATTGCTTGCGGTCAGCGAGCGGGCAATCACCCGTCAGCGCCCAAACGAGAGCCAGCAGCAGCTTCTTGGAGATGAAAGCCTCGATTTGCTCTGGGTCGAGCCCGAAATCAACGTGCTGGTTGTTGTACTCGATGATGTCGCGCACAGCCTTGTTGAGAAGCGAGAACAGCGTGTTGAGTACTCTCGCCACGGTGAAGTCCATAATGTGATTGAAGCCTTCGGCTTCTTTGAGCGCGGCAAGAATGAAGCCGTCATTCTCCAGGTAGTTGTGCAGCAGGTCGGCCGCGTGTGTCTGGACAGCCAACGCCTTGGCAGAGCTCTGACCGGTCGCAACTGCGTCCTCGTCGAGATCCTCGAAAGCGACAGTGCGCAGTGTCTCAAGATAGTTGGCCACCATCATGCTTGGTGACACAGTGTCCTCGCTGAACCAGACCATACCGCAACGACTGACAGTAGCCAGGGTGGCGTATTTGAGGTTCTCCACCTCGAACATGATCCGGACATTGGCTGGCAGGTTGAGACGCTCACCATTGGGCAATGTGAGCAGTTTGTTGTCATCGAGCACACTGTTCAAGTTCTCAACCCATTCGGGGTCAACATCGCCATCAAAGACGATCCAGTGCCTTTTAGAGTCTTCGCCACGGAGGTTGTCCACGATTTTACGGAGGATACTTGTGAACAGACCATCAGTCCACTCGCGCGTAGTAGAGTCCAGATTGCCATACAGAGCCTCCTTAGACATGACCTTGGAGTCAATGACGTGAGACACGCCCTCGATACCCTCGACCTGGTGCAGAGCCTCAAGCAAAAGCCTCCAAGCAGCTGACTTGCCGGAACCAGAGTTTCCGACCATCATGACACCATGGTGGATCTTCTGAATCTGGTAGAGTTGGAGAATCTTGGTCATCCAAAGATCGTTGACCACGAGATGCCTCTCGCCAGCCAAACGTCGGATGGCTTCTTCGAGCTTGTGCAGGTTGGCGGGCACGTATTTGACACTGGGAAAGCACTCCTCTTCGATTCCCATCATGATCTCGACATCAGACTTGATCAGCTTGGGTGCGATAGTTTCGCGGATACTCTGTACAATGATCTCGGGCTCAACGACTTCTTCGGCACCAAGGTTGCCTCCACTTTCAAGGAGTCGAGCACGCTTCAGGCCGCCAGAGCTGACCAGAACACTCTTCAAAGCACGCAGACCAAAGTCATAATGAGCTTGCTTCGACAATTTGTCAGCACACTTGTCGAAGAATGGCACTGTGTGCTTCGACAGCTGTTTGGCTTGGTTGAATCCTTGCGAGTACAGCATGACCTCGGCAATGAGTTCCTTGTCAGGCTTGGACATAGCCACGCTTCGGAAGAGCTTCTTGAGATTGTCGGGAAGATTGGAACGGCCAGCATAGCCGGGGTTCATGGTAATGAAGATACCCGTATCCTCGTTGACGTGGAGTTGCCGACCAACAAGCTCGATCTGCGCTTTGTCGTCCGTCACACCTTCCTTAAGTCCAAGCTGGATGTTCTGGATCTGCTGGGACACAGCAGACAGAATTCTCTCCTCCAGTCGGTTGAACTCATCGAAACAACCCCAAGCGCCTACTTGGCAGATACCGAGGAAAATACGACCCATTGCCTGGAAGTCAAAAGTGTCGTCACAGCAAAAGACCAAAGTGAATCTACCCAATTCCACACCAAGGGCTTTGACAGACTCTGTCTTTCCGGTTCCTGCAGGCCCGTATGGTGAGCCACCGAGACGTTGACAGAGACCTTGTGTGAGCGTGAGGAAGCATCTGTCTGTAAGCGGTGTCCTGACCAATCTGTCCGGCACACCGAGGTACTCGAAGCCGTAGTTGAGCTTGGCATTTGCCATCTTGATAGACAGTCGGTCAAGGAAGTCGCCTTGCGGGTTATAGACGTAGCGCATCTGCAGGAGCCACATGTAGTGCGTCGGTGTGGTGGCATTGAGCTGGACCAGCTTCTCGATGGTGTCACGTTGGTGTACGCACTCGGTGATCAGCTGTTCGCACTTCTTCCTCAACAGCACATCCAGGTCGCCCAGAACAGTGGAGGCGAGAAGGCGGAGAACCTGGACCTCGCGGTCGAAGAGTGATTGAAGCCCTTTGCCGCCATCGGCCAGTGCCTGATCGACTACAGTGGTCCAAACAACCTGTGTGGCCAGAACCACGATCTGGCTGGGGTATGCGTTCATGAAGTCGTTGAGCGCAGCTTGTTCGATGTTTTCGCTGGAGAAAATCGGAGAGTACTGTTCGACAGCCTCAGCGAGCAGTTCAGCCAAGGTGGCTTTCATTCCACCCTCCAGGAGAGCGAGCCAATCGTTGATTTTGGGAGTCTGGATCACGGAGATCTGCTTCTTGAGCGGGACGACCTCATTTTCCTTGGAGGTGAAGCCGTTGATGACGCCCTCCTCATCCATAACCAATCCAGAAAGACCTGCAAACATCTTCTTGAAGTGCTTGGCAATGCGCATAGTGTCGTTGCTGTTACCGATCATCTCAAGAAGATCCTCGTCACCAACAAAGTAGAATCGCGGGAATGAGACACGCTCCTTCTCCAGATATTCGCCAAGGGCCTTTTGAATCTTGTTGAGCAACTCAGCCAGACGCTCCAGCGATTTTTGTACGTTCGGAATGTTGAGCACATCCAAAACGGTTGGCTGCTTGTAGACCTTCTTCATCACAGCCGAGAACTCGCTGTTGATGTTTTGAAATCTGGAGGACTCAATGGGCAGCAAGTGCTTGATGTCGGCATTGCCGGTGAAGACACCCTCGAGGTACACCCACTGGCGCTGGACATCAATCCAGACGTCAAAGAGTACGTGAACACGGTTCAGCCTGTCCTCCCAGGTCGAGGCCTCCTCCTCAAATTCCTTGTAGTATGGAGAATGCCTCATGGCCTGGAGCGAATTGAGATTCTCGCTGCATTTGGCGAAAAGATCGTCCCAGCCACGGATAAGTCGACACTTGTTCTGGTAGTTGACGAGATCGATGTGGTAGTTGGTCCAGTCCTCTTTAACTTGCTTGAGGAATTCTTCCAAGGCCATCTCACCCTGAGCTTGGGCAATGATGTCCTTGATGATGACTTCGGTCGCCACAAGATTGAGGTCCCAGACGTCGCCGAGGGTCATAGAGACTGGGGAGTACCGCTTGCCAGGCTTGATCTGTTTCCAGATCTTGGTCCAGTGGCGATCCCGCACAGCTTCGGACTTGAGATCTCCCAGAAGAGTGTTGACTTTGAGATATTGGCGGAGAATGGTCTGGATGTGTTCAAACGCAGCGTACTGCCGCATGCGACTTGGCATCTCTTTGGTCATCTTAATCAGATTGTCGATGGACGCCCTGATTTTTCTTGGCTGGACACTGGTCCACAGCATCTCGCGCAGCTCGTTCAGACTCTTCCAAATCAACGACAGCGAAGCCCAGACAGACTTGAAGTCCTGCACTTCCTCCAAAATAACGCCAAGAGACGAATCACCAGAGGCAGGAAGGTCAAGGGCCTCCTTAGCCTTCGCAACCATCGCAAACTCTTCCTGCAGCTTGGTGATCCTCATCTCAAACGAGCTAAGTGTTGCGTTGGCCTCATCCGGCGGAATCGTGCCTGACACAGGCTTCTCCTCGTTCCACTGAATGGCTACCTCGGTGATCTTGTCTGCCACGACCTTATCTTCAGCGCTGATCTTGGCGCGCAAAGCATCCGTCTGATCCTGAACAACCTTGGACTTGCGCGCAAGGAGCTCGTTGAGTGCATCCCACATGCCGTCTACCTGCTCCGCGTGCAACCAGTCATTTGGGAACTGGTAGCGCTGTCTCACAAGGGTAGACTCGCCCTGTCGGAACATCTCGACCTCTGGCGCCCAGAGTTTGACTTGTCTCTTGCAGCTCTGGACGATCGTGATGAATTGGACAGCTTGAGCAGTCGAAGATGCCTCTAGACTCTGGCCTTCCAGGTCTCTGCGCCCCTTTTCAAGCTCGGCATGGACATCGCGCATGCGATTTGCCAGTCGGCTTGCAAACTTGAGTAGGATGTCGTGCTGCCACTGGTCATACTTGGCATTGACCTTGGTCTGCACCTGGTCGTAGTCGATGGTGATGTGTCCAAAAGAGCGGCTGACTTCGGACGTATCAAAGGTCTGGCGGGTTTTTCGAATCTCTTGCAACAGCTGCAACCACCGAGACAGCTGGTCACCCAGGAGGTCATATACTTGGTCGGACTGCAGATCCCAAAGGGATTGGAATTGCAGCCACTTGTCGACATAGCCGCCAACCTCCGAAATCTTCTTCTCAATAGAGTTGTGGACCCGAGTGAGAATATCAGTGCACTCAGCCGGCAGATCGTTAAACTTCGGCTCCTGGTATGACACTGTGCTCAAGCTCATCTGGTAACGAGTCGCCTTGACCTTGTGCAGGTTGCAGATAATGCCGACCCAATCTTGAAGTTGTGAGAACCAGCTAGCTCGTGCGTACTCCATGGGCGGGTCGAGGTAGATAACTTGGTTCCGCATAGTAATTTCGTGGATGAGCCGCTTTATGGATGGCTTGTCTGCCTTGAGATCTGGGACACCTTCCACCAGCGTCCTACGGCGGGTGTCTTCTCCCGCAACATGGTCGTCCTCAAAGGCATCAATCCAGTACTGGATAGCTCGTTGCAGACGGACCAACAGAGTTTCCTTGATGTGGTTGTTCATGCCCTCGACCCAATAGCCCAAGTTGACATACTGCTCCAGATTCAGTTGATCCACAGCCTCCTGGATGGTACTCAGCCTCGACTCGAATGCCGAGGCCTCGTACGGGCAAGTCTTGAACTCGGCAAGAGACTTCTGGATCGTTGTGTTGATCGTGGCCAGAGTCGTGGTCTTGGTCTGAAGGATTGACACCTTGGCCGCAAGTTCCTTCACAAATCCCACATGCTTGCTCTCACTTTTGGAAGAATCCGTCCTGAAATGCAGCTCGTACACGTTGTTGAACGACTCCCATCGCAAAGGGATTCCCTTGAGAATGACCTCCTGCACGTCGTTGCGGTACCCGCTGAGCAGCACCGAAACATCTGGCATATCGCCGATCTGCCGGTCGGTCTGTGAAAAGGTCCGAGCACTCTCCATCAGGCTGACGGCAAAAGGATACACTCGTTTGGCCTCCTTCGAGACAGTATTAATGGCGTGTGGAACTTGATAGTTGAGCCACAGAAGGTTCCGGACCTCTTTGAACAAAGCGATGACCTGAGCATCAAAATTGATTTGGAGCTCATATGCATTTCCGGCGGCGCGAACCTTGATGACAGTGAAGAGGAGGCCAGAGATCGTGGGATTCTTCCGTTGGACGTCGTGCAGCCATGCGTCGTAGATAGGCTTGGTATCCAGCTTCTTGCGGAAGAGCTGGCCCTCATTCTTCAGCCTCTCTCCTTCAGCGTGGAGTGCCCAATTCTCTCCGAGGACGTCTTCCACTTTCTTCATATATCCATCGAGTTGACGCTCAATTTGACGAGCCCATATAATAGCTCCAGACACAGGTGGAAGATCGTGAAGCTGAGCCATCGCGTGAGCTTCAGAGTGACCGTACTGCTGCTTGAAACGTTCATGCAGTGCACTGATGGCTTGCTTCACGTTGTCGATGAGTTGCGTCTGGTACTCGGCTATAGCACCACGGATCTTGGGCCTCACGAACAGTGCGTTGAATTTTGAGAAAACGCGGAACATCTCATTTGCGTTTCGAGCCGTGGCCAGCCGATCGCGTAGTCGAGCAATGATGGAGTTCTCCACGCGGGACGTTCGCTCGTTGTAGGTTTCCTCGGCCTTGGCCCATCGGTCAGTGCCTTCTTGCGAGACATCGAGCAGGTCAACGTTCCTCAAAGCCTCCCACGCTTGCTTGACCTCCTCAACCGCGTCAACGTCGCCCATCTCTTCCACGACCACGCCACCCGCATTTGCTGCGCCGTCCGGAAGCTCGGTGACGGTCGCCTTGGGCCCCAGAACATCAACGATTGTCTTTTGGAGCTGCTCATGATTGTCACGGAATTTTCCGACGTATTTCAGGCGGTCTTGCAGCTCCTGGTGTTTGGGAGTGATTTTGATCGGGATGAACTTCTCATTTCTTCTCCGCGTCACATCGCGCGCAACATCCGTGAACGCCTTCCGGTTTGCCTCCCAGGCCTCGAACACGCCGGCTACCATGCGCATAACATTTCTAAATTCCTGGTAGTCAAGGTCGACAAGCTCGGTACCTGGAAGCAGACGGTGCATAACCTCGTCTAGGTCTGCGGAGATGGCCTCAACTAGAGGAAGTGCGCGTCGGATGGGATAGGGACATATTCTCAGCTTCTTATTCAGGTGTGCGAAAATTTGATCGATGGCGTCCCGGACCTTGGGTAGCGATGTAGCTGAGAGAAGCTCGTCCAGGGGGAAATCACGCATGAGCTGGTTGTACTTCTGGACCGTGTCCATGGCCTCTTTCAAGCCCGTGTCTGCGCCAAAACTGACAGTAGCCTGGAACCGCTTGGCCTTCTTCAGGATCTCCAACGTCAAGCGCACCCCTTCACTAGAGAGTTGCGTCTCGATGCCGCCCAAAGCTGCCTCCATCGACAACCAGAAGTTGATTTCCTGGTTGGCCGTGCCGGTCGCCGGATCCCGGTTCATCTTGGTGATGACCTGGATGGACTTGATCCAATTGTTCACATTTGCCTGCAAGTTGTTGAGGAACTGACTGTCTGAAATGAGCGCCGATGGTATAAATTCGATTGAGGGCGTCGTATTGCGAGCCGCGGCTTCATCGAGGGCGTTTTGCACATATGGATGAAAAGGCAGTAGGACCTCCGGGATCTCGACATTTTGCTGTAGATGAGACAAGCTCAACTCGAGTTCGGTCCACCTCTTCTTCGTGACCGGGATACCGGTCTTTGCATCTACATCGGCCCTGCCGCGGCTTCCGCCGATCATCTGCTGGCTCTTGGTGCTCGCATCGAAGTATGGCGCAAGACCATTATGTAGGAAAAGTTGAAGGTATTCGAAGGGTGAAGCTGATGGGCCTTGCTCGCTCGCAGTGGCAGCAAGGTACGCTGGACCCGGAAGATTGAGGACCTGAAGTTGGGAGGCTATCGGTATGGTCGGATCGAGAGGTTGGGGCCGCTTGAGGAGGACGAGGAATGCCACCGTTGTAGCTGTTGAAGACAGATCCGAGGCTATCGTGTACAGGTGTTGTGGGAGTTCTAAGAAGACATGGGTTAGCCAAGCCAGACAATCACAATATATTCGAAAGAGATATGAACGTACGTGGCTCCCCATCGCCCCCATTTTCCAGTTGTGGTGTCGTGGCAGGGAGATCTTTCTGTATGTACAATGACACCAGCGCATCGTTGGTGAAGCGCGAGCATCGCTGCAGGGTATCGGCGTATTTAGACTTGGAGAGCAAGCTACCGGGAGCCTCGAGTTCCTCGCGCGTTGCACCCAAGGCAGCCTCCAATAGCTGGGTGAGGTGTTCGATGACGCGGGCCGGGTCGATGGCAGTAGCTGCGACGGCGCCGTTGACGCCGTTGCTACTGTCGCCGTTGAGCGGCGTGACGGGCCGCTGGGGCGAGACCGCCGTATCCATGATAGGCTTGCTAGGTGTGCTGCAAGGCGTAGTGTGATGACGATTCCTAGACCCTCAAGTTTCTGCAGTCATGTCTGCCCAGATAAGTTGGTCAAGGAGGGTCGCTATATCGGCAGGAGGGGCACGAGCTCCAAGGACACCCAAACTGAAACAAACAGAGGGAAAGAAGACAAAGTCGACAAAGGGGTATCTCTGAGCTTTCTAAATGCCGTTGAATCGAAGGGACGAAGCGGTGAGTCTTTGAAGCAGGTGCAAAAAGGTTCCTGATGAGGAGTGTGTGTGTGTGGATATGGGGAATGACCGTTGTTGCTGTTGACTTTAACGAATACCAAACATGAAATTGCTCTTTGCTGCTGCGTCCCGCGGCGGTAGCTTCGAGCCACACGCGCATCTGCAGCCCAGATCAAACGCTCCTAGCGCAGTGGACCCCTGCCCGCGACTCAACTAACGGCCCGCCGCGTTTGATTGGTGTCAACGTGCCAGACGTTTATGCACACTATCTTCACCACCAAGTAAGTAAGTACCTTTGTATTCTTTGCTTCTTTACTTCCGGAGTACCTTATCAATTGCGGCATGTGCTGCAGGCCCTGTTGCATTGTTTGATGCTTTACTTACTTGTTCTGCACAGTCTTTTCGACCTGCCTAGCTAGCTGTCTAGGGGTGATCTTATTAATCTCACAGCTTGACGTGTTTCATTGTTTGGCATTGCCTCTTCTGAGAGAAGAGTATAGCAAGCTAGTGACAGCTAGTTAAAGCAGGCCTCAATACCTCGTGAACCCTCGGACCTCGTCCTTGGTTGGCATGCAAACTCCCTGACATTGATCCCTAAGCCCAAACGAACCACGAACCAAACGCCGCAGCTGCCCACACCCACTGCCTTTTAAATGGACGCCTGAGTCAACCTCCAGCCAAAGGTGACTTCCGTCCTGACCATGTGTATCATGCGTAAGTCCCATTCAATCATAACCATATTTTGCACCAGTCGTTCTCGATCAAGTGTTATTCCCTGCTGGATTGATATCATCCAGCTGAGTAAGCTTCTCGCGTTGGAACATGACTCGTTCATTGCACATGTCCACAAACATCTCGAACTTTTGAATCTTCACGTCCTTCTCTCGCACAGTTTCCTCCAATTCTGCTATTTTTTTCTGATGGTCTTCCCTCTGCGCGGCCAGCTCTTCCTTGACCTTAGCAAGCTCTTTGCGCAGTTCGGAGATAAGTCGTTCTTCCGCACTCGGTTTGGGCTTGCTATAAATAGCCGGTCGGTTTTCGGCTAGGCCTGCCGAGACCTTATTTGGATTGCGAGTGATGGCAGCACGCGCATTGTAGATATCCCGGGGCATCAGAGGCACGTTGGGATTTTCGTTCTTGAGGATCGTAAGTGTTTGGGGAACTCCAACACCTGCATCGGATTAGCAACGTATTCTCCAAATGAGGCTCAACGACGAGCGTACCTTGCTCCTTTAGCTCCTTCACAGTGGCAACCATCTTGCTGTCTAACTTTCTTGCAGCAGGATGCAACATGGGACTCTCGCTGGGTCCATGATTGTGTTGCAGATATTTCTCGTCTGGGCGGTACCGAACGGTCCACTGTGTCCGCTGCTCGATGGCGAAAAAGCCAAACTGGCAGTCACATTTCCGCGACGAGGTCTTCCGCTTCCGCATCTCCGGATTGACACGTTTCGGAGGCTTTCCGGCACGATCGCATACGAAGAGTACTTTCTTCAGACCTGGCACCGTTTTCTTGGATCTGCCAATAACGACCGCATAGCCCACAGACGTGCAATAATCCAGCACTTGCTTGGTTACAGCCTCGAGTGTAGGATAGCTTCCGCCCTGGGGTGGAGCCGACATCATGGGTCCCATAGGGTTTCGCGGCACGAATGGGGTCCCATTCTCGCCGTCTTTGCCCTCCCCGCCATCTTCACCTGAGTCCCCAATGCTATCGTCCACCTCCATAGTGTCATCTTGCTGTGTCTCGTGATCTGGTACGACTTCCTCGACGTGTATTGGTTGGGGTGCTGGTTGAGGAGTTGGTTGTGCTTGAGATTGAGCAGGCGGTTGCGGCGTTAAAGCGGGATGATTGTGAGGCGGCGTTGCCTGAGACAACATGGAGTTATCCTGGGCCATCGCCTGTTGATGGTTTATTGCCTGTTGGCTAATGGCCTGCTGGGTCATCTGTTGTTGACTCAAAGAGTTTTGACTCAGTGTCTGCTGGGGCATGGTCTGCTGGCCCATGGCCTGCTGGCTCATAGACTGCTGGCCCATGGGCTGTTGTGGAATATTGGACGGAATGTGTTGCGGCATTGTGAGCGGAGTGTAGCTCAAGGGGGTATTATTCGCTTGAGGAGGTATCTGCCGGTGGTTCGTGGATCGAGGCCGCGAGCTCGGGACAGGCGGGAGCTGAGCCTGCTGGGATCGTGGGCCATTCTGACCATTGTGCTGCACGGGCGACGGATTAGGCGTGGCGTAGAGCTGGGGATAGTTTGACTGCTGAGGATGAGGCGTGTAGTGGGAATAGGAAGACGATTGTTGTTGTTGTTGTTGATTGATGACTGGCTGCTTCGGCTGTGGTGGCGGATAACCCTGGTTCCCTCCTCGAGCTTGACGCATGCCATTGTTGAGGCCGGCTCCTGGGAACGACAAGCCCGCATGGCCGTTGGCCGACGACATGATGAGTGGGAGTTGCGCCTGAAAAACAAGTCGCCTAGAAATAATGGGTGGCCGCCCGTCCCGGCACCGTCGACAATGTACCGGTCACCGCGAGGCGCGGATTCAATGGATGGAGGGGCAGGGAACAAGCCCTTGATGATCTTCTAGATGCAAATCGCGAAGGTGTGGATGTAACATTGAAAGAACAAGAACCCGGGAAGGGGGGTGTTTCCGGGTACAATAGGTAGAAGGGCGTGGATTGATGAACTGGGCACGGGATGACTGGCAGACGGTTGGGAGGCTGGGATGATAGATCGCCCTTTGCCGGCACCCACCCGCTAGAGCTCCGCACGGACCACCTCTTTCCTACCCTTACTTTGTACCTACTATGCCTACTACCTAGGTTAGGTATTCTCGTGAGCCCGTGGGTTGCTGTGTCTACCTAGTATTCTACAAGATAGATGCCATGTGCTTCACTTTACTTAAAACGTATCTTCCCCTCTCACAAGTCAAGCTTCTGGACTCCTCAGGTGTGACATTGTGGAAGAGTCGAGCGTAAGCCATGGGCCAAATATGAATGTCGCCGGGGTTGAACAACATGCCCATGGAGGGCTCTGTGCCCAACTTGACTTGGATCTGCACGAAATACTCCATACAATATACCCCCAGAATGATTGTGTCCACCCCAACCTTGCTAGACACCGAAACTCTGTTTGCGTGGGGGTTGATGTGATGATACACTGTGTAAAAATCCAATCTGGAAATAGTGTCACCACTATCATTGCCTAACGCTTTGGTGGCTAACAGCGTTATAAATGTTACCCTGTAGCACTGTCCCCTCTATATCATAGGGCCAAGTGGGTTGGAAGAAGCTGTTTGCAAGATTACGGGACCACTGTGCTGTACGAAAGGTAGCATTTTTGAAAATAGAGTTCCGGTGGCTTACAAGGTCCAGGTGGGCATAATCATTCTGGGGGTAAATTGTACATCCCAGGTCCCAAACCATACCCGTACTTCCCCGTGTGATGCCATCAAGACGCTTACTGCAGTCACGGCAAGACACATGGGGCAAGTGGCCCTAAACAATCCAGCAAGGCTGAGCAGTGAAGGGCTAGGTATACCTATGTAGGTAGTAAGCTGGAGAGGGCTACCAATGCACTCATAAAGTGATGTCTCATTCTTGAACCATGCCCAGGAGGTGGTGGGATCACAACAGCAGCTTAAAACTATTTGCTGTATTAGGACTATCAAGCCCTCACAAGCAGGTCTGAACTTGCATACAGATTCCTCCAAACTGCCAATTGCGTGGTGTTTTGGACATAGAAATCCAGGTGCTATTGGACTCTGCTCTAGCTACTTGCATCACAAGTGGCATGTCCTGCAGCTGCTCTCGTAGATGTCCTGTCTTGTATCTGTGCGTATTTTCTCCTTTCCCCTCACCGCTCATACGAGAGGGATCTTTAGCCAATGTAAAGCACTACTACACTGGTTCGTGGCCGGTGGGTGTTTGTGTACTACCTAGGTACTCCGTGGCAGGCAGCAGTTACAAACACCCACCATGCACAACGCTCCTGGGCCTGGCCACGAATGACTTGGAAGACTTCTGAAGCTGTGCTCAGTGCTTGTCCCACAGACTGTACCAGTTATCACGCTTCATGACTCCATACATCATCATCTACGATGCCTAGGAATTACACAGGTCTGGTACCAGCAGCAATATACTACAATGCAAGCTCACGAAAATTCAATATTAACAAAGACTACCTAGGTACAAACGGAAGGCAGGGGCTTGCTTTGCAGCTATGCTAATTTAGGTTCAAGTACAGTACACTCCAGGATAGAGCTACCTATGTGCCGGGCCTCACACAAGTAGGAGCTGAAAAATAGTAAAATGTACCGTAGCGTGCTTACCTAGGTAGGGTTGGGTACCTACTTAGTACCTAGGTACCCAGCCGTGGAGCTCAAGAACCCCACCATCAAACGCCCGCAGCTGCTGAGCCGCCAGCCTACCCACGTATACAAACGCCATTCGTCAAGCTGCTCGAGGCTCAAGCTGCTCTTGATCAACTTTACAGAACGTCTCATATCACAGGCTGCCTTATTCTCGCAGTTCGAGTTTACAAGTTCGTTCAAAATGAATGTCAGTCGGAATCGAAAGCGCAAGTCGCGGACCTCACCCGCAGACGCAGCCTCCACCAACCCGCCATCACAACGAACGAGACCCACCAGCAAGGAACAGGCGCCTTCCTCCTCTTCACTCCCATCCACATCTGAAAAGACAGCTCCACCAGCCTCACCGTCCACACTCGCAGCGTCTTTGTCGTCCCCAAACTCCCCATCCAATGCTTCCCGAGCCACCAAACGTCATCGCGGCGCTTCGAGCGAGCAGGCGGACATCCAAGATGAGTCCTCACCATCAAACACCACACACAACCAAGATGATGCCGCTGCTGCCGACAACGCCCGCCCACCCTTCACCTTCTTCACCTTCCCCGGCGAGCTCCGCAACCTAATCTACGCCTACTCCCTCGTCTACCCCTCCTCCCGCGCCCTGTACCGCGCCCAGCTCTCCACCGCCCACCAGCCCACCCCGACCTGGACCCCGCGCCTCCGCGCGCCCACCATCCTGCTCCTCAGCAAGCGCATCACCGCCGAGTGCCTGCCCCTGCTGCATGCGCGCACCCTGACCATCGACCGCCTGCCGCCCGCGCGCTTCCCCCGCGCCCCCTGGCACCACCCCGCCGCCGCCGGCGGCGGCAGCGCCCGCCACGACCGCGCGGGCTACGAGCTGGTCCAGAGCAGCCCCGGCGGCGCGTGGCCCAGCACCTTCATGCGCCTGGCGGACTTTGTCGCGCCGCGGACGCTGCAGGCCGTGCGGCTCATCGACGTCAACGTGGGGCTGTGCGAGGGCCCGCTGGGCAGCGGGTGGGCGTGGCGGAGCGTGGTCGAGGAGCTGTTGTGGATTCTGGCGCAGCGCAATCGGTGTGCGAGGCTCAGGCTGCTCGTGCGCTTGTGCAATACCCGCGAGGACCCCGTTGCGTGGGCCGCGGATGCGCCGCATTTGCATTGGTTGAAGAAGGTATGTATTCTCTTGCGGACGGCGCTTCAAGGCCGTCCTTCACTCGCTGTTCGTTTCGGGATCTCATCTGGCTGACACGCTTCGCAGAGCATGGAGAAGTTCGCCAATGATAACCCGAATGTCTTTGCGCGGCGCGAGATCAAGCTGGAGGTGTGGATGGTCGAGGGCCACGACGCAAACTTTATCGAATCTCATTCTTACCCGGAGCTAACGAAGGAAATCGACGAAGACACTGTGGTACTGGTGGACGAGAACGGGGATGAGATCCCTCCACTGGAGCCGCCAGAACCCAGGAGGTATCCTGACAAGGAGATGTTCCCGGGCTCGGTCATGCAATTTGTCCAGGCAGTCAGGACGGTGTATCGCTATACATACAGTGACAGTGACCACGATGATTGACACGCGCCACCACCCGTTGAGGATCCTGGAGGGTACGCGGTGGTGTGGAGGGAATCGAGTGTGTCCGGAGGTAAAATTTGGTGGAAGAGGGTTGGTTCTTGGTTTGGGCAGTTGGTTTGTTTCAAGAAGCCGCAGCTAATGGATAGGGGTAGTCAGAGAAGCTGAGTGGCAAGCACGATACCCTGTTGAAGAGGCGATCGCATTCTCAATGCTTTCTGAGCCCGGTCCGATTGTCGGGTGGAAACTCTAGCGCTAGAATGCGGGATAGCAAGAAGCAAATGTAGCATGCGAAAGCTCACTTCAATCAAGCATAGAGTTACCTAGGTTTTGTTAATATCCGCCCATAGCGGCGTTCTCAAACTATTGGCGAGCGTAGACTACCTTTAAAATGACGAGGAGGAAAGCATCAACGGCAACGTATTTGTGGTGTTGAAATTCTGCATTCGAAAGTCAATTAGACTATTGGTATCATATCCGGAATCCTCGTTACTCCTTCCAGCCAGATGCCAGGCCCCGCCTTATAACCGCCGCGCAAAATGCAGCAAACCCTTTGGCAAGCCCGTCCCTCTTTCAGGACCCAGCAACCGTCCCGACTAGCTTCCCACACCCTTCTCCTCCCCCTTCCCACCATCAAACCAGCTCCCAAAGTCCAACTTCATCAACAACCGATCCACACCACCAACCCGCCGGGGTACATACTGCCCCTCCTCGCGTATCCCCCCGGTCACGCCACCCTCTCCAAGGTCATCATCGCCCCAAGCCAAGCACTCATGATCAGCCTCCAAATTCCGCAACACCCCGATCACACCCGCGATGCCCGCTTTGATCTTCTCGACCGTCGCCCGGACCTGCGTCTTGACATCGCGCTCCTCCCGCGCCGAGTCGACAAACGCATCCACGACGCCGACGTCCTCTTCCAGGTCAATCGAGTTCCACAGCTCTTGGAGGCGGTGGATGAGCGCCACGAGCTGGTCCATGTCCACCAGCAGGTTGTACAGCGCGTCCGTAAAGACTTCTTGTGAGAGCAAAATCCGCCGGACGAGCGTGGATAAATAGAGTCGGTGCGCGGCGGCTAGTGTCTGCGGGTCGTGCGGCTGTCTCTCCTCCTGCGTCCTCCTGCGCTCGCTCTCCAGCGTGGACCCCTCGGCAAGCCACACGTCCTCGTCCATCGCATCCGGGTGGGTTGTTGTCGACATCCGCGACGGCGCGCGCGACGGCCGCGCCGACTCCGCCGCCGCCACTGGAGGAGGCCGGAACTCATCGGTCCCGGTCGTCAGCCACCGCTGGAACCCGTCCCACAGCTCCCTTACAACCTCGATCTGCAGGTACCCCTCGACCTCGGCCAGAAAGAAGATGGCGGCGCTGCACGTCGTCCACGTGCTGCGCATGGCGAGCATGCGGGCTGCCTGGCGCTCGCGGAGGGTGACGACGCGGGCGCGGCCGTGCTTGGTAGCGCCGTGGGCGGGTTTCGGGGGTGGCGGATGGTGCCGGCGGAGCGGGGTAATTTTCCAGAGGTCGGTGAGGCGGAGGTGCGCGCGGCGGAGGGAGTGGAGGTACGAGTTGATGGCGGTGTAAATTTGCACGTCGGAGGGGCTGAGGAAGAGGTCGAGGGGCGAGGGGACGCGGAGGGAGAGGGTGACGGGGACGGAGAACATTAGGTTTTGGAAGGGAGTGGTCGCTATTTGGACGGAGTTTAGTTTCATGGGGGTTTTGGGGCTTGACTTGACGAGGGTGAGCCGGAGCAAGTCTCTGGCCATTTCGAGACCTTCATCTTCGTCGGCTTGCTGGCCCTGCCATGAGCCCATGGCTGCCCAGGTTCGCATTAACACAGCTATCACTTCGCCCTCCTTGATGACCACCTGATTGAGACCGTCGCGTTTCTCATGGGCTAGGTTGTCTGCCCTGCGCCATCGACTGCGGATTTTGTCGTCGGCTTGTTGTGTAAGGGCCATTGCGAATTCACCTCGTCCGAGTAGAAAGAAGTCTCGTAGAAGCTGTAGCATCTCCATAACCTTGGAGAGAGGCAAGAGCTTCTGCAGAGTGTTCCTGGACAAGAATAGCCTGATTCCCATGATTGTCCTGGAAAACATCGCGCTGTCGAGCGGGTAGGTCAACTGTGACAGTTCTCGCAGCTGCGATGACAGGTGGTCCAAGCCTTGCATGCCTCCGTCGAGACTGCTCTTCGCCCTGATATGGTTCAGAGATCGTCCGATGAATAGCATGGAAGCCGCCGTCGGTGCTGTGACAAAAGACGGCAGCAGACTCGGGACACATATGAATTCCTGTACGCTCATCAGCCACGGCACGCTCCAAGCCAGACAGACACCTTGCACTCACCTCGTCATCCTCGGCCTTCTGTATAAAGAAGTCACCGGCCCCGAAGCCCGGCAACCTCCCATACAGAATCCAAGCCGACACCTGCTTGACCCACGCCGTCTCCGCAACCCTGACCAAACTCCTCGCCGTCTCCTCGACATCTCGATACCCCGTCTGCAGCTCCGCGCGCAGCCGATCCATGACCCGCGCCCCCGTGCATCCCACCCCAGCAGTGCCGGCGGCGTCCTTCTCCTTGTTGGGCAGCAGCATAACCTCGACCATCGCCCACAGCCACTCCAGGCGGCGCGTCCAGCCCTCGAACTCGGCGACGATGGCCGCCAGCGGCACGATGTTGTACGCGCCGACGAGCGCCGCGTCCGCGCGCAGGATGCCGGCCTCGACCGCGAGGACCTTGCGCTGGAACGCGGCCAGGTGCGTGGCGTCGATGGCGGTCGCGACGGCGCGGCAGATGGCGGAGGGGTGGGCGGCGGCGATCTGCGCGGAGAAGGAGAGCAGCTTGACGTGCAGGTCGCTGAGGTGGGCGATGCCGGCGAGGAGCTCGCGCTCGGGCGGGGTGATTAGCGAGCTGGTGCTGGGGTTGTCATTGTTGTGGTTGTTTGTGTTGTTTGTGTTGTTGTCATGGGAGGCTGACGCGGCGGCGGTTCGGAGCAGGGGGGACGGGTGCCCGGAGAGGGAGAGGAGGATTTCGTGGAGCATTCTGAGGGTAGGCGATGCACGGGGAGTCTGTTTGGAGGAGGAGGAGGTCAGATCTGTGGTAGTGCCCACAGTGGGGACATCTGTTTAGAAAGGAGCAGGAGGCTGACTGGTCCCCATTAGCATCCGTCCTTCTCTGACGTTCCTCTCTGCGGTTTCTGAAGTGGTCGGTGACAGTGTGGTACAGCAGAATGGAGGATCCACAACATTCCAATCGACACATCTGTGCAGTCGATAAATAAGCACTGTAAGATACTGTGCAAAGTTTAACAAACAGGGATCAGCTGGAAATGCAAGCCACTGTGCACCACTGCAGGGTGGGGCCTGAGGCGATCATGGAGTTCGTCCTGAAGTCGCGTCAGCGATTGCGTGGGTTGCGATGGAGACGCGTCGAGCTTGTATCCGAAAGTGGAAGTACTGTAGATAAATGATTGCGATTTCTTATCAGAGATTTGCGGATGGTGTCCTCATTTGTTGGAAGACATTTAAATCTGACCCCTCGAGACATTTGCCGAAGACATTCGGAAGTCTCGGTGTCTTTGACCTCGAAGCAAGGCATTGATGCCGAGGACTCAAAGCCCCAGAGTCGGATCAATGCTTGTTGCTGTCCCGGGTGGTTACCTAGGTATCCCCGGGCCTCTGCGCTACAACGACACCCCTCCCTCTTTGGGGACGCACACACCACATTCAATACTGGGGACACATGAATTCAGTTGCAAGATAACTTATGTTTACTGGAATATCTTCAAGCTCCGTATTTGTGCGGTGAGAGGCATTTGTGATCTGACATGCCCACTACGGAAGATACTCAAATGCTCGCACACTAATTAGACATGTGCGTGAGGTCGGATATCTTGGGAGTCTTTTGTCTATGGGTGTGTGATTAAGTACCTAGGTACTGCTCGGGCGGGTATACTCCATACCTAACCTAGGGACTGCCTTGAAAAGGAAATAGATACCAACGGCCGTAAGTCATACATCGCTCTCATGCTGCCTGTTTCATCTGTACATATTCCGGGCCGCACTCGCCCTCAGTCGCACTCATCAGTGCTTCACCGATGCGGGCTTCTTACCCTTCGCACCGGCAAGGGAGCTCGTTTCCGATCCAGATCCCCTCGGGCCCTCAAGATACTGCGGCTGCTGTCCCGGCGGCAAAGCGCCCACCATAGCATCGCCTCCATCACCACCGCCGACGACCACCTGCCCGCCGCCATCCGCAACACGGCCAATAACCATGCCCTGCGCCACCGACTTCAGGATAGCGCGTCTAGACACTCCCGTAACATCAATATACACCAGCCCGACATTCTTCACCCCGCCGCCCAGCTCCCGCGACATGTCCCCTGCCTCCGCGCCCCACCTGTGCTCGACCACCCGCGTCGTCGCCGTCGAGCCGTTCTCCAGCAAGTTCTTGCCCGCGCGCTCCACGCCGTCCGCGAGCGTGTTGAACGCCATCAGGCTCTTGTTCAGCAGGCCCGGCTTGTAGTTCTCCAGCGGCTTGCCGTCCTTATCGTAGCCCCGCGGGTGCCCGCCGTTCTGCTTCTGCCCGCCCAGCCGCGCGCCGACGTTCTGCGCGAAGTGGCCGATCGTGCCGACCGTCTTGCCCGAGAGGCCCGCCGCGCCCGAGGTGAAGGTGTGCACCTTGCGGATGTGCTCCTTCGTGGTGGGCTTGAACGTGACGGGCTTGGCGACAGGCTTCGTCTTGGTGGTGAAGCTGTCTGCGCCGCTGTGGAGGGCTTTGCCGACCATGTCCGAGGTGGTTACTAGGAGCCGCGAGGCGGCCATCGCGTTGGAGACGAGGAAGGACTTTTTGTAGGACGGGTGGAGGGCCATTTCGATGTCCTCGTTGGAGGCGGGCGCAATGGCGATGTTGTGCGATCCATCTGATGGAAGAGTGATTTGCACGGGATCTGACAGTCACAGTCAGCCATGCTTGTCTTTGACACAGATCGCATTTTCATCCTTCACTCACCTTTGGATCCGGGCTCCAGAGCACTGCTCTCAACCATGTGGTAGCCCTCACCCAACTCTCCAACAACGCTGCCATTTTCCTCGTCGATCAAGACAATTTGCCCGCCTTGCGCGGAGCTATGCGCGCCGGTCGCGTAACCCTCACCGGGCTTGAAGTCGCCCGGATTGTACGCAGGGAGCTGGTCGTCTGCCGCCATAGCTGCCTTTGACCTGGAAGTGGAGCCTCGTGGCGGAGAGCCGCCCTTCTTGCTCCTAGGCACTGGCGGGGGTGCCCTCTCCAGGAAAGCCGTGCATTGTGCGAGGATCGTCTCGAAAGTGTCAATGTCATCCTGCACACTCTTGCGCGTCTCGGGCGAGGGGAACTCGATTCTGGTAAAAGCGGCATTCTCCTGGCCGAGGTCCCATCGTGGAATCAGGTAGCTGTTGGGCGGTTGGTGGTAGATCTGGGTGGTGGCGGGCAGGGGCAGGTCAAGCTCCGGTGGCAGGTGCAGATGCAGATAGAAGTCCTCCTCGGTGGGTTGAGAGGTAGGCCCGATGACTGAGGTGTCGGCGAAGGGCGAGGAGGAGGAGACCATCAACAAGGAGAGAGTCTGAGGCCCGGCTGGAGTAAGGGATTCCTCCTTGCCGTTAGCAAGGTGGTAAGCCTTGACGCCATTGATGGCGTACAACAGCTTTGGATCCTGTCTCAGTGGTTAGTGACGATATCACAAGAAGTAAGTCGGTACGGATATAGACATGTGATATGAATTTCCCGAATGGGGGTGGGCGCTTACATTCTGTCCAGAAGCCATGGTCGCGGTTCTGAGCGTGTTTCCTCCAGGCGACTACAAAAGTAACAAGAAAACTCTCACGAATAACGGAAACAGTCGTAGGGTGTAACTAGGTAGAGAATATCCGTAGATGAGTGCGACGAGACCGACTTGATTGTCACAGCCAAGAGTTGAAGTCGCAAGCTGTTCGAGGCGCGGCAAGGAGGCCTCGCAACGGTGAGTCGGCGCTTGACACAGGCAAAAAAGAGGGGTACTTCCAGGGATCCAATGGTATAAATAGCAGCTATCACAACTCAGACGCTGAAGAATCACGACATCTGGTCAGTAATCAGTTTGTTGGTGGTACATGTTATACAATTATCAAACACAAAAAAAAAAAAGAGCAGAAGCGGCCAGCCTTGAAGGCCTGGCGCTTAGACACAGACAGCAGCGGTTGTGGGAGAGGCCCTCTCGCGCCGACGGCGACGTCATTGTCTTCATCACTTGCAAGCTTTCCGCCACCAACCCGCAACCTTGGAACTCTGTCACCAAAATGTAACCAACGGCAAGTTGCTGCTTGTCGAACTGCCAAGGCACTGAAGAGGCCATCAGCCACAGGCAATAGTCATGCTGTTATAAGTTCCCAATTGTCCACGCCATTCAAATTTCGTCTCATCCTCTCCAACGCGGCAATCACCAGCGTCCCTATTGTGGAACCGGTATCATATCAAACGTGCGCATATCGCCGCATTGCCTGTCAACCCGGCGAGACTGGAGGCGTGTCGTGTATAAGCAGTGAAAGCAGAGGGTTTCAAAATGGCAATTCAGATGGCTTCTGCTGGCCTTTGCGAGTGTGAGAGGGGTGTGCGCGTGCCTGGCATGAGCATAAGCATAAGCATGAGCATGATAGGAAGGTCCGAATAGGAGATGAGGGCGGGCTTTACTGTTCGATACTTCGTATGGCATCCCGAGATGCCGTCCGAGGCACTTCCTCAGGCACATCCGGGCCGTCTAGACTGCTAGCCAGCTCAGGATCGAAGCCCGACTTGCGTAGAATCCTGTCGGCACTTGAAACCGTGCACTGTAACGTAACATCGGCACCCCGCCTTTACCGGCTGGTCTGCCCCTTTCCGGGTCCATCTTGATGGGAGCGGGAAAACATGACAAGCTGCCCTGGTGACGACGAGGACCGCGAGTCGAGTAGGATCGAGGGACGGTTGCGATCGAACGATGCCCGTTGAAGTCTCTGGAGAGGGAGACGAGAGCTTGCCGCCGGGATCAGCATCTCCTTTTTTGCCTGCACTGCCTGGGCCTGTGGCCAGTGCCACGAACTACCTAGGTAGTTTCCACTTCCAGATCGTCGGTCGAGTCTGCCCTGTGCCCTGGGCGCTGGGCCCTGGCCCCTCGCGAGTCTCGAGTAACGAGTCCCTCTTTGGAAGCCTCCACACTGACTGCGACTCCAACCAACCGTCTGCCAGGCGCAATATAAGAACATGCGCAGCGCCAGAGCGCTTGCGGTTGTGCGCATGCATCTAGCTCAAAGAAGCACCAACTTTGCCGGCCTCATTTCACCGGTGCAGCAAGTGTTGCTAGGGGACCAACAACCCCTCCTGCTTGCGTTCTCACCATCGCCGTCACAAAGGCTGATGCAGCGCCCATCTGAAAACCGCCACCAAAAGTTTGCGACGAGTCAGCGGCCTACGGCCGGGAAGCCATCCGGAAGTTTAATTCATAACCATGGAGCACTCCAGCCATTGACGTCCTCTCCCGAGACCCTGCTGGAGGACCCGGGCCTGTCTTCTGCAGCCTCGTCAAGTCGGAACGAGGCTCCCCGGCTGCTCTCAGGCACTGCGGCTACAGTACCGTGCCAAGTTGCCCTCGGCCGGACACAGACCGATTGCCCGCGCGAGCAGCCAGCCGCATAATGAAAAAGACCATCTGCCTTGTTTGACCGCTCCCTTGGGCATGCAGGCGTCCCAAAAGCGCAGTTGCTGGCTGTCGGATGCGGCGCGCCCCGTACGTATTTATGTACGCCTTGACGCCCATCTCGATCATCAGGCTTCGCGGAAGCTATCTGGAGAGCCAGACAGCTATCCAGATAGCTACCGAAAACGGAGCACACGGGCAGCATGTTGGAAGAGCTTTTTCCTGCCAGGCTTTTCAGGCCTTCGTGGTGGCCTGTGGGTCATGGTGTCACGGCACGTCGTTGGACAGCGTTTTGTGCGGTACCTGGCGGTGTGTCTCTATTTTTACCACAGTCTCAAAGTACAAGCAGAACAAGACATGGCAGCACTGATGTCCCAGTGTCGATCGGCCTGCGCCCGCGGGCCCGGAAGCCCGGTGTGGGAACTCGGATCACCAACGTTTGCCCTCGTTTCAACGGGACCCCTCCCTACCCTGCTATCCACACCCGAGCTCTCTCCCTGCTACTACTGTAGTACTTTGTACAGTAGCGTGGGGTCCCCTAGAATGTGATTAGTTCCCACCCCAGTGCGTGGGACTAGCCGTGCCGTGCTGCTGCTGGACCGGCTTGCCGTCAGCGTCCATCGGGGACGGGAAACCTTTCGCTCTGTGCTGGAAAGAGAAATGACATGTCAAGGAGGCTCCAGTGCCAGCTATTTGATAATACCTGCTACAAAGTACAGTAGTACCGGGCATTGAGTAGCTAGTCCGGTAGAGCTCGGATGATTCCACCCACGATGCTTGCAAGTACTTCGCCCTGCTTCTGCTCCTGCTTCTGCTGCCACTGTCGTGCACTGCTGCTACGGTACAGTACCCTCTCTCGCATTTCTTTCGCTGTCCTTTCTGTTGGATTTCTTCCCTGCCCTATCCCCTAGTCCTACCTCGGCCTGCTTCTGCAGTAAGTACCATAGTACCGTACAGATACCCCCTTGATAGCTCGTGCCATCCATCCACACATTACAACAGAGCACGGCGCCACAACTTGCTGGAGCAAATCTCTTCTCTCCGAAAACCACCTGTCAAATCTGGCCATCAAAGTTTCCTTGCAACCTCTCCATTCCACAGACTTGTTCAACATACCTACCTGGTCACACCGTCTCACACTAGCACACGGCCATACATGCCAGAGCCTTGTCTACTCCGTACTTAGTGTCCAACGAGCTATCTATACTCACGACTGACTGCACAGACTGACACCCAGCTTCATGTTGTCAGACATACGCACAAGTTTCTCCACCGCTTTCAGGCTACGCATCTGCCCGACACTCAGACCTGACTTGGCGCAATCCTAGCAGGGCTATCACAGCTGTTTTCTCTCTTCACATTGGCTGTCTGCCCGTCCGAGGGGTTTCAGTATCCCCCGTGCCATACTCGTGCCGAACAGAAAAGGCAAGAAACACGGCTACTTGCATCCCTCTTGATGCTTGCCGTCACACACCGCGGATCCAGCTCACAATCCATTCGAACGGCATTCCTAGAGACCGACCACCACACTGGCGTTGTCGTTGCGGAACTCGACTATTACCATCTGCTAGACCAAAGTATTTAGCCCGCGCCGGCGCCCCGAACGACAATTGCGGCCCGCGCTTTTTCCTGCGGCCGTCCCTGCACCACCACCCCTCGCGAGTCGTGTAAGAACCGCCATTTGCTCCTTGGGATTCCTTGGAGTAGTAGCTTAACGAGGAAGATCACAACTGCTGTGCATCTTCATCTTCTTGTCGCGTCGCCGTCACTCGAGTTTCTCGCAAGCCATCGGGCCTTGTGGTCGGGTCTGCCAAGGACCCAACCCGCCTTCAAAATTACTTCTCTACAATCCATCCTCTCGCCACCCGACCCGGCTGCCGATGAAACGGCCACCACGCCATCCGCCCCGTCCGCTCACTCCACCCCAAAGCGGAAATTTACTGAAGCATTCAGCGCCGTGCCTCCGGAGCACCGAACCTCGCTGCCCCCGAACCCGCCTCCGGCTGCCGGCCCACCCCCGCCGACTTACCACAACCACTCGATCCAGGGCTTCGTGCCCGGCGGTGGATCTGCTGTAGTCGGGCACGGTCACGGGCATGATGACCGGTCGAATGCTGGATTTGCTGTCATGAGCGGCATGGAAGACAAACGATCCGTGCTCAAGCGGCAGCCTATGCGGTCCAGCATAGCCTGCCTGCGCTGCCGCAAGTCTAAAATCAAGTGCGAGAACGATGGCGGCTCGTCGCCGTGTGAGACCTGCATCAAGCAGGGGAAAGAGTGCAAATACCCAGAGGCTACACCGTTGCCTCCGAAGCGGGCGGAGCCGCCGACCACTGTCAAGCCCGAACGTGAAAGTGGTTCGGATCGGAAACGACTGAAGAAGATCGAAGATGCGTCGCGGGCCGAGGGCACGCACTCGGCGGTCACTCATGCGGAAGACATCCTTTCTGCGCACTATCTGACGCCTAAGCTGTGGTCTGAGGTCTTTGATATCTACAGGCTTCACTTTGCCACCGAGTTGCCCTTCCTCCACATTCCGACACTCAAGGAAGATATGGGTGATAAGTTCAGGGCAAGCCACAAGGATACTTCCGCCGATACGAATCTCGTGCTGCTCGGTGTGCTCACCCTGACTGCCCGGTTCCATCAGGATCTGGTCAAATACGCTACCCATACGGCCAGCGCGCAGCCCGGAGCAGCGAAAAGCCGACCTGTCCAGAGCAAGCCCGATTCGTCAGCCGCGTCCGAATTCTTCGCGGAAGCTTTGAGAAAGGCATTGGGCCCGTTAGGCACAACCATGACGACGGCGTCGGTCGAACGTGTTCAAGCTTTCCTCATGCTGGGACTCTATGAGTGGAGCCAGGTCCAGCCCAAGACGGGCGGTCTCGGGGCATGGATGTATGTGGGCGTCGCCATCCGAATGGCGCAGGCATTGGGTCTCGGATTCGGTGACAAGCCTGACCCTAAGCAACGATTGAAGGCGCAGCGCAGCAGTGTCGGCTCGTCTTCGAGATTGTCCCTGCCTAAGCCCGAATTGATGATATCGAAAGAGATCAGGCGGAGGACCATGTTCAGCTGTCTGACACTCGACCGCCTATTGTCCTGCGGCAAAGAGCGTGTGTCGACGATCCGCTCCGAAGACCTTCAGATTCAACTGCCTTGCAACGAGTGGGCGTTCGATTTGTCACAGGAGGTGAAGACCGGGTTTTTAAGACAAGGACCAGATGACCAGAGCCCCAGCGACATTGAGGATGACAGTGTGCTGAGCAGATTCGTCAGACTTGTCGACCTCTGGGGCGATATTTCCAATTTCAGCTTCAACGGTGGGCGATTGAATGAAGACCACCCTCCATGGGATTCGCGGAATAAGTTCCACCAGCTCAGAGAAAAGCTGGAGGCTTTCTACTCTGACCTGCCTTCCACCTTTACGCTCTCCACTTCGAACTATCACAGACATGAAAATCACCAGGCCTCAAGCGCGTATGTGGCACTGCACATGCTGGGCAGCGTATGCCAGATCATGTTGAACCGGTAAATTCCTTCTCTTCCATCTTTTGAGTGTGTTAAGCAAGCAGTGGAGAAAGCTGACAGGTCACCAGTGAATACATCCCGTTCCTACCAATACGTTGCGATAAGCCTGTCGGACCTCTTGATGAACCAACGTTCCCTGCTGGCGAATACGACATACCCGAGGGATTCTGGGAGGACAGCGCTGAGAGAGTCTTCAAGGCAGGCCGAGATATTGTCAACTTGATTGAGATTTGCCGTGACAAACTCCCCATGTCAGCCTTGGTGCTCTTCTCCATCTGGACAGCGGCGTTCGTCGGGCAATACGCTTGGCATTTCCCTCACATGGACCAGCAAAGACACATGCTGATCGATGACGACGACGATGACCGCGGGTCTGAGACGGAGCTGGATATCACAAAGGTCGGGCCCACGGGTGTCTGCTATCAGACTCTGATCCGAATCTCCGGATGGCTGAAAATGGCCTCGACATATACTGGGTACTTGTAAGTGAACACGCACGCAACCCCGCGTAAGGTACGCAAGTCATGAGGAGAAAAAGCCTATGCTGACAAGACTTCCACACACACGCACAGCAAGGACCTAGACAACTTCATCACCAAAGTCAAGAAGGACTATCAAAGACACCTCCAAAAAGACAGCCACGACAAGGCCCAAGCCCAACCCCACGACGACGGCAAGCTCCCGATCCACGGCGGCGGCCTCGAAGAATGGAAGCGCCAAAACGCAAAGATCATCAACAACGGCATGATCCTCGCCGACGAAGACGCAGCGCGGCTCGCGGCCGCCGCGGCCGCCGCCGACGCCTCGGACAAGTCCCGCGCCAGCACCGTGGAGCCCGGGTCCTCGGCGGCCGCCGAGGCGGCGGCCAAGACGCCCCGTTCCCTCGTGCCCTCCATGTTCACCGCCATCAACCGCAACGCCGAGGCCGCCAGCGCTGGCGGAGGCGGCGCCGACTCGCAGCACCCCTCGCCCTTGCAAGCGTACCAGTCGCTGTCAAATGGCAGTGGTGATGGCGAGCCGGCGGACGGCGCGGCCGCCGCTGGTGGACAGCAGCAGCAGCAGGGTGATATGGCACTCATGGACAATATCAACGAGTGGGAAGGCTATCGGATTGCGGAACGCTTGGGCGAGATCGGGGGTGATATCCAGGGATTCTCATATGGCGATGTGCCCGAGGCGAATCTTCTATTTGGGCAGATTACTCCGTTGATGGGGTTTGGCGGCTACAGCTAAGCTGGTGTACGGGCGTTCTTGTATTATTTCGTTCAAAGCAAAGCATACTCTGGACAGGGGAACGGGTCCATCAGGGTGGCGTTTTCTTTATCTTGTTGTTGTTCCTACGTTCTCTCCTACTTCACCAAAAAGCACATTTATGCAGAGGATGCGGGATTTCTGGGGTCTATGGGCTGGTCATAATGTCGTTGGCAAGCGAGCTATATTGATAGAGGGCTCGGGGATAGATGTGGCGCCCCCGCTGGGAGCTTCTGTTGTAGCTATCACATGTAGTGGAGGATGGTTAGAAAGTCAGTACGTGGAGGGTCGTGGTCAGTCAGCAGAGGCATATCGATTCTAAAAGAATTGAAATCGTGAGTCTCACCTCTTTCGTCTTGTCCATTCCGAACATCAGGTCTGTGGTAAATGTCAAGGCAACAATGATCACTCGGAGGTTGTATTTCGAGTTCACATCATGTAAGATATTTCTTTAGTCAAAATCTTCGTAGGCTAACGATAGCACAACTCGGATCAAATTAGCTTATTCAACATATCTAACAGTCCACAACTTGGGTATATCTTCCATGCTCTCGGCACTCTGCCTTCTCCTTGCTTTTAGACATTTCACCAGTGTCTCGAATCCTTCCACAAATTAAACTTTTGCACGCTTGAAGAGCAATCCGTGCTCTGCTCTCTCACACCTTACTTGCAGACATCTGCGTGTCCCCAGTGTCTCTGGTGCGGAAGCTCCTCTTGATGCTGGAGAAGCTCAGCGCCTTGCTCAACGTTCTCCCATCGACACTGCCCTGGCTGAATGAGCCTTGCACCACCTTATGGCTGTCAAGAATACCAAAGGTCCTCTTGATGGCCTTCCATGTCTCCATCCCTGCCACGAAGAGGACTGTGAAGCCAACGACCAGTCCCCACTCCCACGTGATGCTCGTTTGCTTGAAAACGTTTCGGTTGAAACCGGGGATATAAACCGGAAGAAACACAGACAAAGCTCCAAGGGTAACGGCCCAAAACAGGAAGCGGTTGCCATAGATATCCTTGAAGAACTGTATCGGGCCGGCCTTCTCTGGGTTCAGCGCAAACATGGACCGGCGCAGGTGCTTGAACTCCCACGCCGAAATGAGAATCAGCCACGTCAGCTCCGCAAACACGGCCGCGCGCGCCCTGAACACTGGAATACACGACTCCGAGTAGATGGTGTTGCAGTTGACTCCCAATTCACCGCCGTACCGGCCGTACACGACAATCACGAAGGTAGCCAGGCAGCACGTTCCCATTAGCGTGCCGTACACCATCATGTCGGCAATCACCTGCAGTGTGAAGATATTCTTGCCCTGTGGCGGCTTGCGCATAATATCCGGCGACGCCAATTCTCTTCCCAGTCCGAAGGCGGGACACGACGACGTAAGCATGTTGATCCAGATGATAGCCAGCGGCGAGATCGGGAACACGGAGAAGTTCGACGCATCCTTGAACGCCAGCCCAATGACCAGCAGGATGACCTCGCCCACGTTGGACGTCAGCAGATGCAAGATGAACTTCTGGATGTTGTCAAACATCCTCCGGCCCTCGCGAATCGCCTGCACGATCGAGTTGAACTTGTCGTCCGTCAGCACAATCTTGGCCGCGCTCTTCGCGACATCCGACCCGCTGCCCATGGCGATGCCCACGTCCGCATTCGACAGGCTCGGCGCGTCGTTCACGCCGTCGCCCGTCATCGCCATGAACGCGCCGCGGCGCCGCAGCGCCTCGATCATGCGCGTCTTGGTGTCGGGCGCGCACCGCGCAATGACGAGCGGCAGCTCGTCGAGCGCGTCGACCTCCGCGTCGGTCAGCTTGTCGAAGTCGGTGGCCTTGAAGACGATGGAGTTGGCGGTCGCCTCGGGCAGGATCGACAGGTTGCGCGGGATGATGCCGACTTCCTTGGCGATGGCGGTGGCGGTCGCAGGGTGGTCGCCCGTCAGCATGTGCACTTTGATGCCGGCGCTGGAGCACTCGGCGATGGCGGGGGTGGTTTCGCGGCGCGGCGGGTCGTAGATTCCGGCGAGGCCGAGGAGGGTCAGATTGGTCTCGACTTGTGTGCGGAGGGCGCTGTCGCTTGCGTCGCCGGGGCCGGCCGAGACGGAGGAGAAGCGGCCGTCCCACGTCTTGCTGGCGACGGCGAGCACGCGGAGACCCTGTGAGGCGAGGTTGTCCATTTGTGTGAGGATTTTCGTCTTTGCGTCCTCGGTCATGGGCTGCTCATCCTCGCCTTGTCCGACGGTCGAGCACAAATCGAGGATGCGCTCGACGGCGCCCTTAGTGTAGACCATGCTGCTGGCGCCGTTGGCCTCGCCTTCCGGGGCGTTGTACACGACAGACATGCGCTTGATGCCGCTGTCAAATGGGAACTCGGCAACCTGCTTCCAGCCTTGGGACTCGATTTCCTTCTTGCGGACATCGAAACGACGAGCGAACACCTGCAGAGCGATCTCGGTCGGCTCGCCGGTGGTCTGCCAGGCCTTGGTCTGGTCGTCCAGGCGGACTGTGGCTAGGTTGCAGAGAGCCGAAGCGCGAAGGAACGAATTCAACGTCGGGGTCATCTCCGCTTCTTCTTCGTCCGCTTCTTGAGCCTTTTTCTGATCCAGTTTCTCGTCGGGGACATCGAACTTGAGTGCTGATGCACTCCGCTCTTGGTCAAAATCGCGCTGGACAGTTTTGTCTCCCTCAAGAGGAACGTGTTTGTATGTCACAGTTCCCACTGTCGGGTTTTTCGGATCCTCTGAGTCTCTGACGGTGTACCGGTGTGAGAACGGGAGCCAGACCTTGCGGACGATCATAGCACCCTGTGTGAGGGTGCCTGTCTTGTCGGAACAGATTGAGGTAACGCCTCCAAGTGCCTCGAGAGCAGAAAGATCTCTGTTGGAAATGGTCAGCATTATTTACAAGGAATGATGTATCGAGCGAGCAAGTTGAATCTCACCTCACAACCACGTTGGCTTTGCGCATGACAGTCGTCGCCACGACCATGGTGAGAGTTAGCACAGCCACCAAACTCTCTGGGATCATGGCGATTCCGGTAGAAATGGCGTAGATCACGACCTCAGTCGGGATCACGAAATTGTTGACGCCGAAGACGATGATTGCGAGAAGGAGAGCGCAGAAGAAGAGGAGGTATGCCAGTCGGCTCAGACGCTTTTGCAGCGGCGTGCCAACCGTGAGGCCGAGAAACTTGCCAAAGAAGTCGTACAGTCGCTTGCCGCCGCCTTTCACCGGGGCAGCTTTGCCGTACTTCTTATAGTTCATGGAGCGGCCTGGCTTCCTGTCTTTCTTGGTAGTGGACGCAGCAATTTTGCCGACCTCCGTCTCCATTCCGGTAGCGATCACGATGCCACGTCCTCGGCCCTTGGTCACGACCGTTGTGGCGTAGGCAATGTTGACTCGATCGCCGATACCGACTTCGCCATCAGAGGTAGCGAGTTTCTCGGTGCCGGGGACGACGATGTCGTTCGCTGTGGTCTTGTCCACGGGAGCAGCTTCACCTGTGAGACTCTGCTCGTCGCATGCGAGATTCATGGCTTCGAAGATTCTCAGATCAGCCGGCACGGTATCACCCATCTTGAGGCTGATGATGTCTCCAGGAACGACCTCGGGGCTGCATCGACATTAGCATGAGGGCCAAAGCTTGAGGAGACTCCAGGGAGGGTGGGGCACTCACTTCGAAATGACCTGGACTTGGCCGTCACGGAGAACATTAGCAGATGGACTGCTCAAAGCTCTGAGCGAGTCCATTTTCTTTTCGGCTTTCAATTCTTGAAAAAATCCGATCGAGACATTGAGTACGATGACGGCAGCGAGGACGCCGCCTTCAACCCAGTCTTCTATGGCAAACGAGACGATAGTCGCGAAGATCAGGACTGTAAAGCACAGCAGTCAGCTTGAGACCAATTACGATGGGCTTCGGAGGAGATGTCTTTACTTACCAAGGATCATGGCATTGAAGAGCTGTTTGGCGAGAATGGTCTGCCATCCAATGGACCCATCGACATTCAGCTCATTCGGAGGGTAGTCCTTCTGGAACTGAGCAACTTGCGCCGAAGTTAACCCATTGTCGACATCGGTCTTGAGGGCAGCTGCAACATCCGTAGATGGCAGGAGGAAGGGATGCTTTTCAAACTGGCCAGACATGGTGTATTCACTTGATGACCAAAGATGAAGATGAGAGTGGTAGGCTGGTATGCATGAGTGGTGAGCTGGTTGTATCGAGCCTGATGCTTGACTGAGATCAAGTCGTAGAGAAGTCTTCGCAAAGAATGGGAAGATGTCTCTTTGATACCTTTACCATCGCCATCATGTGATCGGGGGATACACGGCTACTTATATACTTGTGACTTTGCACTCCTCCCCAGAATATTCCAGACCTTGTACCGAACTCCTCCGGCTCTAGGGCATCGACACGAACGATGACGGCGAACTTTAGCGGCGCCGAGCGCGAGGCCAAGCATTTTCTAGGCATTTTCTAGACGTCTTGACGAACCACATGGTGTAGAATTCTGCACCGTTGATAACTAAGTCTTATCAGCAAACGCGTGAGGTGAGATCACCACCATGATCCTCGTTGTCAGCCACGGCTCAAAATATTTGGGGCCGCTAATTGGCTTCCTGCGCGTCATACCAAGGCCGTTGGCTCACCATTGCGGCTCTTGGCGACGGCGGAGAGCCATGGCGGAACTCGGCGCGAAGTTTTGTTCTTGGCTTTCCTTTCTTGTGGCGCCTGGCGTGAAGCGTCCACGGCCGCGTGCGGCTGCGTGCCAAGCGAATTCAGTTGGTTTTGACACACAGCCACGAGCCGTATCCACACTGCTTCCAAGGTTGGATGTGAGGTATCACATAACCTTTAATATACGGAGTAAGGTACACAGAACCACTGTACGCAGTATAGAAGCCCTAGGCATGGCACTCCGCGCAAGGACAACCTCGCGCAGGTCGGTCTCGTGATGTGAGTCGGCGGCCGGTGACAGTCTATCGGCAGTGGCAGTCTAATCGGCAGTGGAGCCTCGGAACTCTAATCGTCGGCGGCGGCGCACGGCTCTCCACACGAATTCAACCTCCGCCGAGAGGAGCCAAGAAACCTTAAAGGTGCTGCGCTACTACAGCAAAACCTGTTTACAACGATCCTGAACATAACGATACCCTCTACGGAACGATATTTTCTTTGGTGCCGCCCGGATTCACTATGAGTATCGTTATGAAACTGGATATAACGTTACGATACGGTTTTGATGCTCTCCTGCAGTCACCACTAAGATCGTTATATTCAGGTGAGGATCAGTGTTCGGGGCCAGACATTCTGGTGGTATTTAGGTAATTGGATATGTGTGTGTTCTGGGTGGCAGCGCGGCCAAACTTGGTGGGCTTCTTGGGTGGATACAACCTTGGATGGGGGACCCACAGCCTGAGTACACAGTATAACGATTACCTCTACTCCGTAGCTAACGATATTTTGGCTGGCGCCGACAGGATCTGATGATGGCAAATGCTTGGAATGCTTGAACAGGACAAGGATATCTTCGACAAGACATTAGTAGGTACCTAGGTAGCTGGATAAGGGTTGCTTCGGTCTTCGCTTCCGCCGTTCGGCCTTGCCGGAGGGGTGGCGACGGGGCTTGGCGCCAGCCGAACACTGAGGCCGAACTCGGAAGCCGTATTAGGTTCATCTTTTCCATTTCTGCAGACACTTATAGACAGCAAGCAGTCTCACAAATTGGAAGTCAAATGCACAAGCAGTATGTGCACTTTCTATCTTTAGGACGAACGCAAAAGATCGGCTACATAGGTGGCAATACAGTAGGTACCTGCAGTGTACGTACGAGAGCCATCATTGGAGCTAACAACTACTAAGTATACACAAAGAGGAACACACACACATCTACTACAACACAAAATAGCCACAACACAACAAGTTCACATATTTTCTTCTATGTACGGGCCTGTAAACTATGAACAATCATCTATGTCCTGAACATGGGATGTCGCCATTCCTTACCTGGCCTCTGCTGCTGACGGTGATATCCCATGACCGGAACCCATGACTGCCTTCCAGCAGTCCTGAGCAGAGCCATGGGGCCCGGGGTGCTTCGCTAACCTTTCAAGTCTCAACATGCTTACACTGTGACCAGGTAGTTTCTTAAGATGAGTGGTACTTCGACTGTGTGTCTTGTAGGAAGGAAGTGCATACAAGAAGTAATAGCAGATATATCTTGTCCTTTTGGAATAGGTTAGTGAGTTCACTTGAGATCAGCTTGGGGTGCCTAGACAGTTGATACTGACTGGCAAGGCAATTTGTGTGCAAGGATATGGGAATAATTATACCTTTGTCTGAATACACAATGGACATAAATAGAAAGGTCAGCACAGTTCCTGTGGCTTTACCTCTGAATACCCAGCCTATAAAGTATAGGCTTGATATCTGGACACATATGACCAACTATCTGGGAAAGAGGAGGAACATTTAGAGCTAGCAAAAGGTATACAGTATGGAGTAGATACACCTGGATTTTATCCACATTTAGCACTGTGATTTAGGGCTTGTGCTGAGAATGAGACATTCCTCATTACACCTCTGGAGAACATTTTCCTATGCACAATGGTTCATTTTGAAGCGAGGAAAGAATAACAAGAAATTGTGTGCGAAGTTGGAGAAGACAGTCATTGGCGATTATGTAATCATGGTTCACCTCCACCTCCACCTCGATGAAACAAAGCTTGAAAGCTCCAAAGCTGACAAAGGCATGGTTGGATTCCATGGATGGAGTGCAAGGCAGCTGATTCGTTGCATACCAGCTCCCATGGTACCATGGTGCTGGCTTGTGTGAGCTGAGAGAAGGGAGCTGGAATGAGGAGAGAGCTTGACTTTGTTGGAGTGATCCGAGGGAAACAACATGATGCTTGTCATTGAGGTAGTGTACCTAACAGATCATCACCAAGTCTAATTGCAGTTGCTGCTAGCAAAATACAAAGAGACCCACTGTCTGCCCCATCCCCGTCCGAACAAGCACCTTCAACCTCAGGACCTCAACCTGACCTCGCTCTTTCCCCAGCATTCACTGTTCCTCCTTTCCAACTCTAGCTTGCGACTCTTTGCTCTCTTCCTTCACACCTTGGTCTCCTTCCACCAATTCCAACTCCATCTCAACAGCAGCCACCCACGCATCAAGTCAATTCATCAATATTCTGATCATCAACCCCACCTGGGCACATTGCATCTAGCCCTCTGCCGCCTGTACTGTACCTCTGGACCGTTATTAAGCAACTACGTCATCGCAATGGCCGACATTCCTCAATCCACTGACAGCCCAGGTGAGTGTCTTCGACAGTTTCAGCAATTGTGCAACAACAACCTCAAAACTCCAAGTTGTCTTGTGGGCAGCCACTGGGCAAGAGCTCAAGTGAGCTCTCGCAGTTCATATACTCGATGCGCTGGCCTATTTCTCCAAGCTGCACCACTTGGCGCAACACCATACCTGTGCTTGCGGAATGCTAACTCGTGTCGCGATGCACAGCTGCCAACTCTGCCCTGCCTAAGAACCCGTTGCCGTTGACCGACACCCAGCCGAACAATAATCTTAATCCGCTGGCCAGTTCGGACCTCACGGGCAAACCCGCGGACCCTTCCGCTGCCACGGCGAATGGCGGTACCGCTGCCCCAGCCACCAATTCGGAGACGCCCACAGCCCCGATCCTCCCACCTACCAATGGAGCCAATGGCTCTGTGGACAAGACCGATTCTACTGCGTCCGATGAAACTAAGGAGACAAGCGACCCAGGTGCCGCTGTCATGACCGGCGCTCTCCCTTTGACTGGCGACTCGAGCACGGGCGCGTCCTCGCTGCCCAATAAGCCGGCCGAGCCTACAGAGGATGGCGTAAAGGATGTCACTGAATCTAGCGACGTTCCGAAGCCAGCTGCTTCCACTCAGTCTGATGGTATCAAGGATGCCACTACAGGTTCCGACCCTGTGTCTCCCTCCGCTGGCGCGCCTAGTGCTCTCAATGGAGATGACAAGAAAGACGCTGCTGGTTCAGCTGGCGCGGTTTCGGAAGATAAGCCAAGCACGACTGCCCCGGCCGATAAGGAGGATGTTGAAATGAAAGATGCGCCGGTCTCCGCGTCCACTGAGCAGCCTTCAACCCTCGCTTCTGCTCCTCCAGCCCCAGGTGCTGACATTTCTGGGCTGGCCGGCGCCACTGCGGCTCCCACAGCCACTCCTGCACTTGCTACTCCTGCCGGTGCTGCGACTGAAGCCACTGGCGATAAGCGCAAGGCAGACGCCGATGCTCCGGACGGCACCGAGGCGCCCGCGGCGAAGAAGCCTAAGGGCGCCTTCTCCAAGGCTGTCGACAAGGCCAAGGGTGCCATCCAGGACGTGAAAGACAAGGCCAAGCCCGGCCGCAAGCCTGGAAGCAAGGCCAAGAAGGAGGCACCGCCCCCGCCTGTGGGACGCACTGAGCGTAAGACAAGAAGCCAGGCTCGCGCAGAGTGATCATTTTCCTGCTTTCTAGCAAGTCCATGTACTCTTCATCATTTATCGCGCGTGGCAACTCGAGCATTCGTGGAAATAAAAAGAAACATGCGGTGAGCGTCAGGCAACAGGTACAAGTGTTCAATCCTTTTGGGGTGGTGCGGGAACCGAGGGCGAAAATGAATGGCGGTCTGTGGATGGGGCTTTGGGAACAAGTGGATGGAGTTATTGCTATTCGAATCTCTTGCTGATTGATCATGACTTGAAGGAGGGCGTATGAAGGCGAGTTGGTGGTGCTCGTCTAGCAGGATTACTGTATATACGGTATGAAGAAGCAAATGGAATTCGCCGTCTTTCTCTACCCAGTGATTATATGTGCACCACCAGCACAAGAACGCTCGAGGCCTTGACAGGTTCACAGCATGCAACCACCAATGGATACAAACTCCCGTAATCAAAGCGGTAGCTTTATTATCTGCATTTGTGCAACAACAGCAACAACAATGTCAATGAGCTGACGTGAGTGCTTGCTGGCAGTAGTCGTGTTAATTTGTCACTGGCGGTGGTCTTGGACGGAGAGACGGCCGGCGCTCGGTAGGGCTGACGGGGGGCGCGGGATCTACTACAACGTTGCAGTGTCCCAGCTGGTCGGGACCATTTCACCACCATTGCTAGCGTCACGAATCGCGAGGCGAGTTGGCGTACAATCATGCTGCGACTATATGCTCCTTGCGGGTACTCTATGTGACTCTTGGGAGTCTTGTTCACCCTGACGTTGCTGCAAAGAAACCCAGCAAGGTACTGTACCTAGTCCAAGAAACACTTATATTTTCTACTGTCTTCACAACGGGGGAGTTTTAGAATTGCAGGAATACCTGGGTAGCTCTCTGCCACGTGGATTATTACAGGTGATCCCTATCTACTTTCAATCTTGGAAGCAGGGTCACTGACAGTGTGTACCGATTATAGTGAAGGCTTCTAATGTTGGTTTACAGTGTGCGATGCCTACACATGTACAATACCTAGGTACTCTTGAAGTCCGTTCAATGCTCTCTGCTGTGTGATAGTGAAAATTTGTAGAGTACCTAAGTATTGACATATATAAATATATACATATGAACAAGTCTACTGATTGCATCTCATATTGTAGATGGTCGTCATTATGGGAAGATCTGCCATAATAATAATAAATTCCGGATTCCTGCGCTGCGCCTTGACCGACATTCCACATTCGGTCTGGCTAGGAACCGAACACAGCCCCCATCCCACACTGGGAAGCAATGCAGTCGAAACAAACTAGAGACGGCGGATGATGTTATTCCCTTGGCACTGGAAAGCGTTTCTGGTCACTGATTAAATTTTGGAAAGCTTTCTTTTATCGTGCCGTCAAATACGAGAAGTCTGGAATGCTAGACGGTTTCTTTGGACTTTTGGTGTTGGGCTTGAAATAGCCTGGCCCACAAAGACCTTTGGAGAGGCCAATCATGATCGTTGATCAGCAGCCCAGCGAGGATCATGCCCCTCTGAGGTCATCGGTTGCTGAAGTTCAGTTGATGAACAATTTTAGAGCCCCAAGCATTGTGAATGTGAGAGATGCGGTGGACAGGTACAAAGTAGAGTCTGGCTGGTAGTTTCATACATACTACCTGCTTGCCCATCACACACAAGGAAAGGAACGGGAGTCATCAATTATAGTTGGTCCCTGCCTAGTAGTGTAGGTACCTAGGTAATGCACATCAAACCTTCAGCAGCAGGTTTACATCTGACAGCGAACATTTCTACTTTATCCCATCCCTTGTCGCCAATGTCAGGGACCATAGTACAGCAGTAAGCCCGCCACGACATTGGCACGAAACATAAAAAATTCCGTCCGGGTTTCTTTAACCTTATGCCAATCGTTATCAATGCTTATTCCTTTCCTCCCGCGCCATCACTACTCGACATCATCGACAATCGTTCCGTTCCCCCGACCTACCGACGCTCGCTCAACCCCGCCGCCTCAAAGCGTCCACTCGTTTCCCTTTTCCGGACTCGCACGATAATCTTGCTTGTGCAACCGACGACAAGTCTCTTAATCCGCGACAGAGACCAGTTGCTCCGGCCAGTCTGAGCCGGGCCATTTACTAGCCCACGTCTTGGCCCCCCTTGGCCCGACCAAACACCCCGCCGTTGTTTGAGGCGTCTTCCTTCCTAGACGCGACCGACCGACAGCAGAGACATTGAACACATCGCCCAGCTGTTTGTGCTGGAAGGTCGAAATATCGTTCATACCCCTTGTTCTCGACATTGTCTCCCGGGTTGCACGCAGTGTTTGACCGTGTCGCGAAACACAACATACCCTCTTGCCCGGACAGGGCGCCATTTTTCACCATGGCTCGGCATTTGTTGTCGGCGAGAGACGTCGACAACAACGATGATGCTGCTCAGAAGTTGCTCGATCTGTTGAAGGATCCCTTCTCCAGCGAGGTAAGTTAGGGGGTACACGCTCTCGCGAGGAAACAGTCGGATAGGGTGATACTGCGACCAACTGCATGAGCACATGGGCTGACATGCGTATACAACAGCTACAAACTTCCTCCATCTGGGCCTCCCTCGCCTCCTCCCTCGGCATCACCGTCGCCGTCATTGTCCTGTTCTCCTTCTTCCGCCCTTATCACACCGTCGTCTACGCTCCGAAGTTAAAACATGCCGACGAATCCCGCGCCCCGCCCCCACTGGGAAGGGGCCCCTTCGCCTGGGTCATGCCGCTGTGGAGGACGAAAGAACCAGATCTCATACGGCTTGCTGGCATGGACGCCGCCGTCTTCATGCGCTTTCTGAACATGTGCCGGAATATGTTCACCATCATGGCAGTGGCCGGCTGTGCGATCCTGGTTCCGATCAACTACACCAAGTCTATCAACTCGGTCGGCGTGTCGTGGGTGCTGAAGTTGACGCCCCAGAACGTGTGGAACAACGACCAATGGGGTACGGTCATTGTCGCATGGATCATAAATCTTACAGTCATGGGCTTTCTGTGGTGGAATTATAGACAGTTGCTGCGTCTGCGCCGGACCTACTTTGATAGTCCAGAGTACCAGTCGAGCTTGCATTCCAGGTCACTGATGGTATGTTTTCGCATCCCGAGGATATGACCGTTCTCGCCTAATTGGGATACTGACGAGACTATAGCTCTTCGATATTCCAAAGAAGCTCTGTTCCGATGAGGGAATCGCGAGACTCATTGATATTGTGGCGCCCAGTTCATCTTTTTCGAGGACGTCCATTGCACGAGACGTCAAGGAGTTGCCAGTGCTTGTCGACGAGCACAACAAGGTGGTTCGGAAGTTGGAGAAGGTCCTGGCTAGGTACCTCAAGGACCCTCACAACCTTCCCCCCGCAAGGCCTACTTGCCTGCCGTCGAAGAAAGACCGATCGTATGCGACCTATCCTAAGGGGCAGAAGGTCGACGCGATCGAGTATCTCACCCAGCGGATCAAGCAGCTTGAATTCGAGATCAAGGACGCCCGGGCCAGCGTGGACAAGAGGAACACTAAGCCTTTCGGATTCGCCTCATATTCCGACATCAGCGAGGCGCACGCAATCGCATACATGGGCCGCAAGACCAAGCCCGAAGGCGCTACGTTGAGGCTTGCCCCACGGCCGAGCGATATTATCTGGACCAACATGCCTCTCAACAAACCCACACGCGTACGGCAGCGGATCATCATCAACCTGTGGATTGCGTTGCTTACGCTGCTATGGATCGCGCCCAACGCTTTCATCGCCGTCTTCCTCGTCAACCTCAACAATCTCGGTTCGTTATGGCCCAGCTTCCAAACCTCGCTGAATGCGCAGCCTGGACTCTGGTCAATCGTACAGGGTATCGCATCTCCAGCTATCATGTCTGCGGTCTATGTGCTGCTGCCTATCATCTTCCGGCGTCTGTCGATCAGAAGTGGCGACAAGACGAAATCTGGCCGGGAGCGTCATGTCATAGCCAAGCTCTTCAGCTTCTTCGTCTTCAACAACCTGGTGGTGTTCTCACTCTTCAGTGGTCTCTGGACCTTCATCGCGAATGTCATGGCCGAAGCAAAGTCTGGCACAGATGCGTGGAACGCGATTCTCAAGCAGAACATCGGGGCGTCCATCCTGATCGCTCTCTGCACGATTTCGCCTTATTGGATCACCTACCTCTTGCAGAGACAATTGAGCTCGGCCGTGGACCTAGCACAGCTGTGGCAGCTGGTCTGGAGCTTCTGCATGCGAAAGATGGGCTCACCAACGCCGCGCGAAGTGATCGAGCTCACTGCGCCTCAGCCATTCGACTATGCAAGCTACTACAACTACCTTCTTTTCTACAGCACAGTCTCGCTCTGCTACGCAACGATTCAGCCTCTAGTGCTGCCCTCTGTGGCTTTGTTTTTCATCATCGACTGCGTTCTCAAGAAGTACTTGTTGATGTATGTCTTCGTCTCAAAGAACGAGAGCGGTGGCATGTCCTGGAGAGTCGTGTTCAACCGCATGCTCTTCTCGCTCTTCCTCTCCAATCTCGTCGTCTTCCTAGTTGTATTCGAGCGGGGGTGGGGCACATACGAACAAGTTTACGCCGTAGCTCCTTTACCATTCCTCGTGATAGGGTTCAAAGTCTACTGCGCCAGAACGTTCGACAAAGGCATCCACTACTACAACACCCGCTTCGCGCCTCACAACCCCACGCCCGACGTCGGCATCGCGCAAAAGGAGAACCTCCGCGGCGACCGCTTGGCGGCCAAGTTCGGCCACCCCGTGCTCTACCGGCCCCTCATCACCCCGATGGTCCACGCCAAGGCGCAAACCATCCTCGCAGGCGTGTACCGCGGCCGCCTGACCGACGGCCGCGAGGCAGGCACAGACGGCACGAGCGTCTCGGGCTACAGCGACACCTACGCGCTGGACCCCATGAACGCGGGGCAACCCGGCAAGGCAGCAGGCAGCGGTTTATCTGGCTTTGAGATCGTGCCTGAGGGGAAGCTCGACTTCGAGTACTACAAGAACCGCCAGGAGTTCGCTGAGGACCATGGCCAAGGGGATCTCTTCGGCACGGGAAGCGACATGTACCGCCCGGGCACGCCAGACAGCCGGTACGGCGGTTCCGACTCCGAGTCACGGCCGGGGACGCCCAAGGGCGGGATGCTGCACAACATGCACCAGGGCGGCGGCGGCGGCGGTGGATTCGCGCCGCCGATGCCGTCTATGGACACATCATACCACCCCGGAGGAGCGAACTTCTCGCCGCGGATGGCACCGTACGGCTCGCCGACGACCGAGTACCCCATGTCATCGACTAGGTCGAGGACCGGCGGCGCGACGCCGTACGGGCTGGTGGCGGGCAGCGAGTCGTCGTCGAATCTGGTGCGGTCGGCGGCGCCGATGGCGGCGCCGCACGGCGAAACCGTGGGGTTTGTTGGCGGGCTTGGGGGCGGACCGGGTGGTTATGGGAACCTGCCGCAGAGCGAGCCTGATGCTGATTACGATCCCATGAGTTATAACTACTTCAGAGGTGGCGCGCCGTCGTCGGGTCGGAGAGGCCCTTCGGGAGGTGGTGGAGTATAGATACAAACGTTTCTTTAATGTGGCGTTTCGCGGGGTGTGAGAGTGTGCATTACGGCATGTGCGGCCTGGCATATGAGCATGGAGCCCTGGCATGGCTCTTGGCGTAATGGATAATGTCGTGATATGATTTCTGGACAAATCGATGGGGTTTGGGGGGATGGTACGGAGAACTATATACGGGGGATCTGGGGTGGTATAGAGACCGGGCCAGTTATCGCGCTGCGAGGTATGAGGAAATGATACCCAATGGACATAAGATTCTTAGTTTCATTTGCTCTTTGTTGGACAGGTAAGAGGTTTGGTATGTGCCCAGGTGGTTAGACATTTGCTCCAGCTGCACCACCTGATAGATGCCAGGCCCGTCCGGTTCCATCCAGGTCACGTCCGCATGAAGTGGACGGAGTGAATACATTGTGAATGGACCCTACATCCAGAACTTACCTAAGAATTACGAAAGCTCTCTTGGCTCTAGTTCTTCGCCCGGCTATCGGTCGTATGCAGAAGTCAAACGTGTCCCCTGTCTTCCACACCACCAGATCCAACCGGCAGAAGTCCCATATCGAGTACTAGGCTGGCGATTACAATGACAAAGATAGCGCCGGTAACCTAGCTCCGAGGTGGCAGAGCTCGTGACAATGGCCACTGATGACGCGGGAGACGATGCTGCCGTGGTCCTCCTGCCTGCCAGGTCTGACTGCTGTCAGCCGATCTGGATCATCGGGGCATCTGTATATAGGGACAGATGCTGTTAGTATCCTCACTTACTCCTACATACTGAATAGACCAGTGAGGACACCGGGACCTGTAACTCAGCAAGTCCAGTTCAGTCTTCCAAGCTGGCCTGGACCTAGACCATGGAACCTGCGTGCAGGACATCATGTTCAGAATCAAAGCCCCGAGGACAGTGATACATACAGATTGAAAGCGTTTCTACTGTGACCATCACGGTAGTGGGCGGGTCCGAGTTGGCAATCGGGGCAACGGGACATGCCTGACAACCGCAGTACAGGTATGTTGCCCCGTTAGCCATGGGGGGCGATGCCCTCACTTCTCCAGGAAGTACAAGTATCAGGCACTCAGCCAACTTAGACAGACTTAGACTGCTTTCTTTCCTGTACACACACAAAAATCAAGTTGTCTTTACAATAGCTTTCTGTCTGCGGTGTTTGTTTCGGGCGTGAGCAAAGCCGGGGTGGACCAAGTTTCCATAGATCCAAGTAATGCTGGAAGTTCAATTCACTGTTGCACGTGCCTGTCGCAACGGTGGTCTGGTTGTCGCAACTGCTTCTGTTTGGCATATTTGGAATTTCGAGCCGGCGGTCGCTCCATACGATTCAGAGGTACAAGTGTAGCCGCTTCGTGACAGTGTCAGTACAGTTGCCAGTGATGACTGCCGGACGGGTTCCTGACAGGATGATCTGATCATACGTACGTGGGACAACAACCAATTGCTGGCGGGATGTTGGAGGCAGTGTTGACAGCAATGTAGGTCAGCATATATCGTCTTTACTTTGCCACGCACCACTCTCATTGGGCCATACGGAAAACTGCATAGTCCAAGTCGGAGCTTCTCTACTGTCGGTGCGAGCGCTAGCCTTTCATACCCAGTGGGACAAGAAACGCCCGGAGAGTAGAATCCTCACCCATTTCATTCAAAATTTAATCAGAACGTGATTTTGAGGGCCCTTTGCAGGGACGAAAAGCATACGTACAAAAGATTCCCCGTTGGGCAATGCGGCGTTGCTCCAGTGGGTGGCCAGCAGTCCAGACCTACCACCTCATTACAGTGTGCCCAAATGTGTATTCGACTTGGAGATACCGGGCAGGGCTACCAGACATGCCAGGTATCTCCAAAGTGCCATACACAGCCGGTCTGGATCTCTAGACACTCTTCCAGAAGGCCCTATCGGTCATCACTCCCGTCACAGCTAGAGGCTGAGCCCTACGTATCTCACGAATAGATACACAGCTGTGACTCGGCGTCCGAACTATCTAAGTAGTCTGGTGTTCGTCTGGACGCCTCCAGCTTGTCCATCTCGCGCTTGTGCCGAGCGCCCGGAAATCACCTATCAAAACGATCGATCTGAGTTGTCTTCCTCTCTAGCTCGGCCTCGGGAGCTGTTCCTGAAGGACCTGAACACGTGGGGCCAGGTCCTTTGGTGTCCTGGCAAAGGGAATACCTGTCTTACAGGAGTCATGGAAACATGTCACTCCGAGAAAGGCAGCCTCAACTTTAGCGGATTGACGGGGAGGTTTCACGAGCAAAGTATATTTCACTGGTGTGCTACGGAGTATTCGGAGATAGACAACGGTGCATATCCGTATGATCCCTTCGAGGACTTGGAGCTGACTTGCTGAAAATATGAACACAGCACGGAAAACTCTCACGCACGGTAGTGTTTGATCACAGCTGCTCATCAAGGCCACTTAGTATCTATGACCCAGGTAGTTTGAAAGTCAAATCCTGCACTACAGTCGGAGTGCAAGGGAAGCGAAAGCATCAATTTGTGTTTCATGCGGACAGTATTGTAGGTTATCGTGACTCAGCTCAGAAACGATGCCTCGTGCGCGCGTGTCGGGGTTGGTCGAGCGTTTGCACAAAGCAGCAGCAATCAAACGCCTATCCCGAGCTTGATATCGAAAGGACTACCACGGCCCGGATATAATGAAGTTTGAAAGCGCTAGAGGCTATCGAGATGATGCTACTGTGGTACGATCAATTGCATCTGGTAGTGCCATCTGCACATCATATTTGGCGCGCGTCTACATAGGTAACCCCAAACATTCTAAGTATCCAGTTTAGGCCTGGGTTAAAACTTAATCGAAAAGAACCAGAGATAGTCGCGACTTAAAGCCATGTCGAGTTAGAGCCATGGAGAGTCATTGGTGGGGAAGTACTATGAAGAGGTGCCTTTGCCGGCAGGGAACGTGGACACTAAGAACCTTAAATGTGGCGATCATGCAAACGTAGATCAGAGATTCACGGACCCCCTTCTTGCCGCTATGGGGAAATCGTAGCCTCCATTCTCAAACCCGACAAAATCGATCATGCCATTGCGCATCGGCAACTAGCTGATCAACAAGGCGCGCGGTGTAAAGATGATAGAGCGCTGGGGGCCGGGTAAAGACAGGACCTCAGATGCACATGTTCGTCTAGAGTCCAGACTTCAGTACGGAGTACGGTTCGGTCCATTGCAACATGGCTCGGCCGGGACGGACAGACTAGCGTTTCCGCAAATCATTTTCATGCCACCAATACTGCAACTTTACCTGACTTCAGGATCTGAGACTGTCAGTCCTCGAACAAAACCTTCCTCACAAGTATGGGACCAAAGCGCGCTTTGTAGATCATGACCAGCGAACGAAACCGGATTTTCAGATACCAGAATTAAAAAGACTGGCACTGTCGTACTGTACTCCGTAAATCATATATAAAGGTCATGCCGAGCACGATCATCACCTATTCTCCGTGACACCTTGGCACGCAGACATCCATCCAATTATTATAATATTCGATCTCTTGCCTACATTGCCCAGCCTTGGCACATTGGTTCCTACCTGGTAGTCGGAACACACATTCTTTAGTAAACCATTCTCTTTTCAATAATACCCACCTGTCACTATCACCATGAAGTGCTACGCAGCCCTTGTCCTTGCCCTGGCGGCTTTCACCCTGGCCAAGCCCATGCCCGCTAAGAGCAAGGCCGCCGCCTCGAGCAACGCACAGGATGTGTCCGACGCCATCGACAAGTGGCTCCAGGATATCAAGGACGTGAACACGTTCGTCGACACGGCCGGTGACCTCGACAACGACGCCGACATCAGTGACGCCGCCGCCACTGCGCTAATTGCCGCCATGGACGAGGGCGTTGAGAACGACGCCCTTGCGGACCTCGCCAACCTTGACGCTTCCGGTCTTGCTGCGAACGCGGATCTGCTCAACCAGTTCAACATCATTGGGCCCGCGATCCAGGACACGGTTGACAACCCCCAGAACTTGCAGAAGAACTTGGATGCTATCAACGCTGCTCGGTAAGTTAGACTTGCCTTGTCTTCTCCAGCCATGCCGTAACTAGCGCTAATGCTGTGATATAATAATAGCTGCCCGCCTCCCGTCGGAAACGGTGCTATCTTCGAGGAGGGTGCTGTGCAGCAGTCGGCTGCTCTCGATGCTGGTGTCGATGCTGCTCTTCCCGAGCTTCCTGCTGCGTGCGGCATCCTTGCCCAGGCGCTTCTGGACGATGCCAACTAGAGGGCACGGAGGATTCTGTAATGTCTTGACTATGTAATATTTTGGGAGTTTGAGAAGGTGTGGTGTTGACCTACAAGACGGAGCTTGGTTAAACGCTAATGTCTATATCCTGGTGACAACGCTGGGCACTGGTCTGGTTCGATGAAGGCCATTTTCATTCCCTACTGTATGGCTACTGCTACTACTGAAGAGACGACGATATGAACCTGGGTCACTACAGTATACATTGCGACATGAGCACTTTGTGAAGTATTACGCCATTCGAGCGCATGTACTGGCTTTTCATGCTGACCTTAGCCGCAGCTAGGCCGCGAGTGCCTCGAATAAAATGACCTGTTACTGAATGCCCGCCAACTCTGAATGTAGAAAACATGTCTCCGTATTGACTGGGAACATTTGCTAGGCTGAGCAGGCCTCTAATTTTGCCTCGAAACAGACCACCTGTCACGACACTTGAGCAAGCTGCCGTCCGAGGTCCTCACTGTGCCCGCCACTGGAGCGTTTCCACGAAACGGAGACTCCTAAACAGTCTGCAGGTAGAAGCAGGGCTCACATTTCCTGACTGAATGCTCAAACCACCTCAGGCGGTCTAGGTAATGTTGTGTCATCTCGGCAAAGGCAGTACTTCTCCATTCAGAGTTACTTACTCAGTCAGTCCAGACGCCTGACTATAGCCTGGACAAAAGAAACTCAGATCTGGTATCTGAGTCTCAAATAAGATGAAGGTGACGAGGTGCAGCTTGTGCCCCTAATGCTCAACGCTGAGCTACGGCGTGGATGCCATAAAACATCGCCGTGATGGATTCTCATGACTACGTATTTCCTGCATGTTTGCAGAAATTCTGCTCACGACATCTGGCCATTTGTGGTGCTGATAACATGGTCGGGTTCTGCGGGAATTGGCACAGACTGGTTCCGTCCAGTGGCGCCACGTATGTCCTAGATAAGAGGGCCTGGAGGATTTGAGAGCTAGAATTAAAATTATTGCTTCATTGGTGGTATTCAACTAAATATTGTTTTTCAGACCCTTATCAGACAGTTTCCATTTTCTTACCTCCCTTCTCTTTAGCTACACTGGTGCGCCTCATCTTTCATCATACACTCAGTGCTTATTTCTCAACTCACCTGACGTACCATCACAATTATGATGTCAAAATTACTAGTTCATTTTGAACAGAGTGACCAGTCAATCCATGAGTGTCAGGCATTTGCAGTACATGAGGTTGAGTGATCTCAGCCTGGTCATGCAGCCTTGCCAGGTTTGCCGAATTGGGAAGGGGGAGCGCATATGATTGGTCCCAGGCCAGTGGGTACAGACATCCATGGACCAACACTACCACCCGCCACTATATTCATGGCTACCTAGGTAGAGCCCCGTCTATCTTAATTAGGCACAGTTTGAAGGTGCTCGAGCGAAAATGAATTACACTATGGGGGAAGATAAACATCACTGGGGGAGTGTCGCGCTACTTTGTACATGGCGTATGCGTATCAAAAGAACGTTCGAGTTCAAAGCTAACAACGCGTAAAAAAGCTGGCGCACCAAACAATACCCAATATATTAAAATGTAGTAGTATCATATCATAAGGCTGTCACCTTTCCTAGTTTATACCGTCATAACATTTGCATCAAAGCTGTGTCCCATGTGTACATGAGACCATGCACCTCTTTATCTGCCATGCGCTGTCTGTGATAGGCATTCACAGACAGGTTTGCCAAATGCACAGGAGAGGGCCACTTAGCGAGCTATGAATAAATTGGGAAATCTGACGGAACAGCTGCCTCAGAGGCATACTTATAGTAATGTGTGGAAGATAGGCATTCCAATGTGTGGCTGCTGAGAGCTGATGGTTTGCTCGATATCAATGCACAGATTTGAGTCAACCTGCGAGCTTCCCTAGCTGACTAGCATCAAGCTTCAATTAAACTTTTTTTTATCAGTACAGAAGAAATTGCAGCAGATAGTACATATCCTGACAGCATTGTATGAGGACCTTGTTACCTAAGGTAAGTACAATTGATTCTGTGGGGTACCAAGTACCCACAACCCTAACCCTGCGCCCCGCTGTCCTAGGCTCAAAACTCCCGCTCAATTCTATTTTCTACTATTTTGCTCCTCATCTCCCACTCATCAAGGCCCATCATAAAGAAAGGCTCCAATTTGAAGGTCAACACCGGCCATCATGGTGCGACCATCGCGAACAAGGCGAGCAGCCAAGGCGAAGAAGACCAACTATGCAGCTGTCTTCAGCCTGGGATCTGATGATGATAGTGGGCCAGAGGTGAATGAGGCTCAGGATGCAGATGGAGATGTCGACTTCGACATGGGGGAAGATGCGGAGGTGGAGGAAGCCAATGCACCAGCTCGCAGCCCTCCCAAAGTCGCAACAGAGCCACAGGAGGATCCTGAGGAGGAAGGCCACTCGTCAGACGGTAGCGCCAAGCACACCCCCGTTCACAGTGACGACAGCGACGAGGACGGCCTCGATACGACGCCCACACGCAGGGGCAGGAAGCTTCCTAAACGAGCACACGTTCACGAAGTACCAACGTATCCCTCCGACCTACAAGGCGCCCGTGTCTACGATGGCGCTCTGAAACGGCACTTTCGCGGTCCCCAGATGTTCAACACCCTCTACGGACCGGACCCAGCTCACATCAAGGTCTTCTACGGTATGCTCGCCAAGTGGTTTGATCTTCAGGTCCTTCCAGTAGGTCGGGTCGGTAACGAAGGCGTCATGTCTAGCCCATGGCTGTCGGAAAATTTCGAGGATAAGTCGCGACACTGGTCCAGAACCTGGCTTGACAGATCCCGCGCGGCCAAGCTGCAGCGCTTGCAGAAGATTCGACCAGACCACGTCGGCATGTTCAAGCCGCAGATGAGCCAACTGATCTGCATGGTTGGACGTCCCAAACAGCAGAAACAGATCAGGACTGGCTATGGATTTGGCCAGTGCGTTGCAGAGAACGGACAGCTGCTTTCGCACACTGCCGCGACGGCCCCAGGTCCGGCAACAGCGCCTAAGGGATGGCTGTTGGATACGGCTGGTATTCCTCTCGCGATCGGATGGGCACCATCTACAGGAAATAAGGAGCAGTTTCTCGCCGTTTGCTCAGTGCCCTTCTCCGACCAGGAACCCAAGACCGGCGCCTCCCCTGATGACGATGTGGAGGAAAAGAAGCGAGGCAGCATCCAGATTTGGTCCGTTCCTTGTCACAAGACCGACGGCAGCAATGCCGTCCTGGTCCAGTCTCTGTCATTTGACTGGGGACGACCCAAGCGATTGCAGTGGTGTCCGGTGCCTTCAGCGGATGACACGAGTATTGGTCTGGTCGCTATCCTACCAGCTGATGGCTTGGTAAGGGTGCTGGAAGTGCCCAAAGCCACCGCGGGTCAGGAGAACTATGGTCAGCAGCCAATCCTCTTTCGCATGCATTAACCTACTAATACTGTTTCTCCAGAGTGGATTGATGCCCCTTTAGCGACTCTCGGTATCACAGACGAGTATGCGGTCAAGACAACCTGTTTCACGTGGGTCAACATCAACCGAATCTGCCTTGGTCATTCCGACGGCTCCATCAGCCTCTGGTCCATCAACCCACTGCACATGTTGACCCGCCACTCGGTGCACACCACACACATACTCGACATTGCCAGCGGCTACCCGTCCCACCCTTACCATATTGCGACCAGCCCCGTAGGCGGCTGCATGACCGTCACCGACCTCAATTTGCCCAGCGCCGAAATGACCTACATACCCACCCCGACCGTCAACTTCCAGGCCAACCTTCTCGATTGGAACGACCACCTCCAAGGTTTTTTCAGCATGCACCCTAAGATGGCGCCTCAGAACACAGTCGTGGGGTGGGCCCACATCAAGTACTTTGTTCAAAGCAAGGTGGTCCTGACAGTAGCAAGCCCGCCCATGTGCATTGCTTCCGGCAAGACGCACCCATTTACGCTGGTGGGCTGCGCAGATGGCAGCTTGTGGGCTTTCAACCCGATGCGCGTCCTTATGAAGGAGCGCTTCGACGAGATTCACAAGCTCCAGATCCTGCAGCACGAGTTCCGCCCTCCTCTTAAGGTCCCTGCCATTGCCGTCGATAAGACCATTCGCGGTGCTGTGCGGATCAGCCAGGGGTTCCGCAGTGTCTTCAATAACAATCCGCGTGCTGACATCTACGCTAAACTCGAGGACTACCAGATGCGTCAGAAGATGAAGAGACCTGCGAACCTCAGGAAGCAATCCACGAGCAGGAGACGAAGGAAGGGAGAGGGCTCAGGAGACGAGAATGAGGGCGAGAACGGGATGAAGTTGGCAGATGAGGCGTTTGTGGCTAAAACGGTGGACCAGACGAAGGTGGTGATCCACGAGTCGGGGACGAGGATCACGGTCGCGGCGTGGAACCCGAACGTGGAATTTGGCTGGTGGGCTGCTGCTGCCATGGGTTCAGGACTGGTCAAGATTATGGACTTGGGCTTGGCTGGTTAGGTCAGTCTGTGACTTCATGGACTTCGAGCAGACAGGTGATTTCGGAGTCGAGGTGCTGTGTGACAAGGGAAAAGTTGGCTACATCTTCGACCTTGACTCATAACGTTGGCACTCAGCACGCGAAATATGTCCAGGTGTTTCATTTCACAGGCGCAGGATACTAACTTGATTTCGGGAGGACCAAAGATACCCAAGAGTGTTGAGGAGGCAAGCATAAACGCGTGCCTCATTCGAGGAATTAAATTTCTAAGCATACTCTGCTGTCTATCTTCGTCTTCTGTCGTCTATGTCTGCCTCGTCCAACCGCAAGTCTAGCATCGCGGCCCCAACGCGCCATGATGGAAATCGAACGCCTTCACCATGCCCACAAGATGCGTGGCAGCCGCCATGACGACCAGCACGTGGAAGATCTGGTGCGAGCTCCCCCAGATGTCGAACGTCCTCGGAGACAGCCTCTCGGGCACCCGGGCGGCGTAAATCCCTGCGCCCAGTATGTACAGTGCGCCCTGGGTGATGACATATTTCAGGCCCATGCGTTCGTTGAGTTCCTGGAATCCGTAGATGGTGATGCCGTGGATCACTGGGAAGACGCCCGACACGCCCAGTCCGACGAACATCATGGCGCGGTAGGGCCGCCATTCAGGGGTGCGGAACATCTCGATCCAGGAGACTGCGACGCAGCCTAGGCCCAGAACGCATATCTATGGTGGGCGAATGAGTGTCAGCACCTGAGTTTCATCGTTGCTCACTTGTGAAGGGAGAGATCAGACTTACACCAGTGAGGTACATCTCCATCAACTGCGGCAGGCAGTAAAACCCATAATACATCGCCGGCACAAAACTCCCGAGAATCAAGCACACGATCCCCGTATAGTCCAACTTATTCCCCCACTTGGCGACCGCCGGGCTATGGTTGCTCAGCGCATGGAACGTCGCGCTCATCGTCAGACACAGGAACGCGCCCGCAAAAAAGCACCCGAACACAAGCACGTCCGTCCAGGTGGCGGACGAGTAGCGCGGCGACACGAGCCGCTCGTAGAAGTAGAAGGCGAGCCCGCCCAGTGTCGTAAAGAGGACAGAGCCGAGCAGGTGCGTCCAGATGTTGACGGACTCGTTGTGCAGGTAGAAGAGCGAGGAGAGGGAGCCCGTGTAGCTGTTGCTAGTGCGCCGGTAGCCGGAGATGACGAACGCGTTGTCGCGACGCCATTCTTCGAGCTCGTGCCAGGCGACGATGAGGCTGGCTTCGATCTTTTGCTCGACTGCTTTGGCTTGGTCTAGGAGGCTGCTGGTGGTGGTGGGGGACGAGCCGCGGCGCCGGCGGACGGTGGTGGAGGAGGAGGAGGCCATTTTTGTGGGTGTCTGTGGGGATGTATTCATAGAAGCTGGCGTTCACATACTCCTTGAGAAGTACAGTTTGTGAATCATATCGTCCTTCCTCAAGTCTCAAACTTTTTTTTTCTCTTGAGGAAAGTGAGATATTGTTGGGACTGGCACATGTCAATACCGGTACGCTAGCGAGTGCACTCTCCGAGGTCGACATGGACGCTTCCGAAGGGCGATCCGCACTGTGTGCATACCAAGTGTCTTCAGCCCCTTTATAGGTGTGAGGCAGACTGTGTTGAATGCTGTCTGAATTCGTCACCTATAATATCCTATTCTTGGTGCAGGCTTTCCATTTTTCCATGTTACACAAAATCCCCGAACTAGACAACTCACTGTCGCATGTTCCAGACACAGTTGGATGGCTCACTGTGACGGAGTCACTGTTGGATGAGGGACGGGTCCGCCAGGCAAGACCCTCGCTAAACGGTTGGGCCCGCTCACTGCGGCCTAGTACACTTGCACCGAAGTACGATCGAGTATTAGGTTGCTGGGATAAACAACTACGTTTCCGCATGATATCTTCCAAAGCATTATCACCGAAGGTCGGGAGACAGCCTTCCTCCGGAAGAGTTTCAGGAAGAGTCGTCTCGATGAACATCACATGCTCCAACAGTCTGATAGCTACCCACCATCTGGCGCACAGAAGTGGTTTGTCGCAAAGTGTGGTATCATTCTTGCAGATCTACAAGATCACCGTCTTCGCTGTGAAAGCAGTATACCCAGCGCCATGCTCCCTTGTCAATCCTCCATGTCGTCGTCGTTTTGTCGTGAGACGAACGTGTCTGGCCTCCATCTTCAAGAGCGGTCTTCTATTTCTTCCCACTCTTCTTGATACCCTGGCCCCCGAGGTTGATGGGCCCCTTTTTGCCTGACATCGCAGCCGCAGCTTCCTTCCGTGCCTTTTCCTCTGTAACAATCAAAGTGCGTTGGTCAGTGGTCGTGTTGGAAATAAATAGGATGGCTCGTCTTGTAGGGACAGGATGTACCGGCACGCTTCTTCTCCAGGAAGGCCTGGTCGTCCTCATCGTACTCTTTGGCCTGCTTCTTTGCAGCCTTCAGGGGCTTGGCCTTGCCACCTTTATGTTGTTTGGTGTCAGCGGAGAAAACACAACCATCACAGCCAGTCGGCTAACCTTGTCTGTCAGCGCCACCCATAGTGAATAGAGGACTGTACTGTTTGGTCGTTCGGGAATTTATCTTGTGGGACAGCACTGCGATGGGCAGGTCAATAGAAAGTGCACTGTGCAAGTTGAAAGCGAAGGCAAAGTGAGCATGTGAGACAGGAGGAAAAGAAGTGATCATTCCCAGGCGCTGCCCGATTGCCCCACTCTACCAACCGGGGACACCGTATCGATAAGAGAGGATGCTCAGTCAGCGTAATCCCTGCCACCCTTACGTACCAAGTCAGTCAGTCGCGCTTGCCTTGGTTGCGATTAGTCCACCGCACAGAGACGGCGCTGATTTCCTGGGTTCTACTACAGTACCTAGCTTGTATCATCACTCTCCCTCCCACCTCCTTTCTCAGTCTTTCAGCCGTTTCGGCAACTCGTTACGACCAACAACATACAGAGTTCGACGCATTTCCTGCCGAGTCGCCATCGCCAATCTGCTGCGGACCATGTCCTGAGTCCACACGCGAGTTGACAGGATTGATCCGGTTGGCCTCTATTTCCCGCATTTTGCTGAGACAGAACTTATCAAGCTTGACTGACACGTGGATTTCATTCTGGCAAAAGCTTGAGGATCATCCTCGTCACGCAACAGCACACCACACGAGCACACCATCCAACATCATGTCCAGCAGCTCCGACGAGGGTGAGATCAGGGAGAATGGAGGAGCTCGGGATTCCAAGGCATCTACACTGCCTCGCGCTGAAGGAAACAGTGTTGACCGCCAGGACAGGAGAGCTAGAACCGACCACTCCCCCGACCGCGCCGACTACAACTCGCATCGGACCCGATCCCCGCGCGGCAGCAAGCGATCGCGCGATGACGATCGCGACTCGTACTCAAAAGGGGGAAGAGGAGGGCGTGATCCGCGACAGTTCCGAGTGCACTACGAGGATGCACCACCGCCGAGATCCAGGCACGCATACGAGGACATCGATCGTCCAGTCTCGCGAGGACGCCACGAAGACTTAAATCGCCCATCCACGTACCGCGGCCACGACCACCGAGATTATCCTTCCCGGTACGATGACCGCAATCGAGACCGCGATCGCGACTATGGACGGGCTGACAAGCGCGCTCGCACCCGGAGCCCGTCTCCTCGCCAGTCTGTCCGGGGCAGTGGAAGAGGCAGGTATGATGGCGGCAGGCGTGATGCTCAAGGTCCTGTTCGGTCTCAACCAGGCCAGCAGGGTGCATCTTCCAAGTACAGTGCCCAAACTGTCAAGCAAGTACGGGATGACACCGCCCGGCGGTTTCCTGCTCCTGAGGCCAAGGCTGTTTCCAAAAACGATGCTAAACTTCATCAAGGTGCTACGGATGAGCGCATGGCGCAGGACACTTCGCAGTTGCATTTGGAGTACGGATCCTCCCTCCTTCAGTACACTTCAGTCATTGACTTTGCATACAGAGACCGCGACTGGGATGAGCTGAAACCCATCGACGAGGAAGCTGAAATCGAACGGCGAAGACGTCGTAGGGAGGCACTCCTAAGAAAGTCTCGCGCTTCGACCCCTCTGCTCGTCCAGGCTGTTGTTCAGGCTAACAAGAATGACTCTCAAACCGAGAATTTTTCCGAGCTCAACTCGCCCCAGCCAACACCCAGGACTCCCATGTCTGGTGAGTGTACCGGCAAGCCGACGCTTCAGCAAATCACTAACGACACAGGAATGGGATCACCTGCTGGGCGTGCGAACGCCAGCTTGTCCCCCGAGTCTCTTGTCATCGCGAAAGATGGCGATCTAGCCAACACCCATGGGCCCGCCAAGGACGAAGAGGATGGCCCCTCTGCAGCCGATTACGACCCGACCAACGACATGCGTGAAGACGAGCGCCGCGACAAGATGCACAATGGCAATGTTGGCCTGCATGGTGAGGAACGTCATGGTTCCCCGAATGATGCTGTCCAGGACAAAGATGCACCCATGGCTACAACTGAAGCAGAGAAGGCGGACGAGGACGACGATGACTTCGACATGTTTGCTGAGGACTTTGACGAGGCCAAGCTCGGTGCTCCGAAGTCTGTGCCAGTAGCCAAAGCACCAACGGAGGACCCAATCGCGCTTCAAAGCGGTAAGGGCGGTGGTATGCTAGAGGACGACGACAAAGACGGCTACTACAAGATCCGCCCAAGCGAGATTTTGAACGGTCGCTACCAGGTTCAGTCCAGTCTGGGCAAGGGCATGTTCTCCGGCGTCGCGAGAGCCACAGATATCACTACCAAAAAGGTCGTTGCTATCAAGATCATGAGGAACAACGATGCTCTAAAGAAGGGTGGCTTCACTGAGATTGCCATCCTCCAGAAGCTGAATGCCTCTGACCCAGACAACAAGAAGCACATTGTCAAGTTCGAGCGTCATTTCGAGCACAAGGGTCATCTGTGCATGGCATTCGAAAACCTGAGTCTCAACCTGCGAGAAGTGCTGAAGAAGTTTGGTAACAACGTCGGCATCAACCTCGTAGCGACGAAGGCCTATGCGTACCAGATCTTCTTGTCCTTGGCTCACATGCGCAAGTGTAGCATCATCCACGCGGATCTCAAACCCGACAACATCTTGGTAAGTAGATAACTCTAGTCGCCGGACAGGGTTCTGTACTGACAGTGCCGTAGGTCAACGAGCAACGAAACGTCCTGAAAATTTGTGATCTGGGGACAGCTATCGATCGGTCAGACGCTGCTACGGCGCATAACGAGCTCACACCGTACCTTGTCAGCAGATTTTACCGAGCTCCTGAGATCATACTGGGCGTGCCTTACGACTATGCCGTTGATATGTGGTCTATCGGCTGCACCCTATACGAGCTCTATACCGGTAAGATCTTGTTCACAGGGGACAGCAACAACCAGATGCTCCGGGCGATGATCGAGATCAGGGGGAGATTCAGTCCTAAGTTCTACCAGCGGGGCGCGCTCTGGGCGGATCACTTCGACGAACGAGGCAATTTCATTAGCAAGGAAAGAGACAAGATTCTCGGGAAGGTACGCAAAAACTTTTCTTCCTCGATATCACCCTTGGCAATGATCCGTTTCCTGCCATGATGGACACGCCGAGTGGCTGCTCAGAGTTGGTTGATTCTATTTGCAGACATCCATTTTGCCCAGACCTGCGTCTCTTTGAAGGAAGTGCAAGATAGTTGCTGCTATGCAGGTCCAAAAAACGGCGTCTCAATGGCGTCCACACCACCAAATTTGGCTGCAAGAACTTGACCGAGAGGATCTTGAAAGATACATCGTCGTGCCGCACAGAAGCCTGTTTCAATGCGCTGAGCTGCGAAATTGCAGCTGCGACTTGCCTGTGGTGTCTTCCTTCATCCTTCGCCGCGCCCGTGGCGCTAGCCATAAGGTTGTGGGCAAAATCGAGTTAATCCTAGCCACATATTCCCTCATCCTTTGGCGAGATTTCCAACCACAAGAGTCCTGGAATATGATGCTAACAAGCCTTCTTCCCTAGCCGATTACGAGGATTTTACCGCCCGTGGTCAAACCAACGCGCGACCTTCGAGCCCGCTTGATGACTGCCTCTGGCGGGATGGCTGAGGCAGAGGCCAAGCATCTCAACCACTTCCACGATCTACTGGACCGTTGCCTAGCAGTGAATCCCGATAAGCGGATAACTCCGACAGAGGCTCTGCGACACCCCTTCTTTCAGGAGAAAATTGGCGCATCCTCACGGCGATAGAATGGACTGGGGGAGTGAAATTAGACAAAGTGCTTCTATTACCAGCGTCACGTTGGTAAAATTGGATAAGCAGGATGACAAGTTGGTAAGAATTGCCTGTTGTGGCCTTCCGTTCACCGAAACGAGACCACTCATGGGGGCGGCCTCCGTGCCCTTGATGATTAGACATGCAGAGTCAGAACCTGAATTGCACGCATCGAATTGGACACACGCTCCCAGTCGGGCATCATCGCCGAGGACCGTTTTGCATGGCCGACCAGCGTTGGTCTACCTAGGTTGGCTGGCGCAAGTAGTCTCGCCGCCCTTTTCCGGCCAGTGACGCTCTGACCAACAGCTCGTCTCACTGCTTTGGTCGTCGTGCATTACCGCCGCCGATGGGAAGCGACATTGCCTGGCGGGGGCGAAAAAGCAACGCGACGCACGTCGCCGCAATCCTGCAGGACACGGCGGCAACATCAATTTCCAACATGCGCAGCGATGTGTAATTACTGCCTTGTCATCAGCTGTGCCTACCATGACCTCTGTCTGTCTTTCTCGAATGTTTCATGGAGCCGCTGGTGCTAGGGACGGGCCAGAATTCAGGCCCAGAACCGCTGAGCTGACATGCATACATCAATGCGCTACGAACACAGGAGCATCGCCATTACGGGCGGTTAGGTTTCCCCTGCATCACGGCTGCAGGAAACACACGAAAAGTGCAGGTAAGACATCTCGTGCTGCAGCTCTCCGTCGCCCTACTGCGGACGGGTCCCCCGGTTACGCAGCAAGCATGCGCCCGAGACAGCTGGGCTGGAAGTGCGACGGCATGGTCAAAAGGGCAAAGGAAAGAGGCGAGGGCAAGACGTGGCTCGGGCAAGGCTTTCGGATGGGCATTGGCGGCTGGAGACGGCGACGTTTGGTATTGTCTTGAGGCTGGTTGGGGTGGGGGGCTGTGGATCTTCCTTTGCCACGAAAATGGAGTCATCGCCAACAGCAGCAGCATCAGCAAAAGTGCTGGTTTGCCGCGGCCGCCAACATCACGGGAGACAATTACGCAAACATGGCGGCATGGCGGGCAATTTTTCCTGCTGTTGGTGCGTGCCGCAGGTAAAAATGGTCACGAGACAGATGCCCAGGTGTGCCCACGTTTGACAGAAGTCCGTCTTTTCCCTCTTTTCCCCAAATCAAGACAGCGAATCCTGTGAGACGCGTTGCCCCAGTGCGCAGAAAAGAAAACGCCTGTGTGAATTTATCCCCCGTAAGCAACGATCTGGGTAGCCTGTAAAAAGGCCCCAAGGCAAGATGGGGGCCTGTCGGTCAGCACCGGTCAGCTTACATGCTTCTTTTCTTTCGTGATTTGTGCACAACCCAATCGAACCAACCATGTGAGACACAACGCCCGGCAAGTATAGTGAAAAAGAAAAGGTGTCACGCTCTGACACAGTGCCAAGCGGCAGACTGGTGGATGGAAAAGGAAGAAATGTGGCTGGAATCCTCTTGCGAGGGCATAGCGTGGTGGCGCACTTGTCCCTTCTCATCCACCAGATCGGATGAGGCGGACGGAGGGGTGCCACGCGGCTGGTCTCGGCTCGGGATGAGAAAGGGATTCTGTGTCGTCTGACTTTCTTGCAGACCGGACGGGAGCGTCCTAGTCAAGCTGCAACGAGAATAAGTTGATAAATTTTGCACAATTTCGATGCTTTCAGCTGTGAAGGTGGTGGTGGTGGTGGTTTTGAAGTCTAACGCGGCTTGGCACCGCCGATAATTTGCTTCCCACTCTTCCGTCACATCCTGAGGGATTGTGAGATCTGACGCCAGCCTAATTAGTCTTATACAGAAGTACTTACCCCGTGACGTACGTCCATGCATGGCAGGTCCAAGCGCGCGCCGCCAATGGGCATGGTGAGGGAGGAAAGATTGGACGATGCAGCCCATCTCGTCAATGGTCACATCACACACCCCGAGACCTGTCCAACGGGCGTTTGCCTCCCGCAGTCAGTCATCAGCAAACGTGCGCCCACCAACAGTAGGGTGGAGGTGCAGGGCAAGGCGTGGTTGGTTGGTTGGTTGTGCTGGTGTGGTTCGCACGCTACGCTGTCGTGCGACCCGACAAGAACGGGCAGAGGGCATCACAGATCGTACTTTGTGTTGGGAAAGGCGGGACAGGTGGCAGCTGGTGGCTTGTTTTAACGCATGGTTAGGGCAAGGCTGGGCAAGCCACGGGCGGCGAGCTGCAGCCTCTGTGTGCAAGCCTCGCTTGCCATGTAGCTATGGGGAGCGGGTGTCTGCGCGTACAGTACTATAGCCGTCGGACCCGCGGGGGGAGGGGGGGGGGTTAATAACAAAGTGTTGCTTTTCTCTTCTTTGCTCTTTGACGACATGTCAGATCTGGGCTGGGGGTTTCGAGGTAAGAAGGAGGGACGAGGCTGAGAATGATAGCTTATAATTGGCCAAGCGGGCGACTTGGCGCAGAAGGCTGAGCTAGGCATGTCGTCCGTGTTGGGATAAGGAGCAAGTTCGCTGCTAAGTTTTAGCCGCAGTAGAGCCGTTGACGCGTAAGTATTAGTGCAGCAGTCCTTCACGCTTAGCATGGATGGTCTTCCAAGGCTTGAGAAGGCGCCGTTAAAGTAATTATTTTAGCTGCCACATGGCCCACGTTCTAAAAGTATTTAATTCTATGGGGCCGAACGCCGGCGCCGCGCTCGAAATTCCACGCCGTCTGTTGCGGGTGGCCGGGTCGGTGCTAGCTCTGTGCGTAGCGCAACGGCGACGATGAGCACGGTCGCTCGTGTCAAAGTCTCAGGGTGTCATTCTTTGTTCACACTGCAGAATCAGTCGGTACTAGTGGTAGGTAGTGCCCCAAAGATAGAATGCTTCTGGGTAGCGTATTGTCTTGATTGCTGATGCAGGTCGGTTATTAGTTTCCTAAAATGCGACGGTGGGAAGCATTGACCACATCTAAAATTCATTGGCATTGCGAATCCTGCTGGGAAACGAAACGATGTGATATTACCCGGGGACTTGATGGTGGGTGAGTGCCACAGTACCTCCTTCACATGTGCAGAATCGAGATCCTGTCTTCAGATAGAGGAGCGATCCACTATCAGGCCCAACTTCCAGTAATTGCAGGAGCACCATCTTACTGTCGAGGCTGCAGGGCTGTCAGGAATCAAGATGCCTCTTGCAGCCCAGCGCCTCATATAGAAAGGACCCCACGCTCCACCTGCCTGACGAGAGTGGCTAAAAGAACAGGGCCAGACTGAGGTCCGTGACACCCGTGGAATATCCATTGTGGAATGAAGATCTGCATCCCACCAATGTCTTGCTGTCAGACGCCACGCGGGCCTTCTGAGACGATCGGCCAGAGGTCTGCCGTCTGCTGTCACGGTTCATCATCCGCGTGCCGCTCACCGCCGGTGCCGTCATGTCTGGCTGTCTAGCCAACAGTGATCAGCATGGAAAGCAGGCAGACCGAGGCGAGCTTTCGTCACCGCACTCTCGCAACGTCTGTTTGCGGTTGAGACTTCGGCAGCTATCGATACATTTAGTGAGCCCCCGGAGTGAAACACCCGAAAGCAGCGTGGAGAATGGTTGGAAACATGGAACGTGCTGTGTCAGTGTGTACGCCGGAGAATTTACAGATTCGCATGTAGATTGCTGTCGAGTTTGCAGTGGAATGAGTGACGGTGATCATTACTGTAAGTCGTCGAAAGCCATGATCAGTCTGGTCGAGTCCGGCGCCATGATGCACCGGCTTCCCGAGCCAAGACAGGCGGGCACTAAGGCCACTGGCGGCTTCCACTGTCCAGAGCGCCGGGCCATTTACCCACCTGAAAGGCAAACCTCAGGGGTGGGTTAGGGGAGGGGGTGCAGTACCGATTTTGCTAACCCATCAGCCCCGTGCATGAAATCTGAAGTGTCATAGAATGCTTGTGATGGAATCCAAACAACACTAAGAACATCAGATGAAGCACTACTTACACCATAATTTGACACCATTTACGAACACCTACGCCTGCATGGACAAGCAACGTGAGTCGTGACAATTTGATGCCCGTACAAGATTTCCAAGGCCTTGCTCGCCATGGGATCAGCCAAGCGCATTAGAAACACTCTTCGTGGCACACCTGGGCATGTGAGGCGATAAAATTGACGAAGAAACATACTTGGCTGCGAGGCGAGGACGCTTTCGCTCAGATATGATGAGATGAAGCCTGGAGGATTTCAGACGATCTCCGCAACTCTGCCCATCACGAGAGAGAGGGGCAGGCGTGTGCCATCGTCGTCGGCTTGGACTTCATCGCTGTCCCGAGATCACACTTGCTGCCATTGCAACCCGCCAATGCTTCAATGACTTGATCGACATGATAATAGGTTTGACTGTTCCCAGGGACCTCCCTCGCATAACATGCCAACCCCGCGACCATGACTCTTCCAGGATGTCACGAGTCGCCCTGGACCGTGCAAATCAACACTTTGAAGAATAAGCTTTCCGCACATCCCAATTGCGAAGTGCATTCCTGGAATATCATCGTGACAGACGGGCAGTGGGCACAATACAGTACATACATTGCTCTCGATATGCAGCCAAAGATAGAATTAATTAGTACAGTAATAAGTGATCGGATTATCAGCCCACGGCAATCCTAACTTTGGACGCTGAAGCGCAGCAACTTCATGCGGCATCGTCAAGGTTTGTTGGGGAAAGTCATCTCATCTTCTCTACCGAGTACAAAATAGTCCACGGAGCACTGAGAGTGCCGAAGAATACCGTACAGAAATATCGTCGGTGGGGCCAGGGTGGCCACTGACGACGATACTTGGCGATATTATTAGGCGATGGTGATCAATATCAGGGCATCCAGCCAATATTCACACCTGCTCAGCTACTTCTGCTGCTGTAGTACTGATCGTCTCCAAGTAATATAGCACTGTGCTTTGGCGGCGACGATCCTGTCCGACGATGATGAAGCTTGAGTGGCTCATTGGCCTGGGCAGGCCAGCAAGCCTGGTCGAACCTAACACACAGAGTACACGATCTCCATCATGCCCGCATGCCTTGAGAACTCGAAGCTCGTGTAAAATCAAGGGTCTCGTTTGGAACTTTGGAAGTGGAGTAGACTGCGATGTTCCCAGATGAGCGGTTCTAATTTCAGGACGGGAAAGCTACCTCATCATGTTGCAGCCAATGCAATGTGGCGTAGCACCTACACAGTAATGCAATCATCGCTGCCAGGCAAGCAGGGTCATGCATGTCACAATGGTTCTCCCAGACGAGCGTAGAACAAAATTACGGAGTTCCATCCAAAAGTCTGATAGGCTCGTAGCTGGAGTTGTCGGCGCTATAACAAGGTGGCGCGGTAATGTCGCGCTATGGCTGTTAGCGGATGGGAGACCGCAGTCTTCAGATTGGAGACTCGATTTCCTTCTGCAGTCTTCTAATTTTTCAACTCGGCAGCAGTCTCAGGCTCACAGCTTTCTCATCTTCACCTTTTTGCCAGACCACCCCTTCCGACAGCCAACATCTGCTATCTCGACCTCCGCGTATCTGCAAAGTCAGTTCTATGCAGGCTCGACGTTAGGCCCCAGTCGTCCGTCTGCTTGGCACCAGGCTGGCGATGCGAGAATGCAACACTCGGACGAAATTGGCCGATGCAACCTTGGCCACGATCCGCTGGTCTTGGCCAGACCGTCCTGACCGTCAGACCGTCAGAGAGCAGTCGTCCACTCCGCTGCAGAACATGCACCTGCCACACCGTGCCCACTTGGCACAACCATTCCGGGGGTGCGAGCCCACCGTTTCCCACCTGGCCTGGCCTGGCTCATCTACAAAGACCCACATGGACCATTGGCGGCTGGCGGTGCCGGCCCCTCTAATGCAGCCTTCTGCAAGACTACTGCGGCGCCAAACAAGCTTGACAACCCAGAGCAATTCGCTTCGTCCAACGGCATGCCGCAGCGTTGCTGGCGTTGCATCCACCAGGGCTGCAGCCGGTCATGGGCCCGCCGATTTATTGCCTCACGGAATCATTGACTGCCAACATGTCATTGGAGAACCATGACCTGCATACTGACTCCGTGACACGAGGCGGCCACACCCCTGGATCCCTCCACAGAGCACTCGGGGGGGTCAAAGCCTGCTTGGGGTCCACAAGGCCCAGCCGATAGCCCGTCAAATTAAGATGCACACCCGCATGATTGATTGGCACACCAGCCAGCGTCACTCGAAACCCTCCCAGAACTTCCACGCAGGGGGTAGCTGGCTCACCTGCTCCACCTGCACAGCACACCTTGCCCTCCACCTCAACTTGTTGTGGAGCGATGCTGAGAGGCTTGCCGAGAGAACTGCCACTACGCCCACGCCTACCCACTGGATCAGGAATGCCACCCACCGGTGCCCCATTGTGCCCAGGTCTTCCCTGAAGGCGGCAGGACGAACGACAGCCTCATTATCTCTTGGACGCCCCTTCGCGTAGGCATTGCATACCTCGTGAGAATCATCTTCATCACAAGGCTCACGAGCATTCCTGAGCCACGGATGTCTGCACGACATTGGTGGCCTGACAGATTCACCTTGGTGATTTGGCACTGCATCAGCGCATCGGACGTCCGTTCAGTGGTGCCTTTACCCAGCAATCATGGCGACGCAACCCTTCTAGTGCAGGGGTGGACACTTGAAAGATACCGTACGGTGTACTATACGGTACGGTACGAAAAATACACGTATCTGTGGCAGCCGTACACGTACGGGATTTGGCCATACATTTTTATAGGACCTAGGTAGGTATTGTCCTCTTCAATCGGGAAGTCTGCACGGGCGCTGTCGTGCTCCGCGGGTAGGCAAGGTTAGGGTTGATAGGGGTCTAAAGCCAATCAGAGGCCTTAGGCTGGGTCCCACTACTCCTAATCACAAAGGTGCAAAAATACAGTAAAATACCGCTTGTACGGAACCTCTGGCGAGAATACCGTACGCTCGGCTAGCGTGTATTTGTCAAGCCCTGTCGACAAGACTGCCACTTTTGCAGTGAGGTACAGCGCTCAATGCCGAAACACATTCCTATGAGTCTGGCATGCCATCTACCTTGTTATTGATGAGCTGTCTCAGCGGCCGAGCTCTGCCGTAGTGAATTTTCAGCAAGCTCATGCTGCTCCTGAGCAAAAATGGCAAACCATTGTGATTCTTGGTTCCTTGTGTGGCTGGGCGCGCATCTGATGAGTCTCCGTATTTTCACCAGGACAAGGATAAGGGTATAATGTAGATCACTACCCCGGGTGTACACCTAATAATCCACTACAGGTAGCGTAGTGCTACTTTGAAAGTACATTCGTATGTATATGAGCTTCGTCGCTCTTTCGGATCTGTCTAACTGCATTGTTCTATCACACACGATATTTGCCAGCAATATTTTGACTACAACAACATCTGCAATATCATCATCACGACATCCCATTATCTGACCGTCACTCATGACTTTCCTTTTCACAGGATCACGACCCTCGGATCTCCTTTAAATGCTCCAATAAGCCAGGATTTCCGCCAATGTTAATGATTCCAGGAACTCTCAAGAATGAACGGCCCGTACCCAACGACACCATGGGGAAATTACCAGGAACTACTGCAAAAGCCTTGCAGTCAAACTTATCTTCCTCCGACTGCCAATTTTCTCACATCCCCTACCGTGATAGGACAACGCTTCCAGCTGCTCAAACCATTGGGAACCGGGGCATATGGCACCGTCCACTTGGGCTGGGATATGGTGGAGAGCCGATGTTGTGCGATCAAAGCCCTCAACAGACTCACGCCCGATGGTTTCCGACAGGATCGCCGCGCTCAGGACTTTCAAACCAGGGAAATCAGAACCCACTGGCTAGCCCAAAGCCACGCAAATGTCGTCACGATGTATGGCATCGTGGAGGAAGCCGATTGCATTTACGTGGTTCTGGAGTACTGTCCGGAGGGAGATCTGTTCCAGAATATAACCGGCTCCGCTCGATATGTTGGGAATGACGACCTCGCCGCCGATGTCTTTGACCAGATTTTGGATGCCGTGGACTATTGCCATCAGAAGGGGATCTATCACCGGGACCTCAAGCCTGAGAACATCCTCGTCACTGATTCTGGAAGAACAGTCAAGCTTGCAGACTTTGGCCTTGCAACCGACAGTCGCACCTCAAACGATTACGGTTGCGGCTCCACCTTTTACATGTCACCTGGTAAGTTTCTTCAGGGCCTCGCGTTGGACTTCATCGACAAGCAACCATCTTCGCGCCGACCCGACATGTTCCACAGTCCTGCAACCCACGGTCACTAATATCTCCCACCTCGTCTGCAGAATGCCTGGAGCCCACAACATCCCCTCCCATGAATTATGATTGTGTCCCGAACGATGTCTGGTCCCTGGGAGTCATCTTAGTCAACCTGACCTGTGGAAGGAATCCATGGAAACAAGCCTCGGAGCGCGATGTCACATACCAAGCCTTCCTCAAGGACCCTGATTTCTTGAAGACCATCCTGCCCATCACGGACGAGCTGAATGATATCCTCAAGAAGGTCTTTGAGCGGGATCCTGCCCGAAGGATTACCATTCCGCAACTCCGCCAGGAGCTGGCTTCTTGCCCCAGGTTGACCAAGGATATCAACCAGGTGGCACCATTTGACCCGGAGTCCCCGTCAGGCCCAGAAGAGTCCGAATATGATTCGGACGGCTCATCTAATACATGTGACACTCCACCGGCAATACGCACCCCTAGTCCACGATCATCCTACATCCACACTCCCCCGAGATCACCCAGGTCAAGTCCAATTGACATCCTGGCGCAGGAAGAAAGATTCATGGAGCCGAGACCGACATATGCGCAAATACAATATATCCACGGGTACCTCTCGCCCCCGGGGAGTCCATGCGGCTGGAGATGATGCCTCGGCCGCGAATGCCAAAGCCGGGTCAGCTCTCCAAGGGACTTTCCTTTCCATGGACACCCTCGTTCTCGTCTACCCTTCACCACGACACTTGACCGTGCCCATCCCGTCTTGTGCTCGCCCCAGATGCCGTGGCCGGACATAAACCCGAGCCTTGCGTCCAGGCTTGACGCCATGCCCCAAGAAAAGGGCCTTGTCTTGGTAGAGACAACGACAGATCCTGTCAGCGAAGAGGCCTTGCCTGGATGGACCCTCACAGGATCACAGGACTTGTATCAACACGAAGAAATATTCCAATTATCAAGGATTTACGGAAGACATGGAAAACGGATCATAATTGGGCCGGGACTCTTTCTTGCGGATTTGCAGTTCTGATCCAAATTCCTTTCTTTTTTTCCTTTTTTTTTTTTTCTGTGTTCACCAGCACCACCTCGCTCGTTGTGGACTCTCTCTGCGCTGTGGATTGGGTTCTTTTGGTGTGAGACTACAAGGCATGCATACACCAAAAGCGAGCGAGTTCAGGCGTTGGTTCGGCAGGCGTTGGTTCAGTCAGTATGCAACTGATTTATGTATGGTTGGCGCAAGTTCGCGATATTAGGTGGTACAAGTTGCATTTGTGGTAAAACAGGACACACTCGAAACGGGCAGCAGCAAAACCTGGCAAAATCACAAACCTAGGTACGTTGCGGATTGAGGGCGGATTGAGTACTAGACACAGTAGCTCAACATACCTATATGTTCACGGCGCAAGCTTTGTCTCCGTAGCCTTGCTTGACTTCCAAATAGGCTTGGTACTACTTTGCACTAGGTCCACGCACAGGTTGCAAATGTGGGACTCAGAGATGCCCAGGTGCTGCGCACTCCCGGCACTCAGGCAGCGTCAGGCAATGACTGCGAGATCAATAAAATGAGGCAAGACACAGATGCACCTCATCCCGAGATTCCACACACATCTCGGGTCAAGCAAAGAAAGTGCCCACTCTGCAGTGAACACGGTGCACCCCATTTCGCAGACCGTCTGCAGCGTGCATTAAAACAGGGCGGGCGGTCATGCAACCAGCATACGGAGTTGTGATTGGCGGATACGCGGATCGGCGAGTCGCCTCACTCTTGGGGGCTTCGGACGAGACATCGTTGCGCAAGTCGTCGCTGGTTGCGACGCGGTCTACAACTTACCATGTTCCCGGGACGGGATAGCAGATGCATTCAGGGAATTTATCTGCATTCGTGCACTGGGCATGTTGGAATCTGAGGCTCTGTCTTAGCTGACATGCACAGCTGGGACAATTGGGAGGAAACGGCCGCCACAGGCTGCAGAATGTCCAGCTGACCGTCAAGCGAGTTGTCAGCGGAGCCTCTGAGGACTGCCAGAATCTTGACCATGGAATGGAACGGATCGGATCTGTCGTCGATATACGGCATTATTCAAACTGTGGCGCTTACCTACTGAGTACTTAGTCCCAAGCGTATACAACTTAGGTACTTAGTAAGCAGCGGCTCTGACCCCTGCTCTTGACGACACCTCATCATGGACCGATATTTGGTAAGATTCGACCGCATACTCCAACGACACAGCGCATGTTCCTACCCGGATTGACCGACTGGGAGAGTGTCGTGTATCCAGAAACAGGAAATACACACGATATTGGCTGGGCTGAAGCTTCACAACGCCTGACGCGGGAGCAATCATCGATGCATTGAGGGACGGGCCCTCGAAGTCACAGCTCATCGCTCGGTCACTTGGGCAGTGTGTTGGCATCTTGTGCTTTCGTGGCTTTGATACACGTCTCCGAGATTCTGATCAAATCAACAACTTGGGCCTTCCATGGCGATGGGTAATCTACTGCCGGAGTTGTACAATATGCTCCAGCCGCAGTGCAGAATGTCCTATTCGGGCAGCTTGGGCCCCGCCCAGCTCATATGCTTCCCTCAGCCGCGAGAAAGCTACGGAGTAGTTGGAAGGTTTTCTAACTTACAGTGTACAGCTCCCGTGCTACTGATAGCTACGGTATAATGGCTGATGTTTCAGTTCCGAGCCTCAAGACAGACTCTGAAGTTTATTCGCCGGCACCCGCCGTTTCCCGCCGCCGCCACATATTCAGTGTAGTGAGCTATTCGGCAAGTCAGATCTGCAGCGATACGGCTCAAGGACTGCGGCACACGAAAGGCCCTCATATGCGCGTCTGCTCCGGGGCATCAGGACCAAGAATCGGTGGATCGAGCCAACAAGGCCATCTAGAGTGCCGTGGCGACCATGATCACATCGTGGTGCTCATGACGCTTGCGCCGAGCTCATTTTGTGGGTGCAGCCAGCTTCCAACTTTACTAAGTACTGATTAGGCAGCGTGTCGACCTAAGCTGCAGGGCTGTGCGGTCGAATGTCTTCCCAGAGCCTTCGTAGGCAATGCCGGACCGCTAAAAATCGGCAGTAACCCAGGTAGTGTATAGTGGATATACAGTAGGAGAAATATGTATTAGCTGGCGCTTTAGATTATGACGAACAGCCTATAAGACCCTGCCAGGCTGGCCGCTGACGGGATCGTAGAGACGAAGTACGATACTAAAGTAGAAGTGCCACAGCTAGTATCAATAATCATACCTGCTCTGCCATGGACGATGAATTGCACGGGTACGCAATTTTTCATAGCACCAAGTGGATCAGGGTCCACTCCACTGTGCTCATGTATTTGGTCTGGCTGCTTCGTCCCTCTTCGTACAACAACAGATCATCCGTCCACATATGTAGGCTACCGTAATTCCACAGGCTCCCCTTGTCATGCCGTGACATGATTGACCGACAATGGCTTCTACATACTGAGTGCAGATGCCCGGATCCAGCGATCCATAAATTCCAGACGGGTTTGAACCATTCTCCAAGTTTCAAACCGGGCTGCCAGACCTATGATAGCTTCAATCAATATCAGGCCCGCCATCGTCGCCCAGATCCGGCCTCAACTTTAATTTGATGCCCATGATGGGCATATCGCGAATCTTGACTGTCGTCGTTTGGCTCTCATACACACTCTATCTTGATTCGTTCCGGCTGTCTTCAAGGTTCTTGCGCCGCCACTTGACGATCAAAAGGCCCGCGCCGCGCCGCCCTTGGCTTTCTCGAAGTTTTTTCTCCCCTTGTCCACCTTTTCTACGAGCTGAACAGCGCGGCAACCTCAACACCATGGGCCGCCCATTCATTACCCTCCTCGAACGTCACTAGACAATTTGAGATTTAGGGAACGGGTGGCTGTGTTGACCATGCTTATAGCTATGATAGCTGTGTGCGTACCTTTGTGGTCAATCCACCTCCGGCGCTGAATGCCGGAGCTCCTGTACACGCCAGTGGCCTCGACGCTCACCTAGGCAGCCACGCCCGGCGAGGGTGTGTCAACCACCACCGATAGCTGCCCAGGCGAGGTAGAATGGTATTGTCATGCACCAAATTTGGATGCTCGCGATCTGCCATGAGACTGCGAGTCACCTGGGCACAAATTGCGAGATCAGCTCCTCGAAGCTCCTAAAATGCTTCTATCTCGTGATTTGTGGATGGTCGTAGCTCGTAAGCCGATTCGCATGGACGAGAAGCTTTCACATCGCTGTGAAGCTAGCAAGCAGTGTATAGACATCTTCTCGTTTATGGCGTAACAACTCAACGGGACATTGGGATCTGTTTCTAGAATCAAGAGGAGCAGATAGATCAAACTCAACACACTGTCACCATATTCTCAGTCGAGCCTCAGACAGGCTCAATTTTTGTAGAAATGAGAGTTTTGGCTGTAACGTAGTTGTATTGGTGTAGGTTTTCCAGACGGTTCTGGGGGACCAGGCGGCCTTCATATACCCACGAACTAGCTAAACTAGCAGCCCGTATCAGCTGACTTACTAGCTATAGCTATACGTAACAATGATGAAATATTTGACTTCCAACAATTTTGCAGCTCGTTACCTTACCGCTAGATCAACAAGTTGTGAGTTGTACAGCTGTCTTTTTGCTCGACTTTCTCTGGAGCAGAGTAAGGTGTTCAAAGTCGAGGCTCATTTGTTATTGAGCCTTCCAGTTTGCTGCATTATAGACCAAATCTGCCAAATGGTTCGTACCGTGACTCCAGTCAAGCGGACGCATATTCTCGATTTAGGTCAATAGACCACAAGATTTTGTAGGGAACAACCGCATTGGCTGTGCTCAGGATTAGGACGACTGCGCAGGCCGGACATACCGACCTAAATAATTACTGTTTGACAGTCGACATCAGGTATTTGACTTTCGGTACTTATATTCAACTTTGTGTACTCAAATTTAGGGATTCGATTGTGAGTACTCGATCTTGGATTTCAAGTTCGACGATGAATACGGAAGGTGTTGTTTATGATGGGCCTGTAATTGTAGCTGGGAGATCGAAGGCGAGCGGCGTGGGCAAAAACGGGTTATAAAGTCAACATATCCAGAGCATAGTCCCTAAGCGCGGCGGTTCTCATTATCGGATCGCAAGTTGAACTGATCATGTGGATAAAATCATTCCAAGATTGAAGAACATCACGAAGAATCGAATTTGACTTACCCGCTGCTTCAAGATGGGTGGCTTGTCTAGAACAGGATCATTTGCCAACTTGCGTTGACAGCCTAGTGGACGCGTTGTGTGTTTTGACTTGAGGCGAATATTTCTTTCTGACCGTAAATCGGTTGCGATTGCGTGCAAAGCAAAGCTCACCGCCGGCGGTCGGTCGTAGGATAGGGGCGTCAGTATCCACGGCGGCGGCACTGACTTGTGTGGTTGCGAGTGGAGTGAGCTGTAGTCCTTGTGGAGGAGCGATTACCGTGTCGTGGCCCTGAAATCGCTTGCCTATGATATGATATCGGTGTGATGGTTTTGATTACCAATGCTGAGATCGAGCTTAGAGGCTCGCCACCGGCGGCACCGTCGTGAAAGTCGGATGCAGGTCGTTTTCCAAGGTTGTGCCAGTTGTGTGCCCAGGATGGCATAACACTGCAGCAAAGCTGCCTGCTGACGATCGTGTCGAAATTGGGGTAGGGAGCGCCGTGGATGTCACTCCTGGAATGTTCGATTCCTCCAATGCGAGGGCCGCACTGGGAGAAGCATTTCCCATAGAGAGAGAATCGAGGTCCTTTGAAGTTGAGGAACCTTGCAGCGTATGCATGTCATACATATTGACTAGCCATCATGGAATATCCAGAACGAGTGTTAAGTAGCGCTTCGGGCTAGTGTACTGCTGATTGACGATGCAGTGTCAGGCTGCCATATGCGCACAAGCCAAGCAGACGAATATTCAACATTGACCGCAAGAAGTTTTATGAAGAAGACAAAGTTTGGATCGCAAAAGCTCGTTACAGTCCGCTCTTCAGATAATTTTCGAACTACTGGCACCCGTGGCCACAAGCTCCAGCAGAGCCTATAATTCTACAGAAAAGCTAAGGCTATTTAGCGCTGTACTTCCGTGATAATGACAGACTTCTTAGCTATGAGAATTTTCAGCTCTAGAATTTCAAAGAATACACCCATAGAGTTTTCATGCACCGTTTGGATAAAGTTGTCTTCTTTTGTGTGAAACATGTTACTCGAGACAAGGCTGAGCGATGTGGCTGGGCCGCTTACAGCCTTGCTCAACCACGGACGTCGGTTCCAACCCCATTCGCTGACTAAGCTCTTCCGCACGTGCAAGGCACCATCCAAGTAACACGTTTGCCTGCGTTTCAAGGCATTGGGCCTTTTCGTTCTTCTCATATGTATATTGATCCAATTTCAAGTAGACGCAGGCAATTTGCAGCAAGCCTAGTCCCATTTTCCAGTTCCAAACTGTGCTGGCACGGGGATTCAATCACTAAACTACATGCAATTAGACAACCATCATCTGCATGTCCATTCACCATGTAAGAGCCCGAGCTTGCGTTGATGGCGAAACCGGCTTTTCGTGGTAGTAAAGCTATACAGTTTAGCAAATGGATGAAGTGGAGATTCGTTCATTTTAGGTCTTTTGGCCGTAGTGGGAGTTCTAAGTTGGCATAATTGCTCTACCTACTCTCAGCTGCAATCGCGTGTATGTATGTTCAATACATGCACATAAGAATGTTCGGTGAATTCCCGTAGCTATGCCGTTTCGCACGAGAATATGAACTTCGTCAATACTAGCTTAATTCCACTAAACGATGCAAATTCTGAAAGGTCCATACTTGTTCATTGTAAATTCAAATGGAATTTTGGCTGCGATATATATGTAGTTTGTAATTCAAAATCAAAGTTAAGAATCTTCGATATATCTGCCCAGGTGCTTTCTTGCGAAGCGAACCTACCTTCCCGCTTCCTTCCGCTCGCCCAGTCAACACGCCCAACTTCTCAACTTTGAACTTGAATTGTAAGCTACATATACATTGCAGCATTGCAGCTCAAATTTCATTGGGATCCACATAGGTCAAGTATAGACCTTCTCGAATTGATATTCTTCATTTAATCCAGGCTCATATCGAAAGACTTCGATTTCCGTCCGAGTTTCAACAAGAGCGGGGATTTCCCGAACATTTTTGTGGGTACACACACTTGATTGCAGCTGAGAGGAGCCGCCACACTTTGGTTTGGAATTCTGATCCCAAAAATGGCCCAATTGATTTGTTGCACGTACTGTGGAGCCAAAACACCACGGTCTCTCTGCTATGATATTACATCACAGCATTACCAGGCAAACAGGGTGCTTCAGGTAATATAAATTCATACGGTGTACCTTGAGAAGGAATGGCTGTCAACTAGGCGCCGCTGGTGCGCCCTGTAGCAGACAGACCTCGGGGCTGTGGCTGTATGCAGCCTCCAATTGTGATAGCCACATCCAATCTAGCTGCGTAAGTGTCACTGCCACTCCACCGACCTCGTGAGCAACCAAGGCTGCACTTAAAAGCGCAGTAGAGAGCATGAATGAGGACGTACTCGGGGTCATACATGCTTCTGTGCTAGATGAGTATGGGTGCATTAGCAGTAGTATTTTCGAATACCGAGAGAAGAAGAAAAGACCAGGTGTAGAGCTAGCTGATCGGAATGATCTAAGTATGCCATTCCTGTTCCGGTGGCGCCTGCCACTACAGCTTCTCTGAATTGCAGCCCCACGTTGAAATACACGTATCCTGGGACGCGCCCTCGAGTGACAAGTATGCCGCAAGCGGTGGCATGATAGTGTCGACGCCAGCGAAGCTCCTTGAAATGGCCTGATGAGGGCCTTGATCAGGAGATCGATCGTATGGCTCCAGCACGTTGGATCAAGACTTGCATCGTGATTAGCGATAATGACGATGCGATCTAGGCCAGTCAAAGCGTTGAACAGTCGATGAATCGGTGTTGAGCGGTCGAATCAAAGCAAAGAGGGAAAGCTCGAATCTTTGAGGCACAGACTGCACCAACCATGGTAGAAAGGGATGTTGTCCTGAAGCTCCTTGCATTGTGTGTCTTCCCGAGCTTTCGCAAAGTTCAACTGCCGTATTTGGGGAAGTCCGATGAGTGTTGATGGTAGTTTCTGAACATCGAACATGATCGCAATCTAGCTGATAGGGCGACGCTTTTCCGCCTGTCGCCTGGCCGTTGTTGGAGGGTGGGTATTGAGTGCTCCGCAGCAAAGATTAATTGTTGTTGTTGTTGTAGGAAAACAACTGTCACGTTTTCAGGAGCTGCGTTGACATTATTGCTTCCGGGAAGCAACACATATGCAGCAGTCATACATATTTGAACACACGACCCTAATGCTCCCCGGGGGGGGGGGAGCCCTGTCCCTGGTTGAGGATGCCGTTCACCACAATGTGAGTGCGGGAAGAATCCTTCATCATATCGACTACGCCGCTACTCCCTACTCCGGGAAGCCGAACGACTGACCTTTATTGGCCATTCAATACTATTCTCCCTCCTGCCTTGTCGCCACCACTCCCATTGATTGACATCATGTCGGTATCAAGCCTGTAGTATCACACCAGAATTGCCAGGTCGCGAGGTGTTGATAGGTGCCAGGGAATTGACTAGCAGCCGGATTTGATTGTAGGAGGGTATACTTGGGAGATGGGAGTTGAGGTGGGTCTCGTCGATTGGGGAGCTTATTGAGCGGGATCTGGGAAAGTCGAGGCGTCCGAGAAGCTGAGCGAAATCCGAAGATCAAGGCTTAGGAAAGCACGAAGGTGGGAGCGAGGCGTCCGGGAACGGAGGATTGAGACTTTGGAAGCGTGGATTTCGGGACGCTATAGGTGTGACTGAGCTCATGACCGTGGCATCGAAGTCGCTGCCCCTGCGAAGTCGGTGTGCTGACGTGTTTGCTGATTGGCGGACCGTGGGGTAACTGAGGACGCGTTATGCGAACGCAAGAGGCTTTCGGGAGCCCTCACGAGTCTCTCTGAGACCAACACATATCTGCTGCATACCTGCTATCGAAGATGTGGATGTGATCACCGCGGCCAATGACGAATTTGTTGTAGGAGGAAACTGTGTGGTGAAAAGTCTTCACCTGGGCAGCTGAGACCGCGTCACGTGTCGACTAAGCTTAAAGTCAACTGCCCAGGTTAAAGAGTAACGTGGGAGTAGACAACCGTATATTCAGTCCCGGATTCGTGCTATGCAAATCATCAAGCAAAGGATCGATCAAATGTGCGAAGAGTTGAAAATGACAAAAACTTTGAGAACATTGAAGAGCTTGAATCGAAGACCGCCTCAAGCCCCTGTCTCGGGAGCCGCTTGCTAAGTAGATGGAGCTGAAATCCTTTACTACATACCTTGAGGCTAAATTTACATCGCCTCTTTTTAGGGTAGTCCAGAGATCCCACTAACATCCTATAGGCCAAGTTGTCCGCAATCACCGGGACGATTTGATTTTGATAGCTCTCGACCGCTTCATGACGCAGCCTCTAGCTTGCGAGTGTCCAAACTGCCGTCTCAGAACCAGCAACTACCTACTGGGAGGACTCAGTTCTAGCGAAAGAAAATTGAATTCGCGGAGCCTTGCGCTCTCGTACAATTCTTAAGCCGGTTCTTCAAGGTGCAGCATGACCTGACTCATGAAGATCCCGAGGTCTGACGACACTTGTGGAGGTAGCTGACGCCGTCTTGTGACACATTCATCGGCACTTCCAAAGCTGAAAGAATGAAGATTTAAAGCAAATACCGTCGCCTCATCAGCATAGACACACGCCTTTTTCCTCGCCGTCACGACACGCCTTCCCGTGCGAACATCGATGCCCATGGTGCGTTCAAGGCTCCCAGCGCCAGCGTGTGGCTCGTCGCTGCAGTCGCCGGCTCAAGGCCCCGAGGGCACAGCCCTGGAGGCCTGGGGAGCAAGGGACAGGAGGCCTAAGGCTCCATAGCGTGGATTGGGCCTCTCTTCATCTTGCCACGATGATGATGAGGTACAGCGTAACCCAAGCTTGATGGACGATGGCCAGGTCACTGGACGACGGTCATATCGATGGCAGAGATCCACTTGGTCGACGGAAGCGGAGCCTCTCTTCCTTCTCGTCGCTCACTACTCGCCATATCCCACTTCCATCGCCACTCGGCTCGCCGTCGTCCACTCCTAGGAGGCCATCGTCGACATCTGCTTCGTCATACCTTTAACTTGTTTCAAGTCGTAGGCATTGACGCCGACGCTTTTTGAAGACAGCAAGCAGAAGTTCTCTCTAAGCAGAGGGTACATGTCTTATACAAAGGAAGATCGCAGCTTGCACCATGGCTCCACTCGGATATTTTCATCGCCATGCAGACCAGCAGCATGGTCTTGTCGTTTTTGTCGTTTGCCTCAGCGTCGTCGGCAGTCAATCGTCCCAGCCAGAGCCTCCCTCTTCTGTGCAATGTCAAGTTGCATGCACAAAGAAGGTTGGTGGATGACGATCGTCATCCATGAGCCATATCTGGGTCGTCTCGGGGCTATGTCGTTGCTGGTGCTGATTGCGTACATAGTAGATGCAGCTAAAGATTGTTGTTGTTGTTGCCTTTGGTTTTTTTTTTGTTGTCGATGCATTGTCGTTTCGGCTAGTAACATCTTGAAGATGGTCATAACTCCAAAGGGATCCAATATGGTGGCCTGTGTCGTTGTCGTTGTCCATTGTGTCCGGGGTTTAGTAGCGCCACCTTGAGCACTTAGACGGATCCATTGCACAAGTCCTTCAGGAAGACAAGGCACAGCGTGTCGTGGTTTCGATTCGTGGCGACCAGGCCGATGTGAGGGTGGTTGATGACAACACGGTTGGCAAAGGTGCGCTGCTTTTGACAAAAAAGAAAAGGATGGACGAAGAAGCAGTTAATAAGATGGGGGGAAGAGCCTTTTTGTGATGCCAAATTTAGTCTCTGCAATCGTGGTCCACGGCCGGTGATACGCACACGCCCCTGGTTTAGATGCTGGACACTAGCTTGCAGCTGTGCGCAGCGAAGCGTAACTCACAGCCCGTACAGCTCGACCGAATGGCTGCATTCGGTGCTTCTTGCCAACCCAAGCATTTACAACAGGAAACAAGAAATTATCAGCGAGCTTGGAATGAAGGTACTTCGAGGGAGAAGAGCACGTGGAGCCACTTGACTTCAGTTAAAATAGCCCATTGTGCTACGGTGGGTTCCAGATCCTTGCTCTGTGAACACTCACCATGCGAAGTAGTTTAATCGCCGGGCGAAGGGTCCCGGCAGTATTGACCATGGAGTATGTGGAAGATATGGGGAAGTCCGTGTATAGCGAGAAGCGGGGGCCTGGCCTAGATTATCTTTGGAGTTGAGGCACTATGCTGTCCACTTGGACTTTCAGCAAGTTTGCCTACAGCGTGTCTTGGAGACCACCACGCAGGACTTGAGCTCAGGCCGTGCACGCGAGGCCACACTTGTAGCTCAAGTTGCTTTGGAGAGGACTCGTGTATATTTAAATTTTAAGATATCATGATCTCGACTTACCGACTGAAGATCATCGTGAAACACCCAGCGCTCCCCGTCGATCGGAGGAAGCACCCAAGACCGCGATACTGAGATTGCCTGAGGTGCCTTCCATCGTCATGATCTATGGCGCTCTGAGAGCGCTTGTAGCGGTGAGCCTGCGATGCAATCTTGACGTTCTGCTGTCCCATCGACTTTAGGGGATCATGGGTCGAGGATGTGTCTCAGGCCAGAGCGACTGCTTTGCTTTCTGTCGTGGTCCGTTTGGTATGTTGTTGCGACACCGTGCAGGGATCGTGAGCCTGCGGCGCAGGTCATGGAAGGTATCGTGCTCATAGTTGGCGTAGCGAATCGGATCAAATCTTGGGCCGTGTTCGTGGGATAAAATCCTGTAGCGTACGCGCCAGCGACAGATGAGTGGACACCTAGGTAGGTGTAAAAACAAGCATGTGGCCGGCACGTAACCTCGACAAATATCGTGCTGTACAAGCCATCGACCTTTGACCTTCCTGTATGAGACTATCTCAATTTGGCAGGATCCCAGGGCGGAAGACTGGAGGAAGACCGACCACGACGTGTCCAATAGCGGTCAGTGAAGTCCCACTTCCACATCAGCGAAACTGGGCCAGCTTGAGGATGTCGAGTGCCTCGCTTTTCGTGTAAGGGCAACAATATAAATAAGAGGAGCAGCGTGCGAAGGCAACTCCAACACCACCGCATAGTATCCAAGCGTAACGTGTGCCGCAGTCGTGGAGCGCATTCCCGTTTCCACAATGAGGCTGGAGAGGGGCCAAGTTGGTGTTGGAGAGCGGACGAAGTGTATCCAAGAAAAAATCGGAGACAAAGCCTGACGCAGAAGGTTGACGAATGCCTCGAGAGTTCCAAGGTTGGTTCGAGGTCGAATTGAAAGGAAGCCGTGCTGGATTGCGGCGATGATCATTCTTTGCCGCTACATATTCAAAGTACCACAGCACACTGAGTGGGCGAAGGAATATTCAGGGCCAAGCGGAGCCGTAAGACCACTCTGAAAGACCATGCACAGCACCAATCTGACTGAAAGCGAAGAGGGTCTCTTGTTCTTTCAGCCACGTCGGCCGTGATCTTTGCCAGTGCATGGCGGTGACAATATGAGGACAGGAGCCAGCCTCGCGAAGCTGTAGTTCTGCCAAGACACAATGACGTCTCCAGTAAAGGACTGTCCCGCTCGTTAGCCTGCGATTGTGTCGGTCGTTGAGATCTAGTACTTCGTTGATTGGACGCGACACCACCCTAGTAGAGTCAAGTGGAAGTGGCAGAAGGGTCTCTTATTGGCGTGCCAGCCTGTGGGGACCCAGCACCAACAGTAGGGCGAGTCGACAAGCAAGAGAGCAATGCAAAGTGTAGTAGAAGGGGAAATCACTTTCGGCGTTACGGCAATCATGAAGTATTATCTACAGAGCACAGTACGCTCAGGATAATACAATGCGCCTATTCCGTTTCCCAAGCACCAAGTAAAAGTTTACTCACCAACAACAGTGCCCATTTCGCCTGTAAAGATGTGTAGGTAATACAATCAAGCTGACCGACCCTTGATGCTCCGTATGACCACTTTGGATCCGTCAGAGTGCCAACCGACGCCCTCCTTCTCAACCAGCTGAGCAAAGGTGGCCGCCGTTGCCTTCTCCAAGTAGTCTGTGTCCACAGAGAGGTAGGTCCGGCCGAAACACTTCAGTGTGTGACGTCGCATGATGTCGTCGTAGAACTCGAGGATTTTCGCCTTGTGGCCGTCAACACTTTGTCGGAGCCTGGTCCACGACATGAAGTCGTCGCGAACCAAGGCCCGGAGGATGGCGTCGACTTTGGGGTCGTGGAGCTGGTGTCTGTGCCTCAGGGTGAAAGCTCCTGCAAGGTCATTGCGCCGACAGGCAGCGTCCAAGACCAGGTAGCCGGTGATCTCGCGGAGCTCGAAGGTCGTTAGTGGGTGCTTGGGATGAATGTGGTACAGAAGATGGAGAATAGCAGGGTGGTAACTGTCTGCATGCTTGACAAGGACGGCGGTGCGGATGTTGAAGAGGTAGGCCTGTGTCGCGAAGTCGTCGACGCGTTTGGAGGCGACCAGACCCTCGCGCAACTTGCGCAAAGCCATTAAGACAAGGGAAAGGTCCTTGTTCTGTGGAGAAGGGGCAGGAAACGCCGCGCTGTTAGTCGTGGCGGTAGAAGATGCCTTCTCGGGCGCGGTAGACTTTTCGGGCGCAGAGGAGCCGCCATGGTCTTGTTCCTGCATAGTGCTGAACGTGGTGAACTGGTGGAGCAGAGCATCGCGGTCGCCGACGTCCGAGCAGAAGCTCAGATATCGCTCGACAATCTTGACGTAGAACCTCTCCTGGGTCTTGTGATCGAGCAACCTAGCGACAATCAGCGTCAGGTACTAGACGTGTCAAAAGGCATGACGTCAATTCGTGATGCCTCGAGGCGATAGACGAGGCGATAGACGGCGGGTCTTGTGTGTCACTGACGTGGCGATAGCACAGCAATAAATGCTTTATTGCCAGTGCAAAGGCCGGCGCAGACGTGGTACGAGACCAACGTGCTCCACGAAGGAGAAAGATGCTCGGTTGGTTGCTCACCTTGTTTCGCCCTTGGAGGCCAGCCCGAAGGTCGTCAATGGGTCCGATTCAATTGGTTTAAGTCGCGGCCATTGCTTTGAAGATGGACCACGAGAAGGCATGTCGGAATCTGATGCGGGCCGTTGATGTGGTGGTGTGACGGTGACAGACAAGTTGTGGTGTTGGTAGGAAGCGCAACGACCGTCGACACATTCCAAAGAAAGGGCAGCCGCGAAAGCATGCTAATCCTTGGGGTCCGTACACACCCTGGTCCTGGAAGTCAGAACTTCAACACAACTTTACGCACAATCACACAGGTATTGACAAGCGAAAAAAATTGTTCTTCATCTTCTCCGGAGAAAGAAAATACTCTGAGTCTTCTCAAAATTCAAATTCGTCCAGAGTCGTGGACATCTGCTGTTCTGTTATTGTAAAGCTGGTAGGGTTGGATCGTGGACTCGCAGCTGCTTACGAAATACGGGTGAGTAAGCGGAGAGCGTTGTCTCGCCTGTGCAGATGACCTCAACAATGTGTGAGAGTGGTTGACACTTTGGAAGATGTGCTCCGGTCTGGCCCCCGAGATGATGCAGGGAGCAACAAACTGGCATAGTATCGGGTTTCAACCAGCTACATATCGAGCATTCAGGAATACAAGTCAAATGATGCGGCAAGAAGCTTCAATGCACGACATGGACAAAGAAAATCATACAGAAGTATCTGCATACTATAGTATGTTCAGTAGTCAGTGAGCATAGCACGCTCTGAAGCTGAACACGCCGTTCCTCCCAGTGAAGTGGCCTGCAGTGTCCGAATAGCAATTCTGGACTTGATGGACATGGTTTGGGAAGTCACTTGTCTTACAATCAGATCAGCTACACAACTGACCACCTGGGCACTCTGTCAGCACCACTTGTGTGGCTACCTAGATTGGCTCCAAAAGACTTTTGTGAAATTTTACAAGCTGGGTGGCCTGCAATCTGCGAATATGCCCGCTCCGGAAGACCCATGCGGGGAAAATGACCTCTATATTGCCTAGGTACAGCACAAACAGAACCTCGGCATCCTGAGTTCATCACAGCAGACTACTAAGGACATTTTCGATATATATCATCTTCAGCCACAGCTGTAAAGTGTTTGAAAGTACCGGCTGAGTATCTACGTAGTCCCCAAAGCTTCGACCAGTCCAGTGCCTCCGCATCCCCTCTCAAGTACTCCGTACCCAGTCAAGACCAACAAACCGTGCACAACACATACCTCGAAAGCCCCTCGAAAGCCATACCGGCACACAATCTCACAAAATGGCCGCGGACCGCCTCTCCCAAATCGCCTCACACCTCAATCACCCCCGCGGCCTCCTCGCGGGCCAGGTAGCCATCATCACCGGCTCCGGGCAAGGCATCGGCGCCGAAGCCGCGCGGCTCTTCGCCAACGAAGGCGCCACGGTCATCATCAGCGACATCGACGGCGCCAAAGCGCAGGCCGTGGCCGACAGCATCAACCAGTCCCTCAGCACCCGCAAAGCCGCCCTCGCCGTGCCGGGCGACATGCTCGACGCGGCGTACATCCCCGCGCTCGTCAAGCAGGCCGCGGACTTTGGCGGCGGCAAGCTGCACATCATCGTCAACAATGCCGGGTACACGTACGACGGCGTGCTGCACAAGATGAGCGACGCGCAGTGGGACACCATCCTCGACCTCCACACAAAGGCCCCCTTCCAGCTGATCCGCGCCGCGGCGCCGTACTTCCGCGTCAAGGACGGCGAGCCAAGGTGCATCGTCAATATCAGCAGCACCTCGGGGATTCACGGCAACGCAGGGCAGGCCAACTACGCAGTGGCGAAGGCGGGCGTCACGGGGCTGACCAAGACGATCGCAAAGGAATGGGGCCCTGCATTTGGCGTGCGCGCCAACACGGTCGCATTCGGGTACATCCTGACGCGGCTGACGCAGGCGAAGGAGAAGGGCGCGACGGTGACGGGACCAAATGGCGAGAAGATTGCGCTGGGTATTCCAGGCGCGCAGCAGGCGGGTAGGGACGAGCATCTGGATATTCCGCTGCGCAGGCCCGGGAATGCGAGTGAGGCTGCTTCGGCGGTGTTGGCGGTGTGCAGCCCTTTGTTTTCGTATGTTACCGGTCAGACGATTATGGTGACTGGAGGTAGGAATATGTAAAGAGCGGTCCATTCCTCTCTGCAAGCAACTTTGATTCTGGCTCGCGGCGAGATCGAAAAAAAATCGCACAAAAGTCTATTCCGCAATGCGACAGCATACGCTGCAGTAAAGCCTCATGTGTGCCAACCTCTCGATTTCCTTGGTATGCTCGATTACGAGTCCAGCCCTTTATGCCCCCGAACTCCAGACCTAGTAAACTCCAAATGTGTCAACAAAAGTCCATGACACCCTGCTCCTAGATGCACCCATCGAAAAGGAACGGAACCCCTCATAGCTTGAGCCACAAATCGATCACACCCTTCGCATATTCTGACACCTCATTCAACCCGAGCTTCGAATCACCATACACCCGGTCGACAAAGGTAATAGGAACCTCGCCAATCGTGTATCCCATGCTCTTCGCCGTGACCGCCAGCGCCATCTGCATGCTGAACCCGCGCACATCCGTCGACTCAAACAGCTTCTCCAGCACTGGGCGCTTGTACAGACGGAAGCTGCCCGTCAGGTCGCTGACGCCGGGGCGCAGCAGAGTGTCGGCAAAGATGTTGGCGCCCTTGCTCGTGAGCTTGCGCTTGAGGTCCCAGCCGAAGACGCCGCCCGCGGGCGCGTAGCGCGTGCCGGTCACGATGTCGTAGTTGTGCGCCTTTTGGAGCGCGATCATCTGCGGGATGAATTTCGGGTGGTGCGAGAAGTCGGCGTCCATGATGATGATGAAGTTGCCCTTGGTGAACTGCAGGCCGTGCGGGTACGCGGTGCCGAGGCCGAGCTTGCCCTGGCGGGTTTGAAGGATGACATGCGGTGCGTAGGCTTTGACGAGCTGCTTGGCGACGTCTTGGGTCCCGTCGGGGGAGCCGTCGTCGACGATCACGAGTTCCCAGTCCAGGTTGCTGGAGGCGGAAGGGGCCAGCAATTAGCTTTGCGCGAGTGGTGCGGAGGGGGGGCAAAAGAAGCAAACGGTGTTGGTAGACAAGCTGGAGCATCCTGGAGAGTACTCACTTCTCTGTGAAGGTCTTCTGAATCAGCCAGGTGATGATGGGCAGGTTCTGGCGCTCGTTGAAGGTAGGCAGAATCACTGAGTAGGTGTCCTTGGTGGCGGACTTCTTGGTAGGGGCCATTTTGAAGAGAAGTATTAGAAGATTGATGTAGAGAAGATTCAGAAGGAAAAGAGCGTCGAGAATTGGCCAAAGTGCTCTTGTCAATGAGGAGAAAAAGGAGTGTTGCGAAGTTCAAGGAGAAGGTGGTCGTTGGCAGGGAAGGGAGCTTCACGCTTGGGTGTCCTTTGGCGCGTGCAAGTTATATCGGAATCTGACTAAGCAAGAATCGGGGTAGGGGCACGCTGAGCACAGTTCCAACTTCACGGCTGACATGATCATGTTTCCCCGGGACGAAGGCACTGTCGAAATTTACGGAATCTTTTAAGAAATTTATTACACGAACAAGAATGTGCGGCACCATGATTCCCTCGGGGCCGCCCAAACGCCAATACTCCGAGCTTGATCAGAATGATATCCCATGGGCCCCAGGTGCCAGCACTTCCCCTCTATATTCCTTCGTCGCCCTTGCAAAACAATTGACTAGCGGTTTCGGGCACTTTGGTCCCAGAACAGCCACCAACCGTGCTCCTGAACTGATTTGCATAAGCAAATGCATCTTCACCTAGCTTCTGAACTGTGGTCTCGGCACCCTCCCACGTCAACAGCGGCATCGCCTGGAATTTGGGCAATACGCCGCCATTTGGCAGACTTCCCAGCAACGATTCCTTGTGAATAACAATCTCATCCCCATCATCGTGCTTCGACATCTGTCCGTCGCTCTCGTATTCCTCTGGCTGGTGATACAGTTCGTTATGGACAGTCGCCAAGTTCGCCGCTAGCTGCGGGCTTGGATAGATGGTCCAGTAGCCCTGCGCTCGGCAGAGCCGCAGAACATACTCCAGCCACGCCGGATATTCCTTACTCACTACCTTCTCCGAGAGCAGCGCTAGAGGGCTCGCGGCGGCGTGTTGCGCCTCTAGAGATTTCGACACGAAGCCGTGAAGCTCTGCCCACCTCTCGCCTGTGAACAGGACAGCATCGCTGTTGGGCGCCTGCCAGAGGAACGGGGTCGAAGCACCAGACTCTGGGCGTGTACCCTCCTCTTCAGGGGCTCTGATGGGAGGCGTGAAGGGGCCAGATCCATCGATATACGTGGACGGCAAGTCCAGACTAATTCCAAAGAGCTTCCTGTCCCAAGCTTGGGACCGCGCCAGGCCGGAGTACATGTACTCTAGCAGTTCCATTTTGAGATAATGGAAGAAGTTCGGCGACAGCTCGACCTGTGGTGAAAGCACGAGTACGTGGGAATGCCGGGGATTAGCAGGCCAAAAGCTCTCCAAGAAGCGCACTGCGCTCTCTTCCTCGCTCAGCCCACGCCTAGATATCCGATGCCTCAGCGTTAGCTGGTTGGATCCCGTAGGATTCTGTGCGTTTCGCGGTGGCCATTTGAAATCTTGCAGGAACTGCTTGGTCGGTATGTCGATTTGCTCAGGAAGCTCGATAGTAATATGCGGAATCGCACATGCGATGTAGTCGGCCTCACTCAGGGACTTGAGAAGCCGGATCAAGCTGCCGGAAGCGTGTGCATGCGCGTGGATGAGGATGTCCACGCTGACTCGATTCCACTGCAGCAGCGAAGCCGCGTCAAGCTTGGTCAGCCAGGATAGGCGGTCTTCGGCACCCGCGGGCAATTCGATGATGGGCGCGGGCAAGTCCTGCTTCACCACCTGCTCCCGCGCTGCTATCAGAAACAGTGATTCCTCAGCCTCTGTATCCACAATGATTGCTTGCGGGTGCATGTAATTATTGACGTGGTATATGCTTCGGCCAACCGCCCTCGCGAATCGATCGTCTGTAGAGCTGCGGGAGAATTCGGGACGAGCATCTGTAAGTCGTTAGCATGATCAAGACAGAAGCTAGTACATATATGCTTCGTACCATGGAGCATCAAGTGACAGTCCTCGCCTATGCCATTCATGTCCCGCAGCGCCTTCATGGGTATTTCATTGCGAGAGACCAACGCAAAATGGACGTAGGATCGCAATTCCCTGCCCATCTGGCATGCAATCGGCAGCAGCTTGTTCGCACTCTTGATCGTGGAAGCCAAGAATAAGACATTTTTATTGGTCGGCGCCGTCCCCTCTGTCGCACCAATAGCATGTAGAGTCTCAGCCAATTCCAGAAACCTGACCGGGCCATCGTAGTCTCGAGCCTCGGAGGCGCCCTGGCTGGGTAGGCCGTTCGGTATTGGAGGATTCGGTCTGAGGGCACCGCCCGACGGTGCTTTGGTGTCTGGGTAGACATAGGCGGGATGTCGATGGTCTCGGGGGCCTAGGTCGGTCGGGATGTTGTGCACGAAGACGTAGACGACGAGGCCGAGGAGGAGCGCCAGGCCGAGGCGCTTGAGGGTCTTGCGAGGCTGGATTCTCGGGCCGCCGCCTTTCGCTCGCCACCCGGTCCTACCACCACCACCACCCTTGACGTGGAGGTCGTCATCCTTCTTAGTGACCCCGAGCTCTGGGTCCAGCCGTGGTCGCATGTTTGCGGGCTCGGTGTAACTTCAAGAAGGGTAGTTGGTGGCCCCACGAACGGACCAGGCAAGTGGCAGGTGCCCAATGGGTTGCCTGCGGAGCCGAAATCTAGTGAAGCCGTAGCTGTGGCAGTGTAGGTAGTTCAGCACATGTCGCGTGCTGGCGCCGTCACAGTGTCACAGAAAGTTGGTCCTCGGGCAACACGCCGGCGCTCGAGCTGCGGAGAAGGTGGCTGTCGCAGGCTCAGTGGAAACGAAACTACTGTGCCATGTGTGTACTGGAGACGCGGACGGCCTGAAGGAAGGGCGACTTGCGTCGTTAAAATCTTGCGTTTGGAAGTCAAGGCGCAAGATCTAGATGGATGTCACGCATTGCATGGAGACGATCAGGCCAGGATTGAATGAGTGGCGCTTGCTTCTCGTCCCGAGGTCTGTGAGGGGCTTACCTAGCTTTAGGTACCTAGGTACTGGCCTTGTCCCTGCTACAAGGTCCCTGCAGCGGGGAGCTAGAGTGGAGTCAGGACCCTGAGCATTCCTGTCTCTCAGCCCTGTACGGAGAATGAACTCACAATTGAGTAGTCAGTTAAGTTGATGTACTGTGCACACAGTCTGCACACGTACAGTGCCAATCACTAAGCATGCCTATAGTTCCAGGAGGTCGCGTCGCTGGAGAGATAAACTTTCAGAGCAGACCGTCTGAATTATAGGGCAAAAGCGCTGAAAGAAATAGAGTTGAGGAGAAACGGGAGCACTGTGCTTGGCCAAAGTATAACATAACTGACTACTCAATTGTGAGTTCATTCTCCGTACTGTAGACGATACTTTCCTGAAGTCCATTTCCTCATTGTGCCTGTCCAGGAGCTGAGAAAGCTAGGAAGAGTTGAGAACACCATTAAGAAAGAAATGGGAGACACTAGTAAATAACAAGATTTTTGATAGCAAAACACCTCATCCCTCATCATACTGCTTTTACTATGTACTTATACCCATGAGAGTCTTCCAGCGGTACCGAGCCTCCGGCACCAGGTGCTCACTCTCAACATTTGGAAACTTGGAAGTACCTAGGTATACGCAAAATTGCTAAATAACTGCACAGATCACCAAATAGCAACATGATCAAGTTTACAACCAGATATCCAGATATCTCTTTTAATGCTTGAACCTTTTGTACTTCAGTAATGCGGTCTAACGCTATGCAAGTGCCACCATGCACTGAAAATGCTATTCTGCAGGCATGCATGCCATGGCCTAGGTTCATGCTCAAGTGGGTATAAAAAACGCCGCCCATGTCGCCAACAAAGCGAACAACAAGAAACCAGGTAGGAAAGAAGAAGAAACAATCGCCCAGGTCCAGCCTTCGATACCTCCTCTACAACTGAATCAAGTCCTCCTCCGAGAAATCCGGCGGCGCCTGCCCATACACCACGCGGCACTTTGAGTCCAGCGCCGTGCCCACGTTCGAGATCCAGATATGGTCACTGTACTGGTTCGTGCGCCGCACCTCGTCGTCCGCCACGCCGATGTCGTCGCGCGGGATCCAGACCACCGGCCGGCGCGCCCGCAGGGCCGAGTGCGTAAACGCCTTGCGGATCTTCTCGTCGCGCGCGGCGGGGTCCAGGTCGTCAATCTCGTCCGCGAACCCGCCAAACAGCGCCTCTCCTATGGCGCGCTGGTTCTCGAGGTCCTGCTGGAACTGCTTGTTGCGCGTGCCCTGGTGCGCCTTCATCCGCTGCCCCGGCGCGTCGATGGCAAAGTTTTTGACCGCGTTCGCGCCCTGCATCGTCCACGTCATGGAGTGCTTCACCGAGTGCTTGATCATGCTGCCGCTGCTGCCCGACATCATGCCCCTGCGGTGTCCCTTCTTCGGCGCAGCCTGCTGCTTCTCTTGATTTGATTGGGCGACGTTGCCGACCATCTCGTCCATCTCGTAGTTCTCCTCGGGGGCACTTTGGGCGCTACTAGAGCGACTGTGACCGTTCTCACGCTGGACCTTTTCCTGGGCGATATAATCGCCGTCTTCCTGGATGGAGCCGATTGAGCCATTCTCCAGACGCTGTTCTCGCCTTGCTTCATCTCTCCTGATACGTTCCCGTTCCTGACGATCCTTCTCGAAAGCAAGATCCCGGAGGACGGCCTCATCCTCAAAAGTGATAGGAAGGTATCGTAGGAGCGGTCCGAACTCCTGGTTCAGTAGAATTTGGTATATCGCCGTGAGAAAAATTGACACAATCATGATGACACCTTGTGGGTAGCATGCGCCGTTGCCCTCTGTATCTTGGACCAAGAAGAATAATCCAACCAGGCACAACTCCATGACATATAGTCCAGTGAACATTTGGTTCAGTGCCCGGGGATAGAGCACGCCTCCTGTGTCTGTTTTGAATCGCGTTACGTACAGCATGTTGTATCGGTGGGCACACCAAAGCATGCTGAAGTTGACAATAGCAAATATAGTCATAAGCGGTGCAATCACCGAAAAGACCAAGGCGATACAGGCAAAATTGGTGTATACTGGGAAGAAGGAGCCCCACTTGACCTGCGGAAGCCTAGTCTGCCGAAGAAACTTGGCTCTGGCGGTGTTGTCGAGGATTTTTGAGAGCAGATACCAAACGACCTGGGGTAGAAAATTAGCAAGTGGAACAAGGTGACAGACACAACAAGTCTCAGGGCTGCAGAGGGAGGGAGAAGATAGCGAGACCAAGCAGTCAACAAGTTTTCGTTACGTACCAAGGCAGAGACCTGCAACAATGTTCCGGAGCTCACAGATGCACCCTGGAGCAGGAGGTATGAGAAGAAGTAGTTCGAAGCATCCGGAAGGTTTTGCGCCAACAGCGTTGGCAGGCTTTCTATGTCTGTCGCAACATCCACGAGGGTCTGAAGAGCTCCGGAAGTGATGGACACGACCAAAAACACTTCTACAAACAGGACTATTCGAATGTTAGCATAAGATTGATAGGGCGTAACAACATAAGATACTCACAAAGGAAGTAGTAAATCTGGACCCATTCTGAACGATCCGCACCCGTCTTCGTCCCCTGAAACTCAGCAATCAAATTAAAGATGATGGGGACCAAGGCGAGAATAATGGCGAGGAATGCTTGCGGCAAGACACCTGCAGCAAGTTTGACAAATTGGTAAACATCGTCGTTCACAGCCAAGAATTTGAGCCAATCGTTACTCTGGATCAGCGAGTCAATCTCCGAGAGCGAGGCCGAAAATGCGACAGGGAAACCCCAAAGAATAACCATGCCGACGACCAAAGCACAGGCGATGAAGACTCGGCCCCATTGCATCCACCAACTCTGTTTGTGATGTTAGCAAAAGGCGTGGTGGTGGTGGATGGAGGGGGGTTAGATCGTAGCAGTACTTACCATGGCCATGTTGTCCCAGATAACGTCATCTGGGTTGACTTCTACGACTCTTGGTGCCATTTGCTTGGGCACGTGGTGAATCGTAGACTGGCAAGCCATGTGTGCAGCGGATTGGTTGTGAAATTGGATGAAGGCGGATGTCATCAAAGGGAATCTGTCGGTGTTCTTCTGGTCGTCCTCGATCTCAACGTTCAAACGAGCCAGCTCCTCTCTGCACCAATAGATCGTGTCGACCTTCTTGTGAATGAAAGGAAGACCGGGCAGCCATTCGGGCGTCCACTCGAATAGAGGAAGGCGGTGATGTGGACGGTCTTTGGTCTTAAGCCACTTCTCCCACTCCGCGCCCGGAGCTTCCGTATATCCAAGGTTCTGACCCGCGTTGACAAACGGAGGATATTGGATAGGAATCTCGTCGTCGCCCATGAAGGGGATATGCGGCTTGATGGTGGCCCAGAGCGACTTGTTCTTAGAGTCCGAAGTCTCCATGTTTTCGTCACCCTCACCCTGGGGAACTGGCGATTTGTAGCCTCCCGATGGAGGTTTCCAGAACTGATACCACCTTGTCGGCTCCTTAATGATCATGTCGTCGATATTTTCCTGTGTGCGGGTTGTGTTGCCGATAGGCTTGTGTGTCAGCTCTTGCTGGTCCGAGCCCTTCGAATTATCGTATTCTGATCGAGCCTGAGTATCCTCGGACGCAAAAGACACTTTGGGGTGATAGTCGTCAAGATCCAGATTTCGATTGACCGGATGCGTCGACTGACCCGCAGCAATCGGTATGTGATGAAATCCACCGCTCCTCTCCAGCTCGTGGTCAACACCCTCGCCAACGGCTGTGATCCCTTGACCCACGACCGTGAAGCCATCCTTCACTCCGTGACCAGCGCGTCCGACGACTTGCGCGCCGTCCTTGAAGACCTTTCCGACTTTGTTGAGACCGCCGAATACGTTCAAGCTGCCCAACGGCCCCGAAGACTCGTGGTGCTCGGGACTTGGCTGTTCAGCAGGGACTTCAGTGACCCTAGCGGCGTTGTCACCCCGTTCAAGACCCTCGTCAGCCATAGCCTGCCGCATGGCCTCCCGATCCTCCGCCTTCTGCCTCTCCGCGAGCTGGGCCTTGGTGGGTTTGTTGGTGCGCAATTCTCTGCGCTGCTTCTTCTCGTCCCTCTTTCGTTGCTTGAGCTGTCTCCTCTTGCATTCCCGAATCAGATCACTTTCAGCCGCTTCGAGTTGCAAGTGGATCTTGTCTCGTCTCTTAATTTTGTCCAGCAGGTCAGTCAAATCGTGAGTGAGCCAGATATTCTTAATACCACCGGGAAATACGTCGAAGAGTCCACGCAAAGCTGCCTCAGACAGCCACTTTTTGGGAATTGAAGAAACTAGCACGGTGGTGGCTGAGGCTCTGAGTCGGTGCTCAGCACTCGTCAGCCAATCCTGTCTAACCTGTTTTTCACACACATTGGTTAGCCGACAGGTATGTATTCAGCGCGCAGCAGTGTTTACTTACTTTTACGTACACCTTCATTTCTGAAAACACAACAAAACAGACCCAAAAAATGACAAAGAGGGCCAGTATGCAGTGTGCCCAGCGTCGTTCATAGTGTTCAGGTTTGACGTTGCCCCATGCCAGCACACTAAGTCCCACAACATCATCAGTCGTGTCGTTGTTGGCGGTGGAGTTGGACCATAAATCAGTACCAATGCCATCGACAAAGTTGATAGGGAGTAAAATGGGCAGTACGACGATTGCCAGAGGAACAAAGATGACGAGCAGAGTCTTTAGGTATCGCATGAAGAAGTAGGCATCCAGGCCGCATTTCCTGATGATAGCTCGGTCCGGGACCGCCATTAGTCCGGTAACTAGGGCCCATGGTTCACGAGGCGGAGGGTCACTACAGAAAGGGTTAGCATGGCCAAGCTCAGAGGGAGATGTCCCCAGATAGACAGGTCGAGGTAGAGCACTAACGTCCTTTCTCGTTCTGGGACGAGGAAAGTTTTTGGTTTGTATATTCTTGCAAGCTTATTCCTCAGAAGTAGGAAAAGGCCAATTTGTACACCGGCTACAGTAGCGGATACGGCAAGGGAAGCAAGAAATTCTTCTAGTCCGTATCCCGAGTATTGCTGGGCAGTACCGGCATCCGTATTAGCAGTGAGGTTGGCAGACATGTTGGTCGAGGTTGATGAGGGTGTAAATAGAGGTTCGGCTTGGAATGGGTGCAGGTTTTGTTGGGGGGCTAAAATGGCGATTTCGTGGCTGATTCGGGTCGTGTTTTATTTCATGTGCGCGTACAAGGTTCACGAGGCGTGTGACGTGTGGTAGGATGTATGTATCGCGAAAGGGAGGCTCGTGATCGGTTGGATAGTGAATGGTTGTTGAAGAAAGGGATGGATTAGGCGTGGGGCAGCGGCAACATGGTCGTTCACTGGCACCGGTGCCGGGTCGGTGTCGAAATTATCTCGAGGTGTTTATCGTCGATCACAATGCCCTTGCTCTTGTAAACAAAGGGAGGATTGTCCAAAAGTGACAAGTCGACGGCGGGCTTCAACAACGGCGAGTGCTTTGTGTGTGTCAGAGCTTCCGAGCCGTCTTTCAAGGTGAAGCCGGGAATAGGAGAGATTGAACAGTGCAAATGAAGCCTTGTTCTTCCAGTAACAAGCTGAGGCTGGTACGGTGTATGGAGTACGGAGTAGAGTCGAGTGAAAGGCGTGTTGGCGTTTGGCCAAAGAGAAGCTTGAGTTGTTTTAGGTTGAGTATTTTGGTGAACTGGGACGAGGGAAGTGAGGGAGCCAGACATGCACGGGCATGTGCCAATGTGGTAATTGTGGCATGAAACAGTAAATCTGGAACCAGGGAAACGCAACTGCTAAATTGCCTTCGAAATTGGCGATTGGCGATGAGCTCTCGGTTTGCAGGCCACTGACGTCGGCGGCTACAGGGGTCTACTCCATAAGTGACAGGGCCCCTTGGGGCCCCCGCGCTCTCTTGCCGCGTCTAATTGGTGGCAGTAACATGCCTGGGACAGGCCGCGAGCTGGCGCGGGCTGGCTGAGACCAAATAGACCTCACTTGTAACTTGCCGCGTGGCTTCAATCTGTGACAGTTCCAAAGCATCCCAAAGTACCTACCTAGGTACCTACAGAAAGTCAGCAGCAGACAGTCTGGAAGGGTTCGTCGGCTGACTGGATGGACTTCCACTCCAGAAGCAACTGACCAGAGGCTTAAGCGCCGTACTCTCGCCATGAGGTACTTATCGTAAATACCCACACGTGGCGATGTCCCCTTTAAATCTTTTAAGGTTTACGGGGTCCAGTTCGGCTACCACGCCGCCGGTAACACTTAACGTCTGACTCGGCATCCATTCTGTGCGACCTTGTGCTTCATAGGGACACTCTGACCAGGAGCCGTTGGACGAGCTGCACTATTCGAGCATTGTGTCTGCTGAACAGTCACAAACGAACGATGCGCTTGTGACAACCGACGGCGTATTTCGCCGAGTACAGTGCTTGGTCATACTCAGTACCACAGCAAGGAAACAGAAGACTGCACAGGTGATCATCGTGTGCTCTCATTTTCCCCTGACGGACAGCTTCGATTGCGGGTCTTGAAACTGAACGCAGGCTTCAAGTGCAGTTGCGACCAGGAACTAGGTATGCATCATTCGCAAACTCAGGAACTATTACGCCAAAGCGACTATCCTGCAGCTGAGGGACCTGAATTGGGTGCTGTCCTTTCCTCTGACAGGTATTCGCCATACGTCTATTTTTCAGATGCAGCCTTATAGGTATAAGGTCGACATAGCGCCAGAGATGGGATTTTGTCGCCGTATGCCACTTTTGGTATCGAGTCTCTACTAAGCACCTAGTATATGGGATGGGCACGGGCTTTTGAAAAAGGGCCACAGCTTGCCACTACTTGAGCTACTTCCCAAGATTCAACTTTTTTTTCTCCAAAACTCAACCTTTTTCCAAAGTGGTGTTCTCGACCAAACTTTTTTGTTCGGTCCTTCATTTTCCCTCTATGAAGCAGCACTCGACAAAGCAGTGAACATCTGTTTAGTGCCATCGAGCTTCATGAGGACTCATGACTGGCATGGGCATAGAAGTCCTCCCCGCACCGTATTCACCGGCCTCATTTTCTAGCCGCCGGTGTATGGGCAAGACTCTCATGTCATCGGAACCCGGCAGCCACGCAGCCACGCAGCCACGTGCATGGCTCAACTCTATTTAACGACAAGCAGATGCGGTCACAGATATTGCTCCGTGTGGGATGTTTTTTTGCTTCTTACCATGGCACATGCTCTGGTAGACTTATTCCCTCGTGGACCGAACGCGGAGTAATGGGCTCGGTATACATAGTACGCGTACCCGGTCTTCGAAGAATGTCGATTCTCTTTCCTATTTCCCTGGTAGGCTTTGTATCTCCTGCTTCTCCTCCCATCCGGATCTAAGCCGGTGCTGTTCCCTTTGCCTATTTCACTCGTGGGCAATGAGGATCATCTCATGCAACAGCGACAAGATGGCCAATAAATTTGACCTCAGTATTGCTGTTGTCGGCGCGGGTAGGAAGCCTTGATATGAAAGCACCCGTATTCTCTGTAGGACGGTGGTGCTAATTTCTTGACACAGGCATGGGTGGCTTGGGATGCGCCCTCGCGCTGGCAAAGAAGGGCTTCAAGGACATCACAGTCTACGAGCATGCGCCGGGCCTGGGCTTCGTCGGCGCTGGCATTCAGTTGGCCCCAAATATGGCGCGGATCCTTGACCGGTTAGGCTGCTGGAACGAAATATATGCATCAGCCACCGATGTGAAGGAAACAAGCATAAGACGTGAGTGCGCGTGTTTGAAGACAAGAGCGTGAACGTGGAGCTTCGTCAGTTCAGAGCTGACATACGTACTTGCTTGACTGGACAACAGAAGGCAGTACGAACCAAGAACTGGCACACGTCGAAATGCCAGACATAGAAGAGAAATACGGATATCCCCACTGCACCGGTCACCGCGCCGACCTCGCCGGCGGCATGTACGAAGGCTGCAAGCGCGAGCCCGCCATCACCTTCAAGCTTGGTCACCCACTCACAAGCATCGACGCCTTCGAGCCCAAACCCACCATCACCGTCACACCCCACAACGGCGCGTCGTACCAAGCCACCCACGACGTCCTCATCGGTGGCGACGGCATCAAGTCCCTCACGCGGCACGCCATCCTCACCCACATCGGCGACGAGTCCCTCGAGGCCGACACCGGGCAAGCCTGCTACCGCATCATGCTCAACCGCGCCGACATGGAGCACGACGCCGAGATGAAAGCGCTGCTCGACTCCGACTGCGTCGTCCGCTGGATCGGCGAAAAGCGCCACATCATCGCCTACCCCGTCGCCAACAAGACCATCTACAACATGTCGACCGCGCAGCCCGACACCAACTTCGCCAAGGGCATCAGCGCCACCTACACCACCACGGGCTCCAAGCCCGCCATGCTGGCCGTCTACGCCGACTTCTGCCCGCTCGTGCAGCGCATGCTGGACCTCGTGCCCGACGGCGAGGTCGTCGAGTGGAAGCTGCGGCAGATCCAGCCGCTGCGCGCGTGGAGCGTCGGCGCCGTCGCGCTGCTCGGCGACGCGTGCCACCCCACGCTGCCGCACCTGTCGCAGGGCGCCGCCATGGCCATCGAGGACGGTGCCGTCGTCGCCGAGGTGCTGGGCCGCATGCCCGACGCGCGGCCGGCGACGATCGCCCGCGCGCTGCGTGCGTACGAGGCGCTGCGCAAGGACCGCACGACCGCGCTGGTCGATATGGCGGCGTACAGTGGGCGGCAGCTGCACCTGGGCGAGGGCGAGGCGCGGGAGGAGCGGGACCGGCAGTTTCGGGCGTACAAGGAGGGCAAGGGCGCGATTCCGGACAAGTGGGCGAGTCCGGACGTGCAGAAGATGATTTATGAGCATGATTGTGTGAGGGATGCTGCGGAGCGGTTTGAGGAGGTGTTTGGGAACGTTGGGGCTAATGGGTTGGGCAAGACGAACGGGTCTAATGGCGCGAATGGCGTTCATTGAGTGAGATGGAGATAACTCCCAGGGGCTGGGACACTGCCCAGGCGTGAAGGCGTTCATATGCTCTTCCCTGGATTTCACTTGAGAATGCTTGGTGACGACGATAAGGGCTCCCTGCTGACAAGTACGAGGACATACAGCCTGACTGGTGAAACCAGATTTTTCGCTTCAGCACGCATTTAAACGAATAATGACCAGATCTATAGAGAGAATCTGTTGCTGAATCACAGTATGCATTCGCCGCGTGCGGACCATTGCGCTTGCAACAGTGGCATGACCACTGCCTTTGCGTCAGGACCTCGACATGAAGGGACCTCGGGAGATTTTGCAATGATGGGCCCTTGAATTGGACCAGAATATGGCCATCGAAATCGATCATATACCACAGTATGACTTTGACATCCAGTCTTTCTCCTCATGCGTGTTGAGACCCTCATCGAAATACTTTTCCTTCCAATCCGCCTCGGCCACCTGCGTTCCATGCGAACGGAAGTACTCATTTAGCTCCTGGTTGAGAACTAGCCACCAACCATATGTTAGCAGGAATGAATGCTATGCACTTTTTTCGCCTGGTTGCCTACCAGAGAGCGGTTTAGCTTCGCGAGGCATGAGTAGAAACGATTGGTAGCGGGTCTTCAGAAGGAAGAGATGGCCGGGCAAAGAAGGCTATATAGATTCCCTCCCCCAAGGGCGAGGTTGTGTTAGCCGGCTCCTCGTAGCTCCGGCCCGCCACGCCACGCGTAGTAGTGCAGCGTGCACGGGAACCGGTCAGTGTAGACATGATTTGCCTCTCCGAATTTGACGGCGAGGGCGGAGGCGAGGTGCGGCGCGATGACGCCTGGTGTGGATGTGGAGCGGGCTGCCGTCCCGTGGAAACGTCGCCAGTGTGTGGTCGCTGTGTGTGTGCAGGGCAGCCCGCAGAGCGGCTTATTTGCCAGCCTGGCACCGGGGGCAGCTCTTGATAACATGTCACAGTAACAAGTATATGCTATTTGCAGTATGATTGTGTCAAAACGACGCAGGATTTGAATGACCAGCGCGGGCTAAATGTGTGTATACAGGCAACAGCACATTGTGCTGTGCTGTGCCGCAGAAGTTCATGCTCTCTTACTTTGCCCGCCCCAAGCTCTCAGGTTCCTGCATCCTGACCGCCTACGCGTAAACCGCCATTCAGCCTAACCCGCGCTTCAGAACGTGAGGCCTGGAGGACAGCCAACGCGAAAATAGCGATGAGGGAAACCGATCAAGATTGTTGATTAAGGCTGAGGTTTGTAATTGTCGGCAAGCTTCAGAGCATGGCGAAGGCTACAGAGCTAACACTAAGTACCGGGATTACATGCCATATGCTATAAAGGGAAAGAGGAGATTTAGGAGAGGGTATATGGCACTGAGTATGATGTGTGAGGCGACGGGCAGTGTAAAAACAGAGTCTAAAATGCTAAAACCCTAAGGTCAACCAACGTGCCACTAGTAAATCGCAGGAGCAAATGCAGGCACTTCAAAGTCCGCACTCAAGGGCTGTCCTCAGGACTCAGGAGTTGCAGTCCGGTCCTTCTCCAGAACGCCCTCCGCGCCAGTGGAAGGCCGGGCATGCTCGTGGCCGTATCCATGGCCGGCAACGGCGTGGTCCTGCTCACCCGAGAGCTCCTCAAGCGTCTTGCGCTTGGTCTCGGGGATCAGCAGCGTCGAGAAGCAACCGCACAGCATGAAGAGCGAGAAGATCTCGAGCACGTGGGGGAGCCATGGGCTGTCGCTGCTGCCAGCCGGGGCGCCGCGGGTGCGGAGAGGAGCGATTGCACCTTGGCCTGCTTTGCGTTAGTACTAGGATGTTTCTCAAGGGTTTGTGGACATCGAGTTGTCCAACTTACCAATAATGGAGCCGATCTTGCCTGAGGCAGCCGATATTCCATGAGACGTGCTCCTGTACCGAGTCGGGAATACTTCTCCAGGAACAATGAAGGTGGTGCTGTTGGGCCCAAAGTTGAAGAAGAACTGGGCCAGCACGTAGATGGCGAGCAGGCCGTTCTTACCCAGCCTCTCGTAGCCGAAACCCATGGCAATGAACAGAACAGTAAGAATTGCAAAGCCACCAAGTTGGATTGGCTTCCTTCCAATGGTGTCGACGGTCGCAACGGTGACCCAATAGCCCGGAACAGCACCAGCCAGGACAATGATCAAGTTCCCAATAGCCGTGTTATAGAGATACTCGTAAGTCGTCGCGGTGCCAGAGGTGGAATATCCGATAGCTTGAAGGATAGTGGCGTTGTTCAGCGAGAGACCATAGTAAGCCACATCGAGGAAGAACCACGACAGCGCAGTGCCGGCTAGCAGCAAGCCGTTCTTGGGAATGGCGTAGTGGCGCATGAAGTCCTTGAAGCTGGCCTTGGGGACCTGCAGCGTCTCCTCGGCATTCTTCGCAGCGGCAATGCGAGCAACGTCGTCAATGTCGGCCTCGCCACGCTTTCCAGCGACGTAGAACTTGGCGTCCTGGTCGGCCTTCTCGATGTCCCGCTGGACGTCGAAGGTGTAGCGCGGTGTCTCGGGAATGGTGAGACGGTAGTAGAGCGCGATGCAGCCGGGCACCGCGCCAAAGCCAATGAGCACACGCCACATCTTATCGACGGCCAGGGCACAGTCGCCCAAGCAGTTGGATGTTTTGGTGGAGGCCTCGAGGGAGCCCTTGAAGCCGACGGTCACGCAGAGCATGACAATGGCGGCAGTGAGCTGGCCAAGGCCCTGCATGGCGAACACAGAGCCCATCATGGCGCCTCTCCACTTGGTTGTCGCAAATTCAGAGGTGATGATGGACGACAGTGGGTAGTCGCCACCGATGCCGATGCCCATGAGCACACGCCAGAAGATGATCACGCCAATGATGTTCACAGCTCCGGTAGGGGAGCCGCTGGAGAGGGCATGGGCGAGAGTGGAGAAGATGATGAGCAGCAACTCAATACCGTACATTTTCTTACGACCAAGCTGTAGAAGAAGGATTAGCCTGAGTCGTAAAATATCAGGACCTCGACCTCATCCACGAAGGAAGCTTACAATATCTGCAAGGGCACCGAAGCCGAACTGGCCAATGACCGTACCGGCGCTGGTCGCCAACTTGATGGCCGTGTCGGAGGTGGTAGGCATTTTTCCAGCCCCGGGGTAGTAGACGATGCCAAGCATGACGGTCAGGAGAGAGACGGCGAAGATGTCGTAAGAGTCTGTGAAGAAACCAACACCGGCGACCAGAATGGCTCTCACGTGGTACCAGCCGAAGGGAGCCTTGTCGATCTCGGCCAGGGCAAGGCGGCGTCGCTCGTTGGGGTCTTGAACGTGGACCTGGGAGTTTGTGAGCATTGCGCCATCTGCGTCTCAACAGACAGAGTAATGGCATACAAAGTCATTGTGAAAGTTGTGGAACGCGTTGTTGCCACCGGCCGTCTTGTCGACCGCTTGTTGTTGCTGGGGAACAGACATTGTGATGTCGTGTGGTCCAGGAGCTCGTGGAGTGTAAAGGGAGCAAAGTACGCAAGTTGGTTGATCACTCAACACACAAAAGTCCAGCAGGCAGAGGCTGGAGTTGGAAAAAGGGATGGCCACGACCTTTGTAGGAAGAGTAGACAGCAATAATGGGCTGACTGCGTCTCGGAGAAGACAAAATCTGCAATTTAATATTGAAGACGCAGGGCCAGCGCGGACTGGTACGTACACAGAAGGTGGCCCGGTTCCAAACCATCACCCTGCATATCACCCAGTATGCAGGTGTATGTGTGTGGGAGGGTACTTACAACGCCATGCGTAGAAGGAAATGTGTCGTGGTTTCTGGCTAGTTCACGCACGAGAGCTTTCGTGGCGAAGTCCACAAGATAGCTTAGACTTGCATGTGCCCGACTTCTTTCATCCAGAGGACTTTGGACTCCGAACCACCACCATCATCATCATCAATCATCTGAAGGGCCATCGTCGGAGTCGACGGTCGTCAAAAGTACTGCCCTTGGTTGTTGTCGCCGCTGATAGCATGCTGGACCCTGCCCTTGCCCTCGGTCAGAGATCAGGCAAGCACGGGAACTCGAACACTGCAGCTCATTTGCGAAGCTTGTTCGTCGATCAAAGAACCAGGATCAGCCATCCTAAAGGAGCATCCTCAGCTAGAGCTCTGGAGCTTCGGTGTGAGCGGGAGCTATCTCGAAGGGACCATTGGCCCGTTCCCCGAGGTAGCATGCATATTGGAAAAACCCTGTCAGCAATGGGGCGTGTCCGGATCTCAGCTTGAAATTGGCACGCATTCGACACCCCGAGCTTAGTACCAAGCGGCATGAAGGAACGCGGCCCTGTCGTGTCACAGAATGAGCCTCTGGAGCCTGCAGCTTGTAGGGCATCTGCGGATGTTGTGTTTCCAGCGATTGGTGCAAAGACAAAGGTATGCAACCGTCAGGCCAGGGGGGTCGGTTGCACAACGCAGTCTGCCCGGCTGTTGGTGAGTGTCCACGGCCACTGCGTATCCTCGTGCCTTCTCAGCGTCCCTGATGGCGCGAGTGTCATGATCGCTATCTCGATAGGGATTCAAGCAGTTTAGCCTCGTGGTTTGGTTCCACGGTCCCCAACCATTCATGCCATGTGCGCTCCCGCCGTACTTTGTAGCCCATCATCAGTGGGTCGCACACGAAGGAAGAGGAGTGGAAATCTGACCATTCCGAGCAGCCTAGCACCGAGGCGAATACTGTATCTCAAAGCATGCCAAGACAATCGCCTACGCCATCGTGTCTCATCGGTTTCCAGAGTTGGGGAGACCTTTTCAAGCAGCATTGTGAGTTCATTGGTCTTGTTGGCTGGTCGGTTGCTCTCGAAGTCGTCGCTTGTCGCTAGGCGAGGCTGAAAGAGGATACGGACCGAACCACCCTTGTAAGCCGTCCGTCCCGGGGAGCTGGATGGGGTCCACATTCCCCACGAATTGACAGCTTGTATGGGGACACGTTCCTGAATGGAGGGCTACCATTGGCTTACCTTGATGTGGCTCGATCAGCCTCTTATAGGCCAGAACAGGGGTCCTTCCAACGACATGCCTTTTCACATGAAAGAGTGCAAAGTTGCGAGCGCGCGATTTGATATCGGTTTCAAAAATATTGCCTGGTTCTACGTAGGCCAAGAGCCAAGATGCAGCTGCGGACACTAGAAAGCTTGTGTCAACAGGAACAGGTGTGGGATGTTGAAATAAGCTTCAACAAGAGATTTGAAAGCCGAAGAGGTCTTGGGAGTTCTTGAGAGATGCATGCGCGACACCGCCCAGTGCAGTGGCTGGCTAGAGCTATGCTGCGCCCGGCCAACATGGAAGGAAAACGTAGTTGACACCCGTGCCGTAGATTCTGCTGGAATCAAGACAATGGAGCCACGCAGAACTTCGTCTCCAGCGTTTCTCTGACCAACCGCGTGGAGGCACGCCTCCACGTTTCGCGTGCCTCCACGTTCATCCTGTTCGTTACCGAGCTGTCGGATCTGCCTGATCCCTAAATTAGAGCGGTTTCCACGAGTGGTCCCACCGCGCTATGCATGGCGACGTTGCCACATAAGAAAATGGCAGGCCTCTTTTCTCAAAGGGGACAAAGGGACTGTTGGCTTGGGTTCCACTATCAGCTGATACGATGTGGCCGCCAGCTGCCAGAACGAGCATTCGCCCGATAAGCAATCTTCGAGTCCCATGCGTGTCCGAGTTCGATAGGCGCGAAATGCGGATTCTGATTCTGGCCTGAGCCGGCAGCTAGTGGGAGGCGAGGGCGTCCGTTTTGCAAATTGGCCAAAAGGCTCTGTTCTCGATAGCGTAGATTTAGAACACTTGACCTGGCGGGTGCGGGCGAGGTCGAAGCTTCCGAGCTTCCGAGCTTCCTTGTCCCGCAATTTCAGATGATTATTGCCGGATCTTTGTTGGTATCAGTGATTTTTAGACCTCGACCACCTTATCGTCCTCATCCTCTTCCTCATCCTCCAAGATTTCCACGACACGTGGTGCCTCCTCAACTTCATCGTCTAGCATTAGCACCTGCACGAGCCGCTCACACGCCACTCGAACTCCCTCCGTCTTGACACGCAGATGTGTCTCACGGACCACCGGGTAGACCTTGATGTTCCGCATGTGATCGCGACCCTCCCTCGTCGTCGTAAACAGCATCAACGTTTCAATGTGGGTCTGGACGATGGTGGGATCGGATTCCCGCTGTTTGTCCGGTGGCAGTGACTGCAGCTCCGTCAGCATCGGAGTCTTGTCCTCGAGATCGTACTCCTCGTCTCCGATAAGAGGCAATAGTATAAACGGGAGAATGTGGATCCTCTTCTTGTTGAAGAAAGATGGATGTGATGGGACGTCGAAGGCGAGGTTCTTGATAGTACTGGCCACACCTTTGCGACGGATTTCGGACTTGTGCTCGGTGAAGACTTTCAACTTGGTCAACGGAATGACACCGTCATACTTCTGAGGCTTCAAGAAGTACTGTCTGACGTCGGGGTGCTTTGCCAGATCGGCAAAGAAGTACGCCAGATAGTCATAGTCGGCATCCTTATTGTACGACCCATCCCCTCCTTTGACGAAGAGATCTACCAGCTGGTTCATGACCAAATCGTCTGGTCCCAATGCCTCTGGCGCCTTTTGTTTCCGGCTCAACAAGCGCTCCAGGCCATCCCATTTTGCTAGATTGGCGAGCAGCATGGCAAGTAGATTTGCATTGGGTTCTGACGGGCTCTGTAGTAATTTCCGTTAGTCCAGCTCCAGAAGAACACTTTAGCCGTGACACCCGCCGTATGTCATGTTTGATGAGACACTTCCGAACTCGTGTTCATGGGGTTGACGTACTATTATTCGTGTGAAGATGACATCGAGAAACTTGTCGTCCGATGCCAGGCTCTGGAGGATGTCTCCATCTGCGGCCAGATTCACCAGTATTGTTAGAGCATTTTCGGCTATTTGCTGTGCTAGTATTAGCAATTATGGTCATGGCATCTATGGAGCAGCAGAACACACTGGCTTATCTTGGATCAAGACTTTCAAGTTCTTGATTGGCAAAAGGTCCTTGACTTTGAAGATGGCAGGCTCAGATGTGGAAAATGGAACGAGGTTCTCTATTGCAACAGCTCGGATTTGGGAGTTTGGGCTGGCGAGGAAGCCCACGAGCTGGTTGTGCTTGTTAGCAAGTGGATCGAGTTCCAAAGCAGATCAAGATCCCCCACACTCACCTCCTCAAGTTCTGAAGGCATTGTACTAATGCCAAAATGAGAAAAGTCCAAGATGTTGGTTCAAAGCTTGATGCAACTTCAAAAGTGCAAAGCTTTCGGCATGTGATTGGTGGGGCAGCTTCCACCACACTGTGCATTTAGACCCTAGATCCCTGTACATTAAAAGTTGCGGCTTATCGATTAGCGCATCCCAGACAATAATTTGTGACTTTCTTAAAAGTTGGGAATTTCCTTCTGCTTCAATCAACCAACACCTTCAATACCCTCGTCCCGCCTTTACAAGATACCTCCCTACATTCGACCTCTGTCAACAGAACCCTCGACTTGCTTGATGAATAGGAATACAACCATAAACAACATGCCGAAAGCCTCATCCTCTACAGCAGCGGCTGCTCGCCGCCACAATCCCCTCGAAACGGACATCGTCGGCGGCAGCGGCATCCTGCGATCAGGAGGCAAGAAGTCAAAGTCCAAGCCCGACAAGGAGAAAGCCGCCTACGTGGAGGCAAAGCAGTCTGCCAGAATCCTGCAATTAGGCCAGCAGCTCGCCGACGAGGAAGACGGAGCAAACACCATCCCCACCGAACAGAAAAGCGCATTCGACCCCGACTCGCGGTTTGCGCCTGACGAAGACGAGCAGGATGACGGTGCATACGACGACGATGCCTGGGGCGATGACGACGAGGAGGTCGAGGTTGACGAGGCCGAGATTTCGCCCGAGGATCTGGCCATGTTCAACAAATTCATGTCTGCAGACGAAGAAGACCCCCTGCTCAAGCACGGCTGGGACTTGAAGGCAGGCGCAGGAGAAGAGGAGCAACAGCAAGGCAACACCAACTTGGCTGATCTGATCATGGACAAGATTCAGGCGTTCGAGAGCGGTGCAGGAGAGAGGGAAGAGATGGACGGCATGGATGATTACCCTGAGGAGGACCTGCCTCCCAAGGTTGTCGAAGTGTACTCAAAGTAAGCGAAGCATGGTCGTATGTCCATCATACAATGGTAAATACTGACTTCTTGATAGGTGTGGAATGATTCTTAGCAGATGGAGGAGTGGCCCCCTGCCGAAGCCCGTCAAGATCCTCCCTACTGTCCCAGACTGGGAGCGAATCATCCAAGTCGCCGAGCCCTGGAACTGGACCCCGAACGCCGTATTCGGCATGACTAGAATCTTCTCCTCCTCAAAGCCCCTCATAGTACAGCGCTGGCTGGAGATGGTGGTCTTGCCGGCAGTGCGCGATGACATCCAAGAGAACCAGAAGCTCAACGTCCACCTCTACAATGCACTGAAGAAAGGCCTGTACAAGCCCTCGGCTTTTTTCAAGGGCATCGTCTTCGCCCTCATCGGCTCCGGCTCCTGCACCCTGCGCGAGGCGCATATTATCTCCTCCGTCATGGCCCGCGTCTCGGTGCCAGTCTTGCACTCGGCAGCCGGGCTGAAGGGCCTGTGTGACTTGGCTGCGCAGCAAACCTCCAATGGCGAGTCGGCCGCCGCCACAAACGTCTTTATCAAGACTCTGCTCGACAAGGGCCTGGCTCTGCCTTACCAGGTGATCGATGCTCTGGTGTTCTTCTTCCTGCGTTTCCGATCGACCGACCCAGCTGCGGTCAAGGAGGCAGAGGCGATGGAGCGGCCCTCCGAGAACAAAATTGCACGCCAGCTGCCCGTGCTCTTCCACCAGTGTCTTCTGAGCTTCGCCCAGAGGTATCGCAATGACATCAACGAGGACCAGCGCGAGGTGAGTCCAGAGATCAGATGATATTGTGGCCTATGAAAGTGTGCTAATCTTTATTTTTCAGGCTCTGTTGGACTTGTTGCTCACTCACGGTCATTTCAAAATCGCTCCTGAGATCAGGAGGGAGCTGCTTGCCGGTCGTGGCAGAGGTGTGCCTGTTGAGCCTCAGGGCCAGGCTTTCGATGGAGACGACACAATGCAGGTGGACTAAGAGATCTGGGGCAGACCATCGGAAAGTCACAAGATACCCGCAGTGGACTGGGAACAGGTTGTCCATTGCATGAAACGGCGTGGGATGACACGGGCTAATGTCCTCGATGACTGGCATCAAACGGCGTTGGGTTGATTTTGTTTATATAAGCGGCTTCGAAAAGTCCTTTGGCGGGGAAGTTACACTTACATCCTATGCCGTCAAGCACCATCAGTCACTCCCAACGGTAATTTTCTAGACCAACTTCAAACAGCTGAATCCTTCAGAGTGATGGACTCCTACGTCCTGCGTCTCGCCGGAGGCATGAATCAACGGATTCCCTATTGTTTTCAAGTAAGCAGCGCTGATATATAAGCGCCCCTCACAAGTTCTGGGAGTCCGGCAACGCTGTCTCCTGACGGAGATTTCGACCAGGTGCTGCCCTGTGGGTCCTGGAAAATAAAGTGGACACTGGAGAGCCCTGCAGCGTTCGCCATCTTGCGTGATAGCGATCGATCATGCCCGGACCCGAGTCGCAGATTTCTTCACTGAGCTTATCAAGCATCAAGAAAGCTTGTCGCGATGCCGTCTTTTCTTGAAGTAGCAGAACATAACACGAGGTCGTCCTGCTGGGTTGTTGTGTCCGGTCATGTCTACGACGTGACGGATTTCCTCGACCAGCATCCGGGAGGCGCGAACATCATACTGCAATATGCGGGCAAGGTAAGCGTTTCTAGACGATGACAACTCCAGTCTCCAAATAATCAAGCACATATGAGCTAAAATCCCGGGAAAGGATGCGACTGAGGAGTATGAGCCTCTCCACGCAACCGGCACCATTGAGCGAAGCCTGTCACGGGGTAAGGGCCATCTTATCGAGCCGATTAGCACGAGCTGATGAGGTTCAGATAAACACCTTGGTTCGGTGACAGGTGTGCCGCCACCAGTATCGACGAACACTGCGGCAGAGCCTTGGAAAGACGCTGCAACAGCCAGCGAAGACACTGCACAGACCCAGCGATCTGACCAGCAGATCATGCCTCTCGCTGTCTGCCAATCCCTCAGCGATCTTGAACAGGTAGCTCTAGCGAAACTATCGTTGAGGGCGCGGACATACTACGAGAGCGGCGCAGAAACCCACTCCTCGCTACACAGGAACAGAGAGTCCTGGGGCCGCCTGAGGTTCCGGCCGCGCATTCTCCGGGACGTCCGCAAGGTCTCCATGCGCTGCACCATCATGGGCCAGCCGAGCAGCCTGCCGGTATTCATCGCGCCTACGGCCGCAGCGAAACTCGGCCACCCGGACGGAGAGCTGTGTCTGACCCGCGGCGCTGTGCGGATGGACATCCCCCAGATTCTGTCGACCTATGCGACCGTCACACCCACGGACGTTGCACGGTGCTTCCTGGACGACCCGCACAGGCGTGGAGGGGCTCTCTTCTACCAGCTCTACCTCCCCAAGGTGAAGGCGGGCGCGAAGGAGCTCATTGCTACGGCAAGGAGGCTGGGGTTCCAGACGCTTGTGGTTACAGTTGACCAGCCTGTGATCGGGAAGCGGGACGCGGACGACCGCCTCAAGGCTACCCTGGGCTACGATGCGAGTTCTGATCCGTCAAGCAGTAATGCATACCTCCCTGCTCTTCCGGGACAGGAACCCGGAATTCCTCGGAACTCACACTGCCCAAATGTGGAGTGGACGGATCTGCCTTGGATCCGCGAATGTTGGGGAGACAACCCGATTATATTGAAGGGGATCCAAACCGTGGACGATGCGCTTGAGGCAACACGGCACGACGTGGATGGCATCTACCTCAGTAATCACGGTGGCCGAGCGCTGGACTATGCTCCGACCACACTCGACACGCTTCTGGAGATACGGAAGCAAGCTCCAGAAGTTTTCAACAAGCTGGATGTCTATGTCGACGGGGGCATCCGGAGGGGAACGGATGTTGTCAAGGCTTTGTGCTTGGGCGCGAAGGCTGTGGGGATTGGGCGGGGTTTTGTGTACGCACTGAGTGCGTACGGTGCCAATGCTGTGGTGCGAGCCATCGAAAGTGAGTGACAGCCCTTGTGGCCAGATGAACACTGGGCGACGGCTAACAACTTACTGTGCTAAAGTCCTGAGTGACGAGATCCAGACTACGATGAGGCTGCTTGGGGTGACTGACATTGCTGAGTTGAACGAGACGCATATTGTGGAAGTCGAGAGCGGCATCAAGTCTAGATTATGATGGTATTTCTCTAATGCGTATGCGCTAACCAGAGCTGCATAAGCAAAAATAAGACGCGGTCATCCGGATGGCTGGCGTGGAAAATACACGCGAGCCCAGATACACTGATACGTCAGGTTTCTTGATTTTGTCACCTTCAAATGCTCCCCAAATCTAGACTGTTTCATCACCTGTTGTTCGCACAGTAGTTAAGCCCGCCCCACTGTCAGCGCTGTCATGCTGTGGATGCTCGTTTTTCTTGAGGCAGCCGCCTACGATATGGACATCGCACAGTATTGCCCCTTGCTTTTTTAGCATCGGCAGTATCTTCTTGATGACCACGAGCCTTGTTGCCGGCGAACAGGCGATAGCGAAGGATGTTGTCACCTGCAGAGTAGCCTTAAGTCAGCGATGGGTGCCGTCTTGTCATCACCCAAACTCTAGGACGCTTAGAAAATGGCCGAAGAAGGGGCCGCGAACCTCGATGACGGACCAACGCGTTCCGGTGAGCAAGTCGTCCACGACTGTATTGTCCGGGTCAGCCATTGCTTTGAGTCCTGCTGCTGAGCAAGAGACGTACTTACGAATCAGACGGTCGGATCCTTGACGGTACAGAAACAGCCTTAGCGCCGTGACAGCAGTTGTACTAGGACATCGCAAGCAGTATCAGCGTAGATGGCTTCTCAGCAGCCTAGTGCTACTTTCTCAGCCTTTTCCTGCACTCACAAGAACCCCAAACTGAACATTCCAATGACTCCAAGCTTGTCCTTCCACCCAATCTTCATATTCCAAACATGGAACAACGGCAACGCAATCATCCACACGTCCAGCGCAATATTCAGCCCGGGCGTCACGCCCCCCTTGTCGATAGGATCCGGGCAGCTGCCCGTAACCGGCGACGCATGCGCCCAGTAGAAGGCCAGCGGACGACAGGCGAAGAACAGCCCGACGAGGAAGATGATAATGGTGCTGACGTTGACGAACTGCGTCATCCACACGCACACGTCGATGCCCGTGCACAGTCGGAAGATGCGCATGTACAGGAACATGATGGTTATCTTGATCATGCCGATGGCGAGGCCGTAGACGATCTGCATGCCGAAGAAGATTTTGGCGAAGGTGTCGAGGTCGTATATAGTGATGGTCCATATATTTCGATAGTAGCCGTAGTGGTCGCCTAGTATCAAGAAAGGAGCCCACATAAAGAGCAGTCCCTACGTAGATTGCTGTCAGAAAGCATTGATCGTCAACCTATTCCCACCGACAGCTGATGCTTATGACTGACCGAAGTTATGAGAAATGAGACGTCATCATAGCCCCATTTTCTTTCACGCCGGATATACAGCGAAGTCAAGCGGAAGCCAAAGAACATGAGCTGGATTAGAAATGTGACCGCAAGGAATCCCCGTTGGCTATGCTCGACGGTGTTGGGTATGTCGCATGTATTGTACATAATTCCTGCGGTTGCTTTGAAGACGATGGTCAGCCCAATGCCGACTTATGTATCGATGCAACTTCCACGAGGTCGGGCACTGTTTACTGTAGTAATCGATTGACGGACAGTTGGTCGTTATGCAGGTTGTCAGTTCGTCGCTGAAAGGGATGGCTCCAGACGTCCTGACGGGGCATATACATGTCCTGTCAGTTGGCGATGCGCATACTTCGGCGATGCAAGAAGCCTGTCCTTACACAACGGTCAGTGATCGCAGAACATTGAACGTACCACAGCAAATAGGTCTTTATGTCAAAGTTTGAACTCACGCTGCATTCCGGCACCGTTAGGTTCAATGATACCACCCTCGCGGGCAGAATCGATACCAGTAGCAACACACGCCACAGGGACATCACGATCCTGAAGGGTCTCAGTCCTCGGGGCACAGTGGCAAGACCAAAAGATGTGGGCACGGGGCTGCTTTTCACAAGCCGCCAGAAAGAAAGTCGCGGGACGCTGTAACAAGAACATTGTGCTGAGACGACTGGAGTTCATCAAGTAGTGACGGATTGATGATGATGCCAACGGAGATGAAGACGTTCTGACTCAGGACTTGCGGGCGCATTACTCTATCCAGACTTAAAGTTTGGATCCATATAGCATGGTGAGTGTAAGGAAACTCCAGATGTCATTATGACCTGAGCGGGCACCGCTGGTGAACTTTAAATCAGCGAGCTCTGCGATACTAAGACGTTGTCGCCTCCGTCTGGCCGGACCATCTCTGGCGACTTCACAACACCAAATAATGCTGTGTAGAAACTGATGTGCATCGAATAGTATATAAAAAAAAAAGGTGTTTCGAATGCGTAGCGCGGGTAAGGGAAAGAGTTGAAGTTGGCGACTTGAGGATGCGAGATGGCCTCGACGTTGAGCTTGAAGGCGAATCTCGAATTCTAATTCTAGGAGGAATAGTATCTCGGAAGCCGGCTAAGCTGCCAAGCCAGCTGCATCAAAGATACGGGAGAGTAGTCTGTGTACTGAGATATCAGGGGTAGTCCCCACACACCCTCAGGAGCGTCTCAGCGTATGAAACCCGCGGAACCTAATTAATTTAGAGTTCGATCGGAGCCCCACATTATACATACCTAGGTACCCAGGTACGTGCCTGATACAATCCAATCTCTGCTTCAGAACTGGCAACTCAAGCTTCCGTGTTTGCTGGCTGAGGCTTGTTCTGGTGGGGGAGCGGTTTCCTCTGCTGCGCCACCGTGGCTGAAGTTCAATTAAAACTTGACGCGTCGGGCTTCAGCGGACGCGTCAAGCGACAGGACGCGTGTTGACTTCTTCCCAACGTTTTGGCTGCGTGCATAAAGCTTCAAGCCTGTACTACTATCTTGCAGAGTTCTAGCTCACCATTCAGCACACTTCCTCAGAACGCAATGGCCCCGGATACAATCCCCGTCCCCAGAAAACGCGGCCGCCCACGAAACGATGCGAACTCCTCCAACAAGAAGCCTCGACTGGCGTCGTCCCCGGCCGCAAGTAAGGACGCTATACCTGGTCCCTTGAAGACGTCGTCTTCCGCAAACGTCAGATCAACTCGCCTAGCGCGGCGCACGGTCTTGAACGATGGTTTGTCTGGTAAGGGAAAGACGCTTGTCGACCGGAACCACGCGGTACCCGAGTCGGACGACGAAGGACAGGACACACAGACCAAGAGAGCGAACAGGATATCGAGACCACCAGCGGTGAAATCGCCCGCTGAGCTCGAGGGTGTCTATGAATTTCATGGCTCAGATGAAGAGGAACCTGGTCCGGCGCGAACACCGTCCAAAAGAGCAGCACGGAGTACTGCTGCGACCAACGCGAAACCCTCGGCTGCTGTCAAAGTGGCAAAGACGTATGGCAGGGATATAAAATCGAAGACAACTTCTCATACGCCCAAAGGTGGGGCGGCACGCGCTACATCAGGGATGCAAGGCAAGAAAACCAACCACAATGACGGAGAGCCGGAGACGTCCGAGGGTGAAGAGAATAGTGTCGAGGAGGGCACGGATACAGAGGATGTTCTCCACACACCATCAGCCATCAGAACCAGTTCCAAGAACGGCACACCAGCCAAGGGCGGACCAATCTCGACGTTGAAAGGCATACTCACTCCTAGCAGGAGGCTTAGTGAGCGCAACGCCAAGAGTGTCGCCTTCGACGAACCGACCACCAAGACCACCGACAACGGCGGTATCTTCTTTGCAGACTTGCCTAACAAGCCTGTCAAAACACCAAAGCAGTCGACGGGCCTGCAGAAGACACCGGCAGGCAAAGAAAACAAGCCAGTTGAGGAGGCCACAGCGAGCGACGAGGAGGAGGAATCCGAACCTTTGGAGGATGACGACGAGGTCTGCGCTATCTGCTCCAAGCCAGATTCAAAGCCGCCGAACCAGATATTGTTTTGCGAGGGCTGCGATATGGCTGTGCACCAGAAGTGTTATGGGGTGGCCAGGATACCCAAGGGTGACTGGCTCTGCAAGGACTGCACCCAGAAGTCTTCCGCTGGTGTTGCGCAGGCGAAAGCTTCGGTGACAGCTTCTGCAGCAGTGCCCGACATCCCCAACTTCGAGCAGCATCTGCGTTCTCTGCAGCGTGTACTACTCGATCGCTGCACTGGGAAGCGCCGCATCAAGCTCTGCGGGCAGGATGAGGCGTATGAGAAGACGTATCAGCTTGTGGAGCAGACGGTCACGGCCGGTGAGGGCAACTCCATGCTCATCATTGGCGCAAGGGGCTGTGGCAAGACGACTGTAAGTCCTGTTCGCTGTCGGCTCTTCTTCGAACACAACTGACGAACCGGCGGTCAGATGCTAGACTCTGTGCTGTCCGACATAAGCCAAGAGCACAAGAATGAATTCCACGTCGTCCGCCTGAACGGCTTCATCCACACAGACGACAAGCTCGCACTCAAAGACATCTGGCGCCAGCTCGGCAAAGAAATGGACGTCGAGGACGACCTCATCGGCAAAACCACCAACTACGCCGACACCCTCGCCTCGCTCCTCGCGCTGCTCTCCCACCCCTCCGAAATCGCAGGCGGCGCCGGCGCCGGCGCTCCAGAACAAAACAACATGACCTCCCAATCCGTCGTCTTCATTATCGACGAATTCGACCTCTTCGCCACGCACGCGCGCCAAACCCTCCTCTACAACCTCTTCGACATCGCGCAGGCGCGCAAGGCCCCCATCGCCGTGCTCGGGCTCACCACCCGCGTCGACGTCGTCGAGAGCCTCGAGAAGCGCGTCAAGAGTCGCTTCAGCCACCGCTACGTGTACATGTCGCTGCCCAGGACGTTCCGCGAGTACTGGGAGATCTGCCGGCAAGGGCTGGTGGTCGACGACGAGGACGCCAAAGCCGAGGGGCTTGACATCGCGCTCGAGGGACACACGAAATTCCACGAGTACTGGGTCAAGAAGATCGACGACCTGTATAAAGACCAGGCGTTTCAAGATCATATCCAGTATTACTACTACAGCAGCAAACTCGCGCCCGCGTTTCTCAGCGGTTGCGTGCTGCCCCTCGCCAGCTTGTCACCTTCGAATATGACGCTCCAGCTACGCCCAGTGCAAGGCGCAGTTTTCAGCACAGATCCGCCAGACTCCAAGCTCCACCTCCTCGAGGCCCTCTCGGAGCTTGACCTCTCCCTGCTCATTTCTGCAGCACGGCTTGATATCGTGGCGCACACAGATACGGTGAACTTCGCTATGGCTTACGATGAATATACCACGTTGATAGGGAGACAGCGTGTGCAGTCCTCTACGTCCGGAATGTTGGCTCTCGGTGGAGGCGTGCGAGTCTGGGGCAGAGGCGTTTCCGAGATGGCCTGGGAGCGACTGGTCAAGCTGGGACTGCTGCTTCCGACTGGGATGGGTAGCAAGCATGGAGGGCTCGAAGGGAGGATGTGGAAGGTTGATGTGACACTGGAGGAGATACCAGTGGCTGTCAAGCTGAACACGATTCTTGCTCGGTGGTGCAAGGAGATTTAGTAGCATAGGACTATACCTATCACTGTACGCCCACTGCCGAGACAGTACATCAATCATGCACCGTTTCAATAAGAGAAAGGCAAAAAGCACGAAGTCTGCCGCCTTCCAAGGAGACAAAGTTCCCAAGCTGCCCCATCCACACAGCCACGACTCAATAAATACTCAATTATTCAACCACCAATTGCCAAACCCCCATCTACCTCCCGAAGACCGCCGGTCCTTTCCACTAGCCTTAGGACTCCTTCGCTTTTCGCTCTCCTCAGCCAAATTGCTGAGGTTCGTTCGATCGCTCAGGCTCTGTTTTGATCCCATGGCAGCTAGCCGCTGTCTCTGCATCAACAGACCGCCTCCCTCGATACCGGGTTTTTTTCGCCTCAGAGCCCTGCTTTCAGTGCCGCATGCCACTGAGGAGAATGGCAAGCTCACCGAAGCAGCCACTGATGCTGTTGTAGATGCAGATGTGTTTCGACGGTGGCGCGACAGACTGAGTCCAGAGGCGCGTCTAATTTTGGCCCAGATTTTAGACGCAGGGTCCGAGGCTCTCTCGTTACCACCGTGTGTGTTTCGAGCGTTTTCGTCTCGGACGTGTTGGGGTCTGTGAAAAGAGGCTCTGGACGGAGGCGGCGGCGCGGGTCGTGTGGGTGAGATCATGTGCAGTGGCTCTATAAATCGGTCTCCGAATCGGCTGCGTCCTCTCGGGTTGCTCGAACAAGACATGTATGTGGTCTTGCGAGGCGTAATCCTCTGACGCATCAACTTACTATGCAGGAGATCATCCGCAGCGTCCATGCCCTAGTGGGCCGCGATGATTCCTACCAGACGATTTGGCGTGGGCGCTGGCGGTGGAGACCATAGAGACGCGGCATTATACCGGTTTATGGCAGCCGTGAAAGCTGTACGAATTTTCGTGTCCGATTTGATGACACCGCTATGCGCGGCAGTTTCTCCGAATGCTGAATGTCTGTAGAGGACATTGATTTTCAGATACTCACATTGGGCACTGCCGAGTTGATTCTCGAGGTCCTCCATCAGCTCGTCAGACTTGGAGCGGATGTGACCCCTGAGGCGGGAGAAGTTGGTTGTGTCCAGTGACATATTGACCAGAAGCAGTAACTTGGAGCCCGCTATGAAGGTGCTAAGTCGCAAATGTCAACGATCGACACAACATGCGGTATTCATGGTGGACCGGCGTACCTGATGGTAGCTTCGTGCTCAATCACCTCGAGCACCGTGCTGTTGATGGTGGACTCGACCTCGACCTGGAGGTCATACAGAAACCCATCTGATGTCACATCTGCCTTGCGTTAGCACGTCACGACCTCCCATTCGTGATACTACTCACCTGAATGGATGGATCTCTGGGATCGAGACCTGCCATCGTCGAATTCGCTTCCAAGCTGGCTTCTGATTTGGCCGAAGCCTGCCGTTACCTCTATTGCTACCCAAAAGCTGTGACAGCCGCTGTCGATGATTCGTGTTTCAGGAGTCACACAGATGATTGGGGCAAGAATGCTACTCGAGCCCGCATCATCTCCATCGGGCCGCAGAGGAGACGTAAAGGGATCATCCGACGCATCATCCTCGGTATATGGCATCAACGGAGAAGGATCGCGAGGTACGGAGTTACCGCTAGTCATGGGTCTCTGAATCATGTGTTGAAAGCCAGGAAATGGGCGATATCTGCTGGGTATGACCTGCTTCGAGTTCAGGAATGCGAACTGGTCCCTGAACCCGGCTTCGGACTTGGTATAGGCCTTGTTCCTTATTCTGGGCGAGTCACGAGACCGAAAGGAACCCATGTCGTGGGGATCTCGGTTCACTGGACTGTAGCGCAGATTTAAAGGCAGGATGCCAGTCGCTGGGATGTGATACTTGTCGTCTTGTCTGGAAAAGCCGGTCCCTAAGTTGGGTGTGAGCTGTTGTGAACTATCGAATGTCAGATATCAGGTGAGACGACACACCTTGTGGAACATACGGCTGACGACCGAGAGTCACAGGAGACTCGTCGATGCCATCGAAGCCGCCGAAGATCTGGCTGGTTCTGTTGCCTCTGATCTTGGGGATAGTCAACGGCAGGTCACCGCCTGGAGGCTCAGGGGCACTTCCACGGCTCTCGTCCGTCTCTTGGCTACACTTCCTGGGAGCGTCGTCATCGATATCTGCTTGCGGTCCACCAGAGCCGCTTTCAGATCGTTTGACGATACGTAGTGGAAGGATGCGCTTCAGCACTGGCGGGGAGATGAACCGCGCTGGGTCGGGAAGCTCCAGTCCAGGTGACTCAACACGGGAGGCTTCCATGCTGCCAGAGGGGTTTCGACGGGGGGCTCTTCGGAGATCCTGCTCGAAATCTCAGGAACGGTGACTCGAGCACCCGGGGTTTGACTCTCGGGATCGGGCCAAGAGTTCGCCGCAGGCTCAGATGTAGTAGATGGGGAACTTTGTTGATGTCTCGTAACGCGTCTGAGAGGCACTGGCTTGGTTGAGTCACGGCTCTTGGATCTGAATAGTCTGAGAAGGATGAAAGAGACACAAGCCACCAGTGCAATTGGTCCAAGAATCCAGAACACTAGAATGCCGATATTGGATGTATCACTCATAGTCAAGAAGTGATGCTGTAATGCGGATGGGTTCGTGGAATAGTTGGATGAAATGGAAGCAACGCAATCTTCGGGTATCATTTCTAGACAGGCATACTAATAAGTCAGGGTTGACAGAAACATGATGTTGACTCTATGTGGTGGGTTGCCGTTTCCTCACAAACAGAGGATTGTGTGACTGTGCAACCTCAGGATTCGGTGGCAGGCACGGACAGAGGATCGGCTCTTGCCGACTCAATGCCCAGCGTTTTGTAAAGATTGTCCTTGACCGTCTCGACTTCGGTGTCCTCCATACTCAAGAATCGAATCTTGAACGCGAGTTAGCGGGTTAGCTGGCAGGTCGAATTTGGGAGTGGTTGAAGAGTGCTGAGTACTCACCGTATCGTCGCCCCCGCCTACCCCTCCGTACAACACGGGCTCGGACAGCGAAGCCGCAATGCCCTTCTTCACCCTCTCTTCCCAGACACCTTCCCAATTCCATTCTCCTGGCTTGCGAGCTGAGGGGTCGCCCTCGGGCAACCCATTGTAGCCACGGTGGGTCCTCCACGCATGCCACGCACCCGGGTTGCCAGCTGCCTCTAGCGGAACTGAGTCCAACACGGTCTCGTCGTCAAATGTGCTGCGAATGTAGCTCAACACCTCATGTGTCGATGTTTCCCTTTTGTGTACATCCAGGAAAGACTTTGAGCCGGTACTTCCAGCGCTTCCTGCCGTGCCTCCAGTGCCTGCATCACGCCCTGCGGGCGAAGGCGATCCTTCTGACGCAGCAATCTTAGAGTTCGGTGTGCTGGAATTGCTGTCCCTTCCTCCGCCACCCGTGGCTCTTGATGACCTTGGAGGTGTCTGCAGCGCAGAAGCATTCTGTCTTGCTGTGCGTCTTTTACTTCCGCGGCCAAACCAGCCAGGAAATCCGTGTCGTAGGCTGAAACCGCCGGGAGGTAGACGTTCCTCGTCAGTCGCACTGACTGTTCCGCCCTCCTGTATGTCGGTGGTGTACATGTATGTTGTGAGCGGTGTAATGAGAGGGTGGAATATGTCGGTAGAGAATGTGACGAGCGGCGGTAGCGCTGGGTACGTGTCCGAGAAGGAGATGTAGAATCGGAGGATGGCGGTTGCATAGGGGCCTGGAGCATGTCGTCCGGTCAGCTCAATTGGACGTCAGTGCCTCCCGCGAAAGTCTCACATACCCTTCCGTACGAAAATGACACCTGACCATAGTGTAGGATCACCAGGTGTCAGGCTCACGAAAACACCAGGAGGACATGACTGCTTGAGTCCGGCGCTACAAGAAGGGATTGGTTAGCAAGCCGCCTTCGTGCATGTGGGCGCAGTCTGAGCTGTGTACACACAATTCTGCAAGAAGATTCTGCCGCCTGAGCGACGGCAGCATGGCCAGCTTCTCGGTCGACATAGTGAATGTTGTTGTTGCTTCATGAAGCATGAATCGCCCGATCTTCGTGTTCAAAACGAGCAGATGTGACGTTGATCCAAGGTTGGGACCAAAAGGGTTAGGGTCCACCGGGCCGAGCCGCCTGAAAAAGACCCCTGCCATCAGTCTGCACGAAGATCTTAAGGAAAAGAAACTTTAAACTCCCCGGTTTGAAAGAGGGAGAGATGAATTGTGACAGCGATGCTAACGTCACGATGACATACTTTTGCTTGTTCATCGCTGGTTGGATCGAATCAACACCGCCACTGCCCAAAAGATTCAACCATTCATAACAACAAACATGGCCAGTTCCGTCTTTACCTGGATCGCCACTTCAACCACCTGGGCAGTTTCATGCAGTACATCGTCACATGGCCGGCAGGACTTCGCTCATTACAGGACCTACTGTGTGGTTACCATTCAGAAGCTATGACCATGTGATCGCGAACATTGCAGAGGAAATAGCTTACCCTTCTCATGGACAAGCACTACACGTCGAAAACTTGGGCTTCTTCTCTTTTCCACGCGCATACAGCGGGGAAGACTTGAATGACCGACCTTGTGATACCCAAGAGGCGTACGGAGTAGTGGGTCTCCGAAGAGCGAGCGAGCGAGCTCGCATTCATCGACTTCGATATTCACATGGTCAGGTACTGGGGAGATAGTCGCCGGTCCCGTACGGGCAACCGGAGACCGCTCAATGTCCAGCAACAACACTCGTGACCTGCGCTCAAATCGAGTCGAGGTGAGATCAGCTGGCAGCCCGGAACGCACGGCTTCGGCCTTTATTCCCAAGTTGAGTATCTGAGATGCACGGAGGTGAGCAGCGTGACTTTTCCTCAGATAAATTCGATGGTAAGCTGACCGCCATGCTCTCTAGGCAAAGCCCTACCCCGCCTTTCACTTGACCTGTTCCAGCAAATCCTCCGACGACACCCCCAGCTCTCGGCCGAAATCTCTGGGGCAGAGCTTGCATTTCCCCAGAATCGCATGCTTATAAAGTGGAGCCTCGGAACGCGCAACATCCACACCACGTGCAAGACTCATGAGCGCAGTCACAAATTTCTCAACAGTATTTTGCCCAACCCACAGTGGAAAACAACGAGCCAGTGAAATTCTCCTCGTACTCGCGGCAATTCCGTATTCAACCCCACGAATCGTGACGCGAACTGCTGCAGAGTGCTACAGCAGTGCTAGCGCCAGGAACTGCCTTGTCAGACCTGTCTTGCATGTGGACAATTGGATGCCAGGGGAACGCTAAAACTTTCCACCTCTCAAGGTCCAGCCTTGCAAAGTTCGTTTGTTGAGGTGTGTGAAAAGAATGCTCATTGGACGACGGCTTTCAATCTCCTGATCTAGCAAGCCAAGGCTTATGGAAACTAGGAATGCCATGCATGAACCGCATTCGCCTTGATATTCGAGCCTGCCCACACTACCACGGTAAGCGGCTCAGCATTGGGCGCGTATTGAAAGCAGGAAATACTCCGTAGAAGGAACGTTATATATCAAGATGCGTGTCCCACATCACTGTGGTAGATCCTGTCGTGGGATACAGGACTACTGTGCACAGTCCTCCGCTGTTCCCTTACGTTGCTCTGCGACCATATCCATCCCTCTACCACGACGGGAGCTCACCCTTGCTTTCAATAGTGTAAGGGTTTGAATATCTTTCTCTCACAATGCAGGGCGTCTTCGCCCTCATGGGAGCCATGCTCCTGGCAACTCCAGGCATGGCTTTGCCCACAGCAACACCAGTGGTCGAGGACAGAGCAACCGGACCACAAGTCGCCATCAATCCATCAAGCACCGTCATTGGACTGGCAGCGGACAAAGTCGAAAAGTTTGCCGGAATCCCATTCGCAGACTCGCCCACAGGGAATCTGCGTCTCCGGCCTCCCCAGAAGTTGACGTCAAGTCTCGGAAGTGCTTTTGAAGCCATCAACCCGGCCGCAGCGTGCCCCCAGATGATCTTCTCGACGGCGGGCAACAATTTCATCACCGACGCACTCGGCGAGGTGCTGCAGACCCCTCTTTTTGCGCAGGCGCTGAATATCGACGAGGACTGTCTTACTGTCAGCGTCATGAGGCCAGCCGGAATTGATGCGAATGCCAGCTTGCCTGTCCTCTTTTGGATCTTTGGCGGTGCTTTTGAGGTAAGTACATATATCGAGCCCATGGCTTAAGGCCACAAGATTGGAGAGTGCCTTAGCTAACACACATACTTTGCACAGCTCGGCTGGGCAGCTATGTATGACGCCGAAGACATGTTGACACAAGCCATAGACCAGGGCCAGCCGTTCGTGTTTGTGGCTGTCAACTACCGTGTCGCTGGCTTCGGGTTCCTGCCCGGCAAGGAGATACTCGCAGATGGTGCTGCGAATATTGGTCTGCTGGACCAACGCATGGTAGGCCTTCTTGTTCTCTTATATTCAGTTACTCATGAATTCCACTTCCGTGAATGAAACTTACTGACATTACCTAGGGTCTCGAATGGGTCGCCGACAACATCGCAGCATTTGGTGGAGATCCAGACAAGGTGACAATCTGGTATGTCACCTTTTTGGCGTTCAACAGGTCATGTTGATACAAGATCTTCTCTTGGGCACAATGCTAACGGTGCACAGGGGCGAGTCAGCAGGATCCATCAGCGTCTTCGACCAAATGGCTCTCTACGGAGGCGACAACCTCTACAACGGCAAGCCCCTCTTCCGCGGAGCCATGATGTCCAGCGGCAGCATCACCCCCACCGAGCCCATCGACTCGGCCAAAGCGCAAGCCGTCTACGACACCGTCGCCGCAGAAGCCGGCTGCTCAGGAGCCGACTCCCTCAACTGCCTCCGGAACGCAGACTATCCCACCTTCCTGGCCGCCGTCAACTCCGTCCCCGGCATCCTGTCGTACACCACCGCCGCGCTCTCCTACCTGCCCCGCCCAGACGGCGTCGTGCTCCCCGCCAGCCCGGACGCGCTCGTCGAGCAGGGCCGCTACGCCGCCGTGCCGATGATCATCGGCAACCAGCGCGACGAGGGCACGCTGCTCGCGCTGTTCACGGGCAACGTGACGACCACGGCGGACCTCGTCGAGTACCTGTCGACGCTCTACTTCACGGGCGCCACGACGGCCCAGATCGAGCAGCTCGTGGCCACGTACCCCACCGACGCCCGCCAGGGGTCGCCCTTCGGCACGGGCATCCTGAACCAGCTGTACCCGCAGTACAAGCGCGTGGCCGCGATCCTCGGTGATCTGGTCTTCACCCTGTCGCGGCGCTTGTTCCTCGAGGTCGCGGACACGGTGAACCCGGACGTGCCGGCGTGGGCGTACATGGCGACGTACTACGAGGATTTCCCGATCATGGGCACGTTCCATGCGAGTGACATTCTGGAGGTGTTCTTCGGCTTGCGGAACAACTATGCGTGCAATAGTATCCGGACGTACTACTTCAACTTCGTGCACAATCTGGACCCGAATATCGGCACAGGGCTGAACCCGTACCCGAACTGGCCGCAGTGGAAGGATACTGGTAGTGGACATGTGCTGATGGAGCAGAAGGCGGATACGTATCAGTATACTGCGGATACGTTCCGGAGTGCGAGTTATGATGTTATCAAGGCCAACGCGAAGTCGTACTACATATAGTCGACAGTGGATACCCAATGGAACGTGGCGATTTCAGACTATTGTATCTGGGTGTCTAAGCTGAGTATCATTTCCGTTCTTGTCGACACAGTTCACGTTATTTTCCAAGATACTTCCAAGCCCGGTTTGAACTGCACGAACACAATGATGTTCTCTCATAACACAGAATTCTGTCCGAATTTTTGTCGATCAGTTTGTTGACATATACCACATTCTTCATACGCCAAAGACCGCCCTTGCCCAGGTACATCTAGATACGTGTCATATGCTGTAAGCGCGAATATGAAATATGAAGCTGGCACGTTATGAAAGGGCAAGGCGCTGTCGCTAGGTTTCTCCTTGGTGCTGACTTCAGCATTATTCGAATGTTGTTCCCTGACTGTTGGATGCGTTTCTGTGGCCAGCCTGTTCGCATGTTTTAGGAGGATATGGAAGTAGAGAGTAGTAATTGTAATTTGTTCTCCTCTGGTCTGTTCTACACTGGTCTATCTATTGTCCACATAGTCTAAACCGCCTCATCTAGTAATCTAAATCATAAGACATAGGAAAAAAGATCGCGCAAAAAAGGCTCATTGGCTCATTACAAGAAGTTTGAATAGTGCATAGTCATATGCAACGTGATGGTAGGTGGCGACCCAAGTCATTGAGACTCGGGCAGGAGTGGGTGAGGAAAATTAGATACCAGAGTCATCCTGGGGGTGGTCCGTGTAGGTGGTGGTGTTCATGAACGATCTCCAGGCGGCGCACTGGTCCTGAGTCTGAGTAACGACCGCCTCAGGAATGGAAGGCAGGTAGAGGCTCTGGTCCTCGACGAACTCGAGAGCCAGACCCTGGGAAGCGTGCCAGGCGATGTGGCAGTGGACGATCCACGCGCCCGGGTTGTCGAGCTCGAAGGCGATGGCCAGGTAGCCGTTGCCGGGCAGGGTGGCGACGTCGCGGCGCGGGGGGTTGACCAGGTTGAAGGTGGAGGTGTCGCCGTTGAACATACCGACCTCGGAGGCAATGACCCAGAAATCGTGGCCGTGCAAGTGGATAGGGTGCCAGACGCCGAAGCCCGTGTCGTCCTGGATGACGAGCACGACGAACTCGGAAGCGGTGGCGCCCGGGGTGCGGTCGACGGTGATGACGTTGTAGTCGAGGGGGAACTCGGTCACGCCGTCGATGATCTGGAGGAGGGTCGGGACCTCCCAGTCAAGCTCGAGGGAGCTGCCGTTGAGAGTCCACTGGAACCACTCGGGGCCGACGGCGGTGTTGACGCTCTGGATGGCGACCTCGTTCCATGCGCCGACGTCAAGAGACAACCAGGGGACGGTGTCCGAGGCAGCTTCGTCGCCACAGTTCGCGGCCTTGGTGACAGTGCTGACGGTAGTCGGGTCCGCGGTGCTGGTATTGTCGTAGCGGATGATGCCGGTGATGCTGTCGGGGTTCTGGTTCTGGGCGCAGTTGCTGTTCCACTGGGCGCGGAGCCAGTAGTCACCAGGGGCGGCATTGGCCTCAATGATCAGGTCGTACCTCTGGCCGATCGCAATGCCGACAGCCTCGGTGGTGTAGGGAACCAGGGGGACGAAGTCGTTGGCAACGACAGTGAGGTTGTGGCCATCGATGGAGAACTGGAAGTGCGAGTCGGTGCCGGCGTTGACGATGCGCAGCTTGTACTTCTTGCCGGCCTCGAAAACACCAGTCCACTTCGAAGTGCCGCCAAGGCAACGAACATCGTCAGCAGAGCATGCCCAGGTGTTGGTACCGTTGACCAGACCAGTTTCCATGGAAGGGGGGCCACCGAATCTGACGCTAGGCCACAAATCGAACGCGGTGGTGTGACTCCAGTCGTTGAGAAGCATAACACCGAGATCCTCGTCGTAGTCAGCGGTGGTCGGGCCGTTGAAGATCATGCCGCCGAAGGCACCCTCGGCATACTGGAGAGACCAGTGGGAGTGGTACCAAGTGGATCCGTACTGAGTGGCGCGGAACTCGTAGGTCTTGGTGTCACCGGGAGCAATAGGGCACTCAGACACACCAGGCACACCATCAGCATGACCGGTGCCGAGCATACGGAGACCATGCCAGTGAACAGCAGTGCCGTTGGTGGGGAGGTTGTTGATGACGTGAACCTTGACGTTGTCACCCCAGTCGGCCTGGACGGATCAGAGTTAGCTTATGTCAGCAAGGCTACAAGGCTGCAGGGTTAAATGCAACGTCGAGTTGCATTTTCATGTGGGACGGGACGGTCCGCGCCAAGGGTTACTAACAATAATGGTGGGTCCAGGGATAGTGCCGTTGAATGCCATGCACCACTCACGCGCATAGCCATCAGGCGCACAATCAATTTGTTCAAGCGAGAGCCAGAACTCGCGAGTGACGCCCGTGTTGGGCGTCTCAAGGTAGTAGTTGGTGTCGGTGTTGAAATCACCCCAGCAGCTTCGAGAAGTGGGAGTGTTCTCGCAGGCTGCTGTTTGACGGGGCATCATGACATGCTCGTTCATGGTTTGAGGCAGACGCACGACATCGGCCGAGACGCCCATGCCCAAGGCAAGGGCGGCCACAACGAAAGACCGCATTGCGTTAGTTTGCAAGATTGCAGTAAGAGGTTAAAAGAGTGCGAAAAGTTGGAGTGTTGTGAGGAGATCAGTGAGTGTAAATGACCTAATGATCAAGGTAACGAAGGTGGTATGCAGTCTGAACGAAGGACTGGAAAGAGAGTGTATTGGCAAGAAGCCTTGAAGAATGTGATGATGGTGATATCTCAAGACATCATGAGCGCCATGAAAGAGGCGCGCGACGGCCTTCATATACTCGTGGGCATCGCGCACGACGTCGCTTGGCCTCAGTCGACTTGCTTCCATGTCGTGACGATGAACGCAGGGCTCGTGCCCTCGACGCTGTCGACGCTCAGACTTCCTCTGAGTTCAGCTTACGGATCAAACATGACAGCGCCGCTCGTGGGCCTTCCTTGGCGGTTTGTGATGATGCATGAGGTCCGACATCGTGGTATAGGCTCGCGTAGGAGTGCTGACGCAAGCTTTTCGAGTGTGGTGTGGTGTGGCCGTGTGCGTTCGTTTAGCAAGCGGCGGCAGGCCGCAAGACCACCGGTACTAGGCACCGTAGAGAGAGCAACGCCGAGCTGGAGTGCCGCCGATTGGACCAGCTTCCACGAATATCGGGAAGTACGTCCGGCTGGTGATCTCAGGTCAGACAATATTGATCGTTTAATGCCGAAGGTTGACTCGTGCGATTAAGTCGATATATGGCCCCAGTGCCGAATCGCACGTGGGAGAACCTGTTCAATGAAGGATAGCCCAGAAGGACACGCGGTCTATTCCCTGCGATTGAAACCGAGACCCTGTACGACAAGGGTCCAAAGGAGAATAAGAAATTAAACTCAAAGGTAAGCATCCCAAGAACTACCAGTATGGTACTTTATAGTAGCAATATAGTTTCCAATATTGACTTTGTACCCTATCAAGCTTCAACAGCTTAGGTCTCAGGTTATCGGCAGCTTGTTTCAGAGAAACTTAGCTTGATAGTCAGTCCCTCATTTAGATCTGACTGCTGTCCTCTTGCGGCGTGCTTCTTTCTCGCTGGACGAATATTTGATGACTGGCTGCTTGCAGTGCTCTATGCTTGGGCATGCTCGGCGACACGGTTTGGTGGGCGGGCCGAAATAGCAAGATGGCAGTTCGGGAGTGCTCTAGGGGGGCCTAGCGCTGTGCTGCGAAGATCGACCGGAGGATTTTCACGATCTCGCCCAGGTGCCCAGCTGCACAGGCCTCTCATGTGTTTCTCGTAAGATAAGAAAGTCCTGTGTTTGGCGAATGTTGTACTATTGAAATTCCAAACAAGCTCCACTATTCACCTTGATCCTGTTCACCGACTGGTCAATTACCGCTCAGTCAGCAAGATCAAGCAGCCGGAGGATCGGCATGGGGAAGTTTCCCGGATCTGCTTTGCAGTGATGATCCTGGTGCCGACTCGGCAGTCGATGCGGGTGAAGATCATGAAGCGAGGATTGCCCGGCACTGTGGGGATACTCTCGGCGGTTCGGGGCGGAAACTCTAATGTACTGCGCATTAACGAGTACACAGTAGAGTCTCGAGTCTAGACAAGCGAAAGAGACCCGCCAAGTTGGTCTGTATGCGTTCGCCAAGTTCTGGGTGGGTACTGGGAAGGGGTCATAGTCGTGAGCCCCGACACGCCTCGCGACAGCAATATTGATGAGGCTGAAGCGTCGTATGACTGGGGTCGAGAATTTCGATGGTTAGTGAGTCAAGGTTACCCATTGAAAAATATAGTAGCAGCGTGATTTAGCCCCCTACTCGGCCGATTGCATTCGGAGAACCGAAGCTTCTGAACATGAAGACAATAATTGAGGATATAGTAACCAGCGTTCCATCAATCCCGGCCCGCGGTCGACCCCCGGTCGACCGCGCTGATCAGACTAAGGTTTCTATCAACCTTAAATAACCCTAGATCCTAAGCAACCAACCTCAACCCGGTTGATCAACCGGACGTTAAACCTATTTAAGAAGACACTAAGCCTATTCGGGAAAGGACTAGCTTAATCAGCATCGGAGTTATAGTTTTCGGAAATTAGATCCGAATTATGTTATTAATCAACCGAGGCCAATGATTAGTCATCCGAGGCCGATGATTAGTTAGGTTTTATGAGTATACCGAAATTGTTAAGGGTTATGAAAACGTTAGTCGACTAAACCTAAATTCTCATCAATCCAAACGACCTAGAAATTCCATTAGTCCATTAACCCGATTTGGGCGGGTTGAAGCGGGTTGAGATTGATGAAATGCTGATAGTAACGTATAAAGTTAATTACGCTTTATACAAATAACTGTTCTGTATAGACAGACGCATGCTGGTGGATATGCTACAGCACGGCAGTGGCGTGGAGTGCTGTGGGGGCATTTCTCGAAGCATTCGTAATTAAGACCAGCTGGGCAATGAAGGTCAAAGCGGCCGCTTGGGAACAAAAACTGACGTCCGAAAGTTCCGTTTTCGTTTTCGTATATCTCAAAAAGTGATTTTTCAAGCGTCAGAGTCCAGCCAATCTGTTTCGGGTTGAGGGTCATGAACTGTGGGATGGGTACTGACTAGTGAGGCATATGGTCAGTTTTAGGGACAGTCCTTCAAACCTCACAAAGCTGTGTGATAGATTCATGACCACTCTTGTTGTTTCATTGTCTGTTGTTTTCCTCGGGACCTAGCTTGTGTGAGGCTGTGCTGTGTTCTTGTCCCAAATCGGCTTGCCATCATCATCAAATTCTGCCCATTGGAAAAACGAGCAACCCTCCTTGTCGGGAACATAGCTTGTATGGCACATCCAAAAATATCGACCCCAGTTCTCTTTCCTCTTCTGAACAACCCTGAGCACCGTTGGGACACCACACTTGCATTTGGGAGTGAGGTTTGGGTGGAGGTAAACCTTATAATCCCGATAGGTGACGTTGATGCGCTTGTTTCCGGCAATGGGGTGAGGGTCGATGGCTTGTGCAGGGGCAATGCTGTGTTTCCATTCCTCCTGCATCTCTGCATGCATCACCAGCAGTGAGTTGTGAGGGAGATGAATGGCAATCTGACCCTCGGCATTGGCGTCCCTCGTGTCATTGTCATTGTCCTTTGGTACTGCCGCATCTTGTTCAGTGACTCGACATCAGTACTGAAGAGAGAGGATACTCAGAACGTACATATTCTCCGGACGCGAAACTCTCTTGCAACGCCCAAGGAAAGTGATCCGATGACAGCTCGTGGACCAAGGTACGTCAATTGATCTGAATGATACCCGACCGATTCGCCTGGTCCATCGTAACAGTTGGCGAAGGCTGCGTTGGGAACCCAGGGCGGCGGAGGCTGGTACTTTAACTTTTGCCCGTTCGGGTACCGGACACTGATCCTGCGCTGTATCTCTCGATTCACTGCCTCCTGAACGAAAGGCTTGACCTTGTTGAGTTGCGTTGTGATCTGTCGCACATCACTAAGGCGCGCTCCATTGTACAGGTACTTGACAACAATTCAAGTCAGAATGCTAGGCGAAGAAAAGGAAAGTAGATGCAATGTGGAGGACGGAGTATGGAGACTCAGCGGCAAAGATATCGTCCCAAAGCAGGGATTACCTCATATTTCTGCCTCTGCATCTCGTCATGACTTTCGACATAGAAAGATGAGGTATGCGGACTTGAGACAACGGTATCAAACAGTTTGAAGGTGGCCTTCTCGAAAGTCTCAGACTCCATGAGCATCTCCCGAAGTAAGTCGTTGGCGAGGTCAGACGGGAGGAAATTGTGAATGATGGAGCAAGGTGTATGGCCTGCTATGTCCACAGGATCGAAGAGCCGAAGCGTGGCGCCCTTTCGAGACAAAAGTTTAGGCTTTTTGGGTGAGGCTGTCCCAGCATAGACAGGACGAGCGAAAGTTCGCAAAGAAGTCTGGGATCCAACACCGGCAGACCCGGGCTTCCTTGAGAGGGCGGAGGAAGTCCTCTGACTAGGGACAGAAAGAGCTGCTGAAGACTCGTCGACGGAACCATCATGAGCGAGGAGGCAATCAAGGAGAGCATCTTGAGAGACATCCGGGTGAAGAGAAGAGAGGATGGCCAGCTTCACTTCAGTAGACTCCTCCTCGTCCGGACTGGCTTTCCGTTTGCGAGTAATAAAGGTATCCATCCTGCATGTCCGCCGCTCCAGCGGTAGGTTGAGTCTTTCAGATACAGTGGTCGACTTGAAACAACCGTCTTCAGTTCTGGGCGGCCGCCTTGGGTAATCAGCACAGCCGTGTGCCGGTATGGCAGTATGCGACGTGTGTTGCTCCCCGAATCGTGGTCTGAACTCGTCAGCCAGGTTGACACAAAAGAAAAGGCGCGATTTCTGCCGAGGTGATAGCGACCATACTGTCTCTGACGTCTGACAGAGCGAAATCGCAAGACGCTGAACGGCCTGGGAGAATGAAGTCAGGTAACGCGGTCCACAGACATTGTTGTCACGTCGTCGCCACGGCGGCACGTGGTGATTAGCGCTAATGGCCGATCAGATCTCGTGTCGGGCCGATATCGGCAAGCACGTACAGGGATGCTTGAGCCGAGGCCCGTGAATCCCAATATTGAGTTGACATCACCAAACCACCTGAGCACTTTGCATTGAGCCTGACACCCAACTTTTGTCCATTCTTTCATGGCCACAATTGGCCCTTCACCACCTTAACCATGGCTTCTGTGCCAATGCTTGAATTTCGAACAAAGGGCTTCAATCCATATGCTGTCAAGTACTCGCCCTATTACGACAACCGCGTCGCTGTAGCTTCGGCAGCAAACTTCGGCATCGTGGGCAATGGCAGAGTGTTTGCCTTGGGCTTGACTGCTGCTGGTATCCAGGTGGAGAAGAAGTATGATGAAGACTAGAGCCTATTTGTGTTGAAGATCTCAAATTAACCCACCTTACTTTCAATAGCTTCGACACAAACGACGCATGTTATGACCTAGCCTGGTCCGAGATCAATGAGAACCAACTCCTGGTGGCCTGTGGCGATGGCTCCATCAAGCTCTTTGACATTGGAGTCGACATGTATCCTGTAATGAACTATCATGAGCATAAGAGAGAGACATTCTCAGTCTTCTGGAATCAGACCGCAAAAGACACCTTTGTGTCAAGTTCATGGGATGGCACAATCAAGATAGTATGTCCCCATCCCGGTCTTCACACAATTACCAATATCCACGCCTCCTCCACAATGTCTTTCACCTTCCAACCAGCTAACACTTCTCTCTCCCTAGTGGTCCCCAACCCGCACCGAATCCCTCCGCACCCTCCCCATCGGCTCCTGCACCTACTCGGTCTCCTTCTCCCCCCACAACCCCTCCCTCCTCTCGGCCGTCTCCTCCGACTCGCGCCTCCGCATCTTCGACCTCCGAACGCCGTCCTCCGCCAAATACCATCTCGTCTCCGATATCCCGGTCCACCAAACGCCCGCCGCCCGCGCCCACCTCCTCCCGCCACCACCACCGCCCCCCTCCATGCCGCAGCCCCAACAGCAGCCACAACAACCGCAACCCCTCCCCCCACCCACGCCGGCTGAAATCCTCACCCACGACTGGAACAAATACGCGCCCCACGGCCTGATCGCCACCGCCGGCGTCGACCGCGTCATCCGCACCTTCGACCTGCGCCAGCCGTACAGCGGGCCGCTCGCGCTGATGTCGGGCCACGAGTTTGCCGTGCGCCGCGTTGCGTGGAGCCCGCATGCGAGCGACGTGCTCGTCAGTGCGAGCTACGACATGACGGTGCGCGTGTGGTCCGACGGCAGCACGGTTGGGCCCGTGGACGACGCGGCTATGGCGCGCGGCGTGCGGCCGGGGCGGGAGCTGGGGATTATGAACCGACATACCGAGTTTGCGACGGGCGTGGATTGGTGCTTATTTGGGGCGGGCGGCTGGGTGGCTAGTACTGGGTGGGACGAAAGAGTGCTGTTGTGGGATGCGAATGCTTTGTTAAGGCAATATAGGATGTGAGGACCATGATTGATACCCGGGCGAGAGTTTGAATCGACAGGACACAGACACAGCTGCATATGGTTTGGTAAAGACGCTTTGTTGTAGGGTGAGTAGACGCTCAAAAGAATAATGGCAGATATGCTGCGCAGTGTATCTTCTTCACACACTCCTGATTATGCCTCTGTCAATCCTCTCCCACGCCATGCTAGCAAACTCCCCATTAATCCCATAATAACGTGTACGACGGCCGCGGCATGACTCCTATGGCGCACACACACGCGTCAGCCAGGTCATGTCTCTGACAACAATAACAGACCAAGAATGATAATTGCACCCAGCGCTCGCCGGACTCCTGCTCCTCCCTTTATTCTCCTTCAGCAAAGGGATCCACGATCCGTCTATCGTTTCGTCTTTTTCCCCTCCTTCTTTGATTTCACAGGGGACGAAGCCTTACTGTTGGCAGATGCGCTCTTGGCCTTGTCACTAGGCTGACCAGGACTGTTGATCTCACTCTGTGAGCTTGAATCATCGCGCGCCACCTCTTTCCCGCGGGCCTTTCTCTTCTCCTCAATCATCAGGATCTCAGCCTCTACTCCTCCCTGAGCAGGCTCCTTCTGCCACTGCCATGGTGACAGCTTCACGAAGAAGCTCATGAAGACGCACACGGCCGTTGCGCCGAGCTGAAAGAGGAACCAGAATGTTGACAGCAGTCCGAAGCCTGTGAACTTGAGGAACTCGTTGACCTGGTACAGGTCCTCCTGCTTCGAGATCTTCCAGGTTGTCGGGCTTGCGTGGTGGTGATGAGTCCGGGGCAACAGCGCTTGCTTCTCTGCCTGGTCGTCTTCATTCTCGTATTCATGGTGGTCCTCCTCCTTCCCAGTATGCCTTTCCGGAGTCAGGCTATCCGGGCCTGTTGACAAAGTATGGCCGGCGAGGTCCAGAACTGTGACAAGGCGGACCGGGGCACTGTAGAAGGGAACAAACCAGAGGGAGAATGTCTGGCGCATATCGAGGTACAGCTTGTCGCGGACAGTGTCGTACACTATTGTTTTGTCAACAAGAGCAACAACAGTGCCACAAGACTTATCGACGCTGTTGACTGGGGAACGCACAGACAGAGTCGATATCAATCACAATCTTGGGTGAGAGCATTCGATACCACTGGAAGATGCTCGAGATCGCACCTCGCGAGCTGATGTCGCCAACGAGAGGAATTTGGCTGTCGAACGAGGGCACGATGCAGAAAGGATGGACGAAGGCAGCATCTTTAGTGAAGTACGTCTCAAGGGTCCGGCGCTGCTCGGCTGGCGTGCCCTGGCAAAGGGACCTAACCACAGCGCGGATCTCGTGTTCTGTGCACAAACTGTCAGAAGCGTGTTTCCTCAATTCGGTGTGCCTAGTGTCTTCTTGTTGCCATTGAGAGGTTGAGGCGTGCAGTTCGGGTCTGTGGCTTACCTGGATTCTCCATGATGTGTTGTGCTGTTGGTACTGTTTTGACAAGCTGCGCAATTATAACACGGTAAGAAGGGAGACAACGCAGTAACTTCAGTGACGGTTTTCAAAGATTCATGAATCAACAGTGTGTAGAGCCGAATTGACTCAGTCTGTCTTGGTAGAGTTTACCTAGGTATGCTCTAATTTCTACGGACGTTCTTTCCCAGGAATGCATGTTCCAGGGTGATGTCATTCTGAGTCCAGGCAAGCATGTGAAGATGACAGGGCAGGAGCTTCTTTAGTGGAGTACTCAATCCGTATCCAACAGCTGCTCAAGTGCTACAACAACTGCCTACTTAGGTACTTATATATATAAAACGAAGGTGGAGCAAGCAATAGCGGTTGTATTTGCGTGGAAAATATCTATTGGCGTGTAGGCTCTACGTAATAGATAGTGCGAGATTTGCGTACTCTAGTGCCCTCAGACGCCCGGCAGCTTGAGCACTAAAGAGCACGAATATATTCTTACATATAGTACGTGAAGTAAGGAGGTACCACCATAGAGTCTCTAGGACGTCCAAGGAAATTGAAATAGACCAGGTCAAGTGAAACACAAGGTGGTATATCCGCAATTATAAGTAATTGTACACTAATCATCTCCCACCCGGCCAGAGAGCAAGAATATCGTCGCAGTGGAAGAAACCAAAGGACATCGAGGCTACCACCCATCCGATCTTATACATATATTGTCAGAAAGAAATCAGCGCTGTTCCTCTGCGTTCACGCCCAGAGCGTCGTATAAAGACAAGGCAAACCGTGCCTCTTGATAGTGAGCCACCTGATAACAGTCCAGACCAAAAATCACCCTTGCTCCAAGCTTGAAGTCTAGTCCATTCCAGTCCGCGACGCACGATAAAGCCAGCCTGTCTCATCCCATTAAATCACTGATTACCGTCCGTGTCGACTGCCCCTCCTCACCTCTCTGAAACTGGCATTACCACCCGCGAACCGATCTGGGTCCACCTCGCGAAATCCACTCTCCCTCCTCGAAGCGCTCGAGCTTCTCCTCCGACTATGTCTCTTGCTCTTGTGCTGTGACTGCCTGCGGGGCGGACTATGCTCCTCAATGACAACCACCTCATCCTCATCAGAAACCTCGGAGACCATTCTCGGTGGGGGCGGCGCAGGCGCGGCCATCGGTGGTGGTGGCGGCGGCGGCTGGCTCATGCGGCGCTCGACGCGCTCCTCGACGACGACACGCTCCGGCTCGCGCGGCGGCGGCGGCCTGCTGGTGCGGATCTCGACCGTCTCGCGACGTGCCGGGCTCCGATGATGGTGCCGCGAGTGTTTCCGACGCGACTTGCGCGTCACGACGCTAGCTGTGCCGTACGACGAAACCGTATCGCCCCGCCCGCCGATCTGGAAGCAGGTGTAGATCAGCCACAGCAGCAGCAGGAAGCCGGCGACCGAGCCCAGGACGATGCCCACGACGGTGCCTGGGTCGGGACCGTCGTTGAGATTGGGATAGAGACCCGGCACGGTTTGCGTTTCTTGACGCGTGTGCATGCGCGAGCGGCTCGGCGCGTCGGAGAGGACGGTTTTGACGTTTCGTGAGGCAATGGCGGGTATGGAGGAGGCGTGGAAACGGCGTGCGAGAGTCGAGAGCACCGGCGATGCGGACGGTGTTTCTGACAGGGGTTGTGAGTCGCGCGGTGCGAGCAGGTCGACGAGAGTGGCTGGGAGCCGCGAAGAGATCGTTATGGGGGCCATCGCCGGCGCGCTCAACGGAGCAGTCCGAAGAATTGGGAGTAGAATCGGGGAAGAGTTGGTGGCGCGTCTGAACAGGCTTGTATGCGTCGATGTAAGTAGGTCAGACTAGGCGGTTGCCCGGTTATTTAGTACTGGTTAGCGGCTGTGCGACGGCATCCGAGACCTGGGCGCTTGTGGAGGGGCTGCAAGCCGCTGGCGCGCAGCAATCGATGGCGCCGGATATGCACGTCTGTGTTCAGAGCTTTCGACGAGTAGGGCTGAAAATGGGTATTGGCTGGAGAAGAATGATCGTCGCGGTTTGAATCACCGTCAGACTCGAGGCAGGAAAGGAGCTGGTGTTACACCCCGTAGAAAGTCGCTGAGAAGGCACCGCCGCACCGGCGCGCTGGTGAGGCAGATCTGACAGATCGATGGATGCGCAGTATCCTTCGGGGGAATAACACACGATTGACAGTTTAATGCGTGTGTGGTGAATTGAAGCCAATGTGATGAGACAAGGTTTATGTTCAAGTCGCCGCCAAAAGCACAGACCAAGGACTGGGGGAGAAAAGCAGTGCACGCCGAGAATGGGATTGCAAGCAACTGAGGCAGGTACAAGATGCAGATGCAAGATGCAGGATCATCGCCAGTAAGAAAGACAAGGCGCAGTGATGGCAGCTTCTAATTTTGTATTGCGCATCATCTACTGTACTTTGTATCCATGACTTGCAGTTGGAACCTGGGAGTGGGGCCGAACTTCCGCTGCGTGGTCCGCGAGGATGGTAGGATTTCCTCACCAACCACCGCATTTATTAGGGTGCTGCGCACAATCTCATCGGTCTTTTTGCTCTACCATCATCGCTTCACCAACAAGACGCTACCTCACGAACATCGTCATCTCGAAAAAACGTGTTATATCCCGGTATTGCGTGTACTAGATCCGATCAGATCTACGAACCATCTACATGTTCTTGGGACGCTGCGTTGTTAGCGGTGAATCCAATACCAAACAGACCCGAATTTTGCTGACGTAAGTCATTTCCGACCCTCAATTTGGACCCTGTGCCCTCTGTTCGGCGGGTAGGTATTTCGTAAGTGTACTTACAGTATGCGCCGGCCCGACCTAAGCCTCGTTGATCTCGGTTGCCCCACAAAATCGGCTTTTCTGTATATCTCGACGTCAGTTGGTAGATTCAACGACAATTCCTCACTCTCGTTCTGTTTGTCAGAATTTTGCGACGACACATAGCAATAAGGACTGTTGAACACTCTTCTGTCATTTGTGCGTTCTCGGTGTTGGGCCCTTGTCATCGCTCAATTCTTTGGCAGTTCAGATGTCATTCACCTCCAATGCTGTGCTCCTGCTTCGTGAAGTGATAATGACCTTTTCTGAAGGTAGCAGCGGGCAACGACAGTGGATTGACACCACTTCAATAGTACAAATCTAAGGTCTACACAGATACTCAGGTATATATGGCCGGGCACGTTGAGTCGTTGGAAGTACAGGAAAGGACAAAAACGCTGAGACACAAACATTCAACTTCATGCAACGTCCACGGGTAGTCAGTAAAAGTGCATGGGTAATATATGGGTGTATGGGGGACGGTGCAACCACCTGAATGCAGAGTGCAAGATCTCGAGACGCGACTTCTGACATCTCAATCCGGCTACACTGTATACCTTCACTGGCGACGGGGCAAATATTTGAGCAGCCCAGCCATCTCCGCCGCCATGGGCAAAGAGAGCGGTATCAGCAAAAACACGTATAACGCGAAGAGCACATGTGTTTGCCCACCCTCCTAGTCTCCGAAACGAAGGGGCCAGCCTAATGAGCCCCACGGAAGGACGACCAGATAGCATGCATACCTACCAAGTGGCCGACTTTGAAGGCGCGCCTTACCGGCCCTCTACTCCGCAGTCGCCCGCCTAAACATTTCTCTTCCGACCAACCGCAATTTGTCGTAACGTGGCGAGAGCGCTCATTTGCAGGGCATCTGTTGAGCGTCGCTGGGATTATAGTCCAGCGATTGAATTTCCAATATATGAATCTCGTCCCCAGTCGTTTTAAGCCCGTCCTGTCTGTCCCACTCACTGTTGCAATACTGAAAACGCAGCAAGACAGTCTTTGCGCCGTATTAGCTTGCGAGAGTGGTTGGCCCATCGAACTCTTCCAGAACGTACCCAGTATATTGGACATTGCCACTACGACAATATATTAGGATTAGCATTGGCGTTATAGTCAATTATAGGGCCAGCGTATACGCTGGGCCCACTGTTACCTAGACTTGCCCGATTAGGCAAAGCTGATTAAGAAGGTGTGAATCTTTGTAAGCCCGGCTGAGCTCACATTACAATTCCCACAATTTGGTTAAATAGCGTTAAATTGAATAACGTTGAATTGAATAATTTTAAATTAAAAGGCGTTAGAATAAAATAGGTAGGTGAAAAATAGGAAAGATACATTCGGGTGGGAGAAAAATGCGGCTAGATTATGTTAGGATTTCTGATGACAAAGAAAGTTAGAGAAAGTTATTCGAATTTGTGTGTACGGCCCTGCAAAATTGGGGTACCGGGTGGGAGAAATGAGAATGTCGGGTGTACCAAAGGGTTTACGGGGTGTACCACATTTGGCTGAACTAAAGTTGGTTCTCATACCAAAGCCACTCGCCAACACTTTAGTATTTTAGGTGTTTGATTTTGGGTCTTCGATTTTGGGTATTCGACTTTAGACTCCAGGTTAGAGCATAACCTTGTAATTTGCCGTTCGCAACGGTTTCTAGGAATGTGAACCGGAAGATCCTGAAGTTGAGAGCGAGCAGAGCGGTATATTTCTATAGGGCTCACGGGAAGTCGAGGATTCCTGACTAGGACGACCCTAGGTGACATAAGGGCGATTTGAGGTAGTCTTGAAGATTCAAAATTCCCCTCTGACAGAGTTTGATATGTACAGAATAAGACACAGGATGTAGAACTGATATTTATGAACAGCGACAAGATGCTCAGCCATGTGGCAGAGAGGAAGAATGGGGGACAGCTCTGTGTGTGCGGGAGTCCCCTTAAAGATGGGATAATATTTGCTGATCTGGGCACGAGATAGTCTCGTCTCAGCCCGGAACTGGTGAAGCCGCGGGCGTCTGTTTAAGTAATTAAAAGCCAGACGTCATACGCCGTACAACTCACAATAATGCATCTTATCCATGGATCAATCCTGGCGGTCGCACAAGAACTGGCGCACACCCGGTCCCCAGCGCCCAGAGCCAGGCCCAGCCTCACAACCGCCGCGCGACTTGGACCACCGCGCAAGCCAACACAGCCGAGGCCCATCCTCCCAAAGCCGCGACCCCACCGCCACCACCGACGACAACGACACAGTCTCCCAAGGCCGCCGCATCTACCTAGGCAACCCCCTCTACCGCGTCACCCCCTCCGAGATCGCCTCCACCCTGGCCGCCGCCGCTCTGCCCAACCACATCAGCGTCGACGCGGTCAGCGGCCGCAACCCGGGCCACTGCTTCGTCGACTTCCCTTCCGCCGACGTTGCAGCTTCGGCGTTCGAGATTCTTGGCCGTCGCCCCGATCTCGCTATCCAGGGCCGGCCGGTGAAGGTCGGCCCGGGTGTGCCCAAGGGCGCGGAGAGGAGGTGGCGGAGAAGGGTGAGCAGGGCCTGTATGGAGCGATGAGCATTTGCGGGAGGTGAAGATGGCAGAGGCGCCGCCGAGGGTGTAAGTGGGTGGCTGGGTTGGGGAAGATGGTGCATCGGGAGGTGCACTATTTGGAGGTAAGGGAGTTGCTTGAGGAATTCAAGATGTGAGTGTTTTATCCTGACCACACACTCGCCGACTGAGCCCTCCTGGATATTCGCTGACGTTGGACGCGGAACAGTATCGCCATCAGCAAGCGGATCACGCCGCGGGAGGATGTAAGAGCACTGCCTGGGAATTACCACGACTGCTTCGTCGACTTCGAAAGCATGGACAAAGCGCAGGCGGCGATACAGGCCCTGAACGGCAGGGTTATGCCTAGTGGCCCAAAAGGAGCAAGGCTCAAGGTTCGTATGGCGAGGCATCCCAGAGTGTTGTTTGACGAAGTACCTACTTAGTAGATAGGTCCTTGCCATCGCGTCCCTGACCCAATGCGGGGCTTCAGTCGGCAGAAACATGCGTTGCAAGACCCGAGCAAGCGTAAATCGCTGGAGCAATACCTGCCTCACCGTAGCCTCCTTAGTGCCACCTATTACAGAAATGGGCAAAATGGACATGGGAGTAGGGCAGAACGAAATCAAACAGGAATTGTGTGTGATAGATCATCTGGCACGAGTACTACTCGCGCACCTGACCGTTGTGAGTTGCTGCTATAAAGATGATGTCGCGATCTGTGCTAGACTGGATCAGACGAAGCCCCGAATGCCTCTAATACCGGACGACTTCTTGTCCTTTTTCTCCTTTTTGCCCGAGTTTTGTGTACCGCCTATTCTCAAGTCAGCTAGCTGTTTGGATATCGCAGCCCAGTCCCGTAGATAATTAGAAGCACAGATAGATCCACTTACCTCGCCCATAATACCGCTCCGTAGGGCTGCGATCCACCCCCGACGACGAGTCCGCCGCCCCAGACCCAGGCGTCGACGGCCGCCGTATGACCGTGTTGAACGACGAGCTCGCCAGCGCCTCCAGCGGCGGCGTGACATTGTACTTCGTGCCCTCGACGAAGAGCTCGGGGTCGGAGAAACCACGCCCTCGAGACCGCTTGCGCACGGGACTGGGCGGGTCACCACCCTGCACGATGGCCGAGACCTCCGCGTCGGACGAGTCCGAGGGGAAGCCGGATCTGATCGATACGATATTCGACTGGGTCTTGGTGCCGGAGTGCATGTCGAGTAGGGAGGACTGGAGGTTGGTGTACTTGCAGAGAAGCATGTCGTGGCGCTTCTGGAGGTCGGCCATCTTGGCTCGGCCTGCGGCCAGGGAGCTCTCGACGGCTTTGCTGGGGTCGCCCTCTTTCTTGGTACTGACCTTGCTGCTGTGGAGGGCTTCCTGGAGTTTGTTGTTGAGGTCTGCAATCTGCGATTCGTACAGGCTTTTCGCCTGCTCCAGCTCAGCATCGCGGGCTGTCAACTTCATGCCTAACATTTCAGCACGACTGATAGACTCAGCTGCTTCATTTAGACGCGCTTCAGCTTCCTGCTGCTTCGTCTCGTATGTTCTGCTGAGTGTTAGAATGCTGGCGCCCTGGTGAGGCATAATGACACGTACCGTTCCAGCTCGACAAACCGGTTGACTTCTGCTGTCAGGCGGGCAATTTCCTGTGCCTGATCCTCGACGGCTTGCTGGTTTTGTTTGGAGTTCAGATCAGTCGTCTCATACTCGCAAAGCATCTTGGTCAGCTTCTCGCACTCCTGGATTTTGACCGCGAGCTCGCGCTTCATAGCAGCCCCCTCGCTGTTCCACTTCTTTTGTTCTTCGCGCAGGATCTTGAGCTTGGCGGAGAGGTCAGACTCCCACTTCTTAGACAGGTTGCGTCGATTGTCAGACTCTTTCTTTGCTCGCAACTCTGACCGCTTCGCCTCTTCTAGGCGGTTGCGAAGGTTACGGTTGATCATGATGATATTCTGTGTCTCAGCCTCTGTTGCAGCTTCCTTGAGTTGCCTCTTCTTGAGCTCTCCGATATGTGCCATATGTTGCTGCTTCATATAGCGCTCGAAGGCGAGATCGTTGCTTAACAACAGGATCTTTTTGTACAACTGAGCTGTCTGGTCATTTCCGTTCTCAAGTGAGGTTGGTGAGGCTGCAGGTGGAGGGGCCGTGGCTGAAAGCCTGCCCAGGGTCTTCTCAAGAGCGAAGTCCTGATGGCTCAGTGCCAGCGAGGGGACGCTATCGTTGGCGATGTCGTGCAGGCCCGATTTGAGAACTTTGTTTGACTGAATGAGATCATGCAAATTTGTGTGCGACGATGACATGATCAGCGACGGGGGCAGGGTTGGGCTGTCACCTGGTCCCTCTCGAATGCGGCTCTGGAAAGCGTCCCTCAACGATGGAGCGTGGCTAGACTGCGAAGCCCGCCGCAGGATAGCCATATGTGGACGAGGATCTTCAGAAAAACCCCCATTCGAGTCCCTGCAGCTTTGATCGCGAGAAGCACCTTCCAAGATGGCCTTGCCTGTCAGGAATTGCTGGTCCGGTTTTCGTTTCAGGCTGTCTTCCATGTCTGATACTCCCAGATCATGTTGGTGTCCAAGCTCAAGCCCAAGACCAAAATCGGTGGCCATACACAGAGCCGTACACTCGGCCACGACCTCGCTGGCTTCGCTCTTAATCCATCTGCTCAGATCCGTCTTCTCGCTTTCCAAAGTGAGGCTATAGAAGTTGGGATGCAGAACGTGATATTGCCTGAAACGTTCAGACTTCTGTTGTATCTCTGACGGCTGGGCTTCAATGTCGTCCGCATTGGGGTCGCCGGCGTGGCGTAGATACCGTTGTGGCTTCCGAATGTAATCCACAAAGTTGATGGGATACAACCCGTACAATATCGTAAAGTAGCTGAGAAGATTGGGTATGGACGTGGTATCAAAGTCACGCGAAAAGTTCACTTTCTCCCAACCGGGAGACGGCTCGGTATCCCCGCCGTCAGAGTCCAAGTCTGCATTCTCAGCAGCGAGTGACCTCTCCCTGTCCCAGAAAAGCAGTCTGGCATATATGTTGAAAAGTCTGGGAAGGTACGGAACCAACGAGCTCGGAACATTGGGTAGAATCATCGTCAGCGCGGTCACTGCCAGGGTGACCACAGTCGTCGAGGTATCGTGCTCGAGACACTTCAGAATATGGTCGAAGACTGACGTTTCGAGGACCTTGTGAAGATGCGGTGGCTGACTCTGGATGAATTCGCAGAGTAAGGTCAAAGCTTGAGCCCGATAGTCCTTTTGCACGATGAAGGAGTCCAAAGCAGTCAGGAGACCCTAGTCTACCGTTAGCTGGTTCAATTGCCAACAATAGAGTCCCACGAAAGGATCTCATCACGGAAGACATTCAATAATCGCCCATCGACTGACCTTAGGTCTTTTCTTTCCATAAATCAGAAGTCCTCCACGCACCAGCTTCGCTTTGAGTAACTCCGAAGAGTTGCCCTCCTGACTAGCCAATTGCACGTTTCGCATCCATATTCGGAGAAGTCGAATGGAAAGCTGAGTCAAGCCCTCGCTCAAAGCCGGGTTCTCGACATCATCGCAGGTTAATACAGCAATGGCGTTGGCCCATGCTTCACTAGCAAGGCTTTTGTCGTCGGCTAGATGATCAAGGACTGGTTCCTGTACTCGATCCCACCACTCCGTCAAGTAGACTGGATCTCTCAGAGCGGGCAAGAGTCTGCGCAAGATGGCAAGCCAAGGAGCATGTGACGAAGGCGTATCCTTGACATTCCTTACCCACAGGGAAATGAGCTCCTCGTGGAGGCGTTCCGAGGGACCATCGTCGATATGCTTCTCGAGATAGGCTTCGATGACCTGTATGAGATCAGCAGGGAGTGGGAGGCTTGCAGTTGGGACGAAAGCGCTCAACGCCCTGGTGAGATCCCTGGTTGATCTGTGCGATGGTCAGGCGGGGGACTGCTTGTATTTCATGAGCATTCCAGCTCAAGAGTGTTTGACATACCCTGAAGAAGTCATAGCTGCGACTTTACAGCAAAATCATTAAAGTCGGACAAGCGCAATGTCCCGCGCATTTGCTGTCTGGCAAGTATGATCATCAGGCTGGTCATCCGATATGGATATGTGGCGTGACTACCATGCTGAAGTGATAAAATCGGAGCCGGGACGCTTGCAGGGTTTGTCGCATCGAAGGGGCCCAGCAAAAAGCGCGGGTGAGGTCATACGGAAAACGGTACCTCGATTTCAGACCCTCCGATGTCCCAGGGACCAGGGTAGCAGGGTCGCTGGTCTAAATTCCTGAGGCAGAGAGTTAGTGGGGCTTCCCCGCGTTTTTGGTCTGCCCCACACTGACGGGACACAGGGTCCAGGGGTCTTGAGCATGGTCAGACCATTGAGCCCTGGAGACGTTCGCAGGTCAGTTGATGGTCAGGAGAGCAGCACAACAAGGTGCCCAGGCCTGGTAGGCAGATGATGAGCAGACAGTAAATCTGCAAGTACTACGTACCTGGTATGCTGCAAATCATGCCCGCTCAGAACCCCGCATCGAAACTGTCCCCCAGGAGCTGTCCAGGAATGCAAGGCGCAGGAGCAAAAGGGTGGCATGTTCATGCCCACTTATTAGAGCTCTTTGTTACCTCCAACTCTAAAACCGTCGTCACACGAGCTGTGATGACAAGTTTCCTCTGATCAATCCATCATCTTCGCAATCAACAAACCCATCTGACGATACCTTCACATTGTCCAATTGACTTATATCCAAGTCCACTGCCTTGGTCCTCAACCCTTTTGTCCTCTCTTCCTACCATCAACCAAACAAGTTGCCCAAGATGGCCCCGGATGCTGCCACGGCGGATGGAGACCCTGTTGTGAAGGTCCTGTTCGCCCTGCACGAGAAGTTCGACATCATCGACTTCGCCGGACCTTTGCAGGTCTTCTACCACTCCCTTCACAACATCAAGGACGAGAGTATGTCACTGATTTCAACAACGCCGCTTTTGGTCAATTGACCGAACTGGGCCAGTCTGAACCACATACTGTTGGCTAATGTGCATTCTCTCCATAGCTACCAAGGCCTTCGATGTCACCATTGCTGGTGCTGAGTCTCAGGTCCTCTCTGAGTCTGGCGTCCTTGTTGGCTCCCAGATTTCCTTCAAGGAGGCCCATTCCACCCTGGAGGACTACGATGTCTTGGTCATCCTGGGCGGCAACGATGCTGCCATCCTCAAGGCCAAGGCTGAGCCCCTCGATCTCATCTCTGCCTACTGCGAGATCCAGAAACAGGATCCCACCCGAGAGTGCGCATACACACCTTCACACACATGTCACTTGTAATTCACCATCCATCAGCTGACACATGTTTTTGACAGGCGCACCCTCCTCTCCATCTGCACTGGCTCCCTGTTCTTAGCCCAGCAGGGCATCCTGTCCGGCCTGGCCGCCACCACCCACCCCGATGCCAACATCCGCTTCGAGAACATTTGCAGCTTGGCTGCTCAGCGTGATCTGACCGAGCGCACCGACGTTCGCGATGGTGCCCGCTACGTCGTCAACAACCTACGTTTCGAGCTCGGTGACGAGGACGAGAATCCATACATCCGCAAAGAGCAGCCCGATGGCCGTCGCCCCTCCAATGCCCGGTATGTACAATATCAGTGGCCTAAGCACACACATGCAGTTGCTGACCGATACACAGAAAGGGCAGCATCTCCTTCAAGAGCTCCAATGCTCGCCGCGAGTCGATTACCCGTCGTGCAGCGATGCGTCTTGGTGGACTCCGGGTGATCACTTCCGCTGGCAACACCGCTGGTATCGACGCCGCTCTGTACCTTGTTAGTGCCCTGGTGTCTGACGTGTCTGCCATTGAGGTTGCGCGCCTGATGGAGTGGAACTGGGTCAAGGGCGATGTCATTGATGGCCTCGATGTCTAAATGAGGATCTGAAAAGGTTCACATTTCTGCGAATGTCTTATTCGTATTGATGAGGGGGTCCTCTCACTGTTGTTATAAGCGTGAATCTGGAATGGTCTGCGCTCTCTCTTAGCCAGTAGTCGAACACACAGAGGATTGATGTATGTTAGCATAGGAAGACCTGCGCATGAATGCCACTCTGAATACCTTTCGTCACCCGCGCATCGTTTCTCCGACACTTGCAAATGCTCACACAGTCCTCCGTACCAACTCTACTTAGGTAGCTCCAGTGGGCATTTGAAAGTGTGCGTTTTATAAGTTATGCCGATGCTGGACCGGCGCAGGCAGAGTGGATGCACCAGCGGCCCCACATTCCATGCTGCCGCCCGCAATCGGCCTGCTCGTTTTGGCCTAGCTCCTCGTTCCTAGAAACTTTATAACTGCAATCGATGAAGGTTGTCAACCACGAATCTGCGACGCGAACCCACCGGCGCGCTTCACCACGCAGCAAACGCCCCAAATACACAATGGCTTCCGGGGCACCGTTCAAGGTCGGTGGCAAGAAGCTTTACCTGTGAGTCGCAACCATGGCAACCCTCACCCTCGACAACCTCAACTCGGGAAAGCACACGGAAACACTGACCTCGTATGCGCTCCGCTCCACAGACCGAACCATGTCGTCACCTTCCTCCGGCCCAAGCCAGGGCAATCAGCCACGACCGCAACCTTCGAGGTGCCCCTGACCTTCAACAAATTCGACTTCCGCGACTACCTCTACCACCTGTACAACGTCGAGGTGACCTCGGTCCGCTCCTTCATCAACCAGCGCATGCCCGCCCAAAAGTCCCTCTCCCAACCCGGCAGCGGCCAGTGGTACCGGCCCCGGGCGCAGAAGCTCATGATCGTCGACCTGGTCAAGCCCTTCACGTGGCCCGAGCGGCCGGCCGAGTCCGAGATGGGGCCATGGGACCACAAGCTGTTCAAGTCGGTCGAGGACGCCCACAAGGTCGACATCAACAAGGCCGTGGCCGCGGGCAGCTGGGGCCCGCAGAAGATGCGCACGGACGAGCAGGAGCCGCGCGAGAGGCGCGAGCTGCGCAAGATGGCGGAGGATCTGCTGAAGGGGAAGAAACGGTGGGCGCCCGGTACGCAGCCGCTTGGGAAGAATGTGCCGATGACGACGCGCACGGTAGGGAAGGGCGATGGTGAGGTGAAGGTGTCACGTAATCTTGAGTCTAGGAAAGAATCGTTTTTGGCTGAGGTGAAGCAGACAGCGGACGCGGATACTCGGCCTATGGATCCAAGGAAGTAGTGGCATGTAGCGCAGAAAGAGCAGAAGAGACTATGAAGGGAATAAGACCATGGTGTCCATGGAAATGCAGGTCAAGAGTTCACCTGGACACAAGGAATACATACTGGCCATTGGACTGTGTATATTACAATAGGGCTGGTAGGTCGACATAGACATCGCATTTGGCTGGGATCAGTATGGAAGCTTCATTCGAAGACGACGGCTTGATTGATCGGTTTAGAATCAGGCGCACTGCTCCGCTCGCCTCAAGTACAATGTGAGATAGGCTTTTGTGCGCTTGGTATGTGCGAGCCATCAAATTGGATCCTTCCAGTGCTCCGGCTGTTGAAATTTGAGGACTTCATTTCCCCAGCTCCACCAGCCTGCGGTGAGATTCCTGGCGAAGACTTCAAGCCCCTTATAATCTGGCACGGTGAATGCATCATCAAACAGACCGCGCAGACTCGGTTTGCGCGAATGCAAGTCCGGTACAGATACAATGACTTTTCCTCGGGTGGACAGGTTTGTCCTGCTCCCTCGCTTCCTTGCAACCAGAAGACGCTCCCACGGCTTCCTCCAGCTCGACTCTGGATCAAAAATAGGCTCGCCAGCTGTCGTCACTTTCAACCAAGTCCATTCATCCACAAGTTCCAGGCCCCACTCTGCAAGAAGTCCCTGGGGACCGGTTATCAAGGCGATGACGCTGGCTTTGTTAGTGACCCATACCGCGACCAGTCCGTCCGGGGCAAGATGGGTCGCAGTGGGTATGAGTGACAGGGTCTGCCGAATCTCATCAAGACTCTTCGCTATCTTGTAACTGTTTTGCTTTCGGCGGGCTGAGCGGTTGGGCCATGGAGGGTCAAGGACGATGAGATCAAATATTGGTGCTTCGCTCAGGAAACGCTCTCGTTCGGATGAGATTGTCCCAAGTAAATGAGTGGACCCTTCAGGAACAATGGCCTTACCGACTGCTTCTGACGTGACTTCTACTGAAACGGCCTCCTTTGGGATAGCCTTCGAGGCCTCTTTTCCTCCATCAGAGGGGACATCTCTCTTGCGCTTTGGCCCAATCACGCCATCCGCGTCTTGTACGATCCGAGGTAAACACCAGGGCCCAGAGTACGATTTGCGAATGAGCTGAAGCGCATCGGCAGACGCAGCCGCGGCCATCAGATCCGACACAGAACTTGGGAGACCGCGGTTGCCATCCTTTGGTTCGGGCGTTGAGAAGGGACTGTCAACTGGCTTTGACGAGACCAGTCTCTTCAGCGCAGTCCTTCCATGTTCAAGTTTGGAGGGAAGAAGCTGCGCCTCTTCAATGGACCTGGGCACATCGATGAGGACGACAGTGCGGTTCTGATTTTGGAAAAGCACAGAATGTGTAACTGACGCTTCTATGTCCTCGGCCATTACACTGTCAATTCGGTGCCAGTGAGGCCGCCTGTCGCTCTGAATTGCTAAGTCAGTGTTCCAAGCTATCTTTTGGTGTGACAGACGTCTAGGTACTTACCAACAGAGGGCCTGGTGTGGGTTCCGAGACAGGACGAAAGGCATTTCGGCAACTCGGTTATTCAAGATCGAAGTTTACGGTTTCAGGGGCCCAGCGCCTGGAGCACCTTCCGCAACGGGGCGGCTACAGGCGGGCTTGGAGACTTACCGCTGACCAACAAGCCCCTTGCTCACTGGCTCTGCTTCACCGACAATGACGTCCGCGGTCTGGTCGCATGCGTCCCCGGCGTAAGAACTTCCTACTGTACATGCCTTTTTCTTTGACCTCCAATTGACTGTCCACTTCCAGATATTGCCGATCCTCGCCCGTTCTGTGACTGTCCCGGCATGCGCTCTCTTACAATTCCCATACAAATCCACACTTGACAGCGGAAACCGACATAGCCGAGCGGACGGCGAGGGGATGCCATCGGCTCTGGTAGATGATGCCTCAATGTCGGCGCTTTCACAACACCAACCACGAGAGGATAGGGATGGACGAGCCCGCCATCTCCCCAAGGACACCATCCCCGTATGTCCCACCGACGACGAGGCGGTAGTGCCGAGAAAGAGGGTGGACAAGCAGAGCTTTGACTATCTCTGGCGCACGGGGACGGCCGGTGGTCTCGCAGGATGCGCAGTGAGTTGTCTCTTTCGCGTGTTTTGTCTCGGGTCTACCTTGGAACGACCCCAGCTGTCGACCCCAGCTCTCCACAAGCGCTGACAGTACACCGCACAGGCGAAAACCGTCGTTGCACCGCTCGATCGCGTCAAGATCCTCTTCCAGGCGAGGAACCCGCAGTTCATCAAGTACTCCGGGTCCTGGGTGGGCACAGCCACCGCTATGAGCGAGATATACCGGCTGGACGGCATATCAGGACTGTTCCGGGGCCATTCGGCAACGGTGTTGCGCATCTTCCCCTATGCCGGAATCAAGTTCCTCGCCTACGAACAAATTCGCTCGGTGGTCATACCGACGAAAGAATACGAGACGCCCATTAGACGACTTCTCAGCGGGTCCTTGGCCGGGGCTACCTCCGTCTTCTTCACATATCCCTTGGAGGTGATACGAGTCCGGCTGGCCTTTGAGACCAAGACAGAAGGCCGCTCGTCTATCTCGTCGATCTGCAAACGGATCTACCACGAACAGCCAAAAGCCCTTGGAAGCGCGGGTCCCGCTGGTAAGGCGATGGGCGCAGCCGCGATCGATGCGGTAGCGCCAAATTCAGGACTCATCAACTTTTATAGAGGCTTCACACCCACTATGTTCGGCATGCTACCATATGCAGGCGTGTCATTTCTCACACACGATACTATGGGCGACTTGCTGCGTTTACCTATTCTTGCGAAATGGACCACCTTACCCCAGCCGAAAAATGCACCAGAAGGGAAGGCGGCTCCCTTGAATTCAGGGGCAGAGCTCCTCGCTGGAGGCGTGGCGGGGTTGGTCTCCCAAACATGCTCATATCCGCTCGAGGTTATCAGACGGCGGATGCAAGTTGCTGGGGCTGTGGGGGATGGACACCGCCTACGCATTGCCGAAACGGCAAAACTGATCCTAAAAGAGAGGGGACCCGGTGGTCTCTTTGTCGGCCTCACTATTGGATATGTGAAGATCATACCCATGTCGGCCGTCAGTTTCTTCTGTTACGAGAGACTGAAGATGGTATTTGGCATCTAGAATGGGCACACTCACGGATGATGAGTTGGCGTTCGGCGAACTTGGCATTGGCGGCATAGCAATGATTTGCCACTGTTTTCGTGGATGGGAGCACAGCGATTCCGTTGCAAATGGTAGATGATGAGAAAGAGCATCTTTGCGAGGCAGGTCACCAATGCTGGCCTTGCTCATGAGACCCCAAGACATGCGAATATACCACCACGTGGCCTTTCCACAACCGTCAGAGCGTCATCTTGGCTGACTGAGAGCGTGCTCCCGTTCACGGCCGAGAGTCTACAGCCAAACGAGAGGGCCTCGATTTGTGTCAAAATTCGCATGTTGTGCCTACTTCGGATTGCCCGACCCAGGTTGTTCACGTTTGTTGGTTGCACCTGCCCGAGTTTTTGGAAAGCCTGTGTTATGCTTGTAGCAGCAGTGACGTGTCTCGTCCTCCTCTATTAGCGCATTTCTCGGATATTGTTTGCGATCATCGTTGAGGTCGCGATCTTTACTAAAGGACTTCCCTACCACAGATCGAAACCTCCTATCCTCTCTAACCTATAATCGCCCTACCCTAAGCATCAGAAATACGGAACTTGTCTTATTCCTGCATCCTGCTACGTGTCCCTCGGAACAGCTACCTGGACTCATACCAGAGGATCAGAAGCTGCGAGCCTCTCTGCTGTTGACCGCAAGCAGAAAAAGCACCATGGCCGGATATCCTACTTCTATTCCGACGCCTCCAGATTTGCTCGGCCATTAGCCTCTATCTTCACGCCTTCATATCCAATCCTAATGAGCAGTTACTCCCCTCCGGCATCCCCGGGCTTCTGGAGTGAGAGTGCTCCCAGCCGAAGTACCCGCAATTCCAGTTCCAAAGACGCAGATCCCCCTCGACCACCAAGAGATGGCTTTGAGTGGGTTTGGTTTCCAGATGGCTACTGGGCCGAGCGTCCAAGCCGAAAAAGCTCAGATGAAGATCCACTTCCAACGAGCAGTAGACCAAGCAAGATCTTCAGATGGGGATCCAGGGTCAGCAAGAGTCCTAAAGACTTTCCGGAGCGGCCTATTGAGCACCAAGATTCCATGCGGTCAACGACAGGTGTCTCTTCCACTAGCGAGGCTCAGCACCCGCTCTGGCAGCTTCCGAAGGATCTTCCTCAGAGCCCTTATCTCTCGGAACAAGACCAGGTAGCAGCCCTCCAGCAAGCGGTATATCCTATGCCCGATCTTCGACTAGCTGGGCCTCAGGTGCATGATACTTGGAAGATTGATGCAGGCGCCGGCGTCCCTATTGCAGAGGTGCTCTCACCAGCAGCCAGAAACTCTGACGTGCTGAGTGGCACCAGGTTGTCGTGGAGGAAGACCTTTCACAAGCATAATGTGAGCTTCCATCGGAGTCAAATTTAATACACAGCATTCTTGCTGATCACCCACAATCAGGTGCCTGAAACAGCTAAAGAAATACCAGAACCCAGCCTCAAAGCGACCACGATCGACACTACTCCAAGCTATTTCAATGTGAAGCCCATCTTGCGCCCTTCGGAACACACACCACCTCACACACCTCCCGAAGGCGGATGCGTCAGCACACGGCCTAACTCGAAGCGCGTGTCATTTTCCGCCCCTACGTACGATCCACCTCCATGCAAACCAGCAGCAACAGCACCACCTTCAGGAGGCTTGCGCAAGTGGCTTATGCAAAAGGTGCCACGAGGCCGAAAGAGTCTTAGAATCCCGGGCTTGGCGAGCGAAAGGAGCTCATCGAAAGGGACAAATGAAGAGGCTTCGGTGGCAAGCAGTCCAGCGAATAGCGTATTTGCGTTCAATCGTCCAGGTAGATAACACTTTGCAAATGTGCAGGCGATGAAGCCAAGAAATATAGGCTAACATGATCCAGTTCACTTGCCAGATGCGACCATTTCGTATCCAGCAGGTGTAAGCAACGATGAGGTACCCATACCTATATTATTACTGCCCTTTATGAATTCAAAGGGCTGACTGACGGCCACAGGAAGCAAAGCATGTAGAGACGCCCCCGCTCAAGAAAGCTACGGCGGACGGCAAACCACGGAGTCTGTTCATAGACCTGGAACATGCAGACATCAAACATACCGACTCGAGCAATGAGGACCATTCCAGCAACACGACCACGGATGATGATACATCCGACAGAATGGCGCCGAGGATTTTCTCATACCGGAAAGGACAGGCAGCAAAGAAGAGGGAATGGTGGGATGAGCCAAAGGTTGCTGTCAGACGGGATCCTGTGAAGGACGTCTCCTTCTTCGAGTTTAACATGCCCGAGCACCTCCCCAACAGCCCGATGTGTCCAGCGCATCCGTTGCACAAGGGAAAGGGGAGACTGGTCTGCGTGGTGAGTTGTTTTCTACGACAACAGTCCTATGGCTTCTATCCCTGATTTGGATCAGCATCAGGATGAAACTAACACAATTCTACGGTGGTAGTATCACGGGCGGGCGAAGGCGTCGACTGATCAGGCTGTTGATGAGGGCTGACATGGCTGGGATGCTGGCTAAGTTATTGGAAGACTCGTGCTGTACAAAGAGTTCATGGTCGTACTGTGAACCTTGAAGCATACCTACTTGGTTGAACAGACATGGTGGCCTTGGTGTTATGTTGAGTAAAATGCGACACCGATGGGTACTGATTCCATATATACAGTACCGTCGACACCGACCAAGCATACCTAGGTTGGAGTACATCAATGAGCTTTCGAATTAGACTGCTAAGAATGGTAGAGGCACTTTATAAGCAGGCATGGATCACAGCAGACACCTTTTGTGTGACTGAACTTGGACCTGGAATGTGAGGGGCTACATGACGTTATCTTGGGTGGGATAAGTCCTCTTCATGACCGTTCCGCAAACTGATTCATAAAGCACTATCTACAGCAGAACAAGATACTTCTCCAATGCACCCACTCCGGCACATCTCCCACAAAGTCCAAAATAGAAGAACCAAAATCATGGAAATCCTTCAATAAAGGGCTCATTCGCCGCACCGCATCCCCGCACATGAAATCCATGCAACACCACACACTCTCCCCAAGCTTGAGTGATGTCGCTGTTCACTACCTCACAGCACCAACGCAGCAGCGCCCACAGCCAACGCACCCATCATGCCTCCGGCAGCAGCGATGTTGTTCGCGCCGGCAGTGACATACGTGATCGCCGGGGTCTTCGTAGGGGCGACGATAGTGGACTGTATGTTTCATGGCACATTTTAGCAACTCGCCCGCCAAGAAAGAAGCAACAGCTCGAAGTCGTAGGCCCAGTGCAGGTTTGAGGGGGGGGGGGTGGCTTTCTAGCCACAGCACCAACACAACCACCGACAAGAGAAAAGTGAAGGAGAGGAACAAACGTACCGTAAGCGTGCAAGGGCAGTTGGTGATGGTGACGACCTGCGACGCCGCCGTGGCCGTGTAGCACACGTCCTGGTAGTAGAAAGTGCCGGGCGTGGCGCAGACTGTTGTGAAAGAGTTGACGACGTACTGTTACGATCGGGGGGAAGTTAGTCAGTCAGCTCTACGGTGTTAGGAGGAGGAGGTCTTGTGGAGCTTGAAAGGTAGAGAATGGGCAAGGATTCAGGCGAGGAGAGGAAGGGGAATGCGCCCACAGTGCTGATGCTCACGGCCGTCACGGTGTTGATGACAGTGGGGGCCGGGGCGACGACGACGGCGGTGTTGGAGCCCGGGGCGATGATGGGCGTGACGGTGGGTGCTTGCGCGACGACCGCGGCTGCGAACTGGACGAGGATGGTGAGGAACTGCATCTTGGGGATTGGGTGGTGGTGGTGGTGGTTGAGAAAGCGTATGGAAGTAGCGAGTGACGATGCACAAAGTCAGTAGTTAGACTGTGTGTAGTAAAAGTAACGAGTGACTGGGGATCTGAAAGGAGTGTGGTTGATGATGAAGGAGGCCAGATAGAATGTGTGGTCCTGTGAGCGGAAGGCATAGCTCTTCTTATACATCGACATCTTTCCCACGACGCGTGCCTGTCCCCATACAACGCGTGGAGGAGCGAGAAGGCATGATCTTTGAGGCTAGCAGGAGACACAATCGTCATGCGCTGTGTTGGTACAATTGAATAATTAGACAAAAGACGTGTCGTACGTAGATCGTTCGAACGCGTGTCCCGTTGCACATTCCTGCGAACCCGTGCAGGCCGCGCGCGGGAGGGGGCCGTGGAGCATTCCATCCATCGGGCGGACCACTTCCACATAAATAATGGCGCGCTCCGGACTATCACAACCGAATTGCTTCGTTTCAGTCTGGTGAATCAGCCAATATTGTTGGTCTTGAACTTGGTCTGGGAAAAGGAGCGGCACCGATCTGGTCTCGATTGGCTGATGTTCTTGTTATATACACTCTCGTTTTTCGGCAGGGCCTGAACCAGCTTCTTGATCGAGACTCCATGGGAAAGCCTAAGAGGTCCCCAAGCTTGCCTCTTGCCACCGAAGAGCTCATGGTTTCCCCCTGCTCCCCGGCCTGGCTCGGTAGCAGACCCATAGGTCCCTTTTTCATCATCGATATTTGTTTCCCCTTCCTAAAACAGATTAAGTTCGCCGGCGGCCTGCTCTTCGAACACTCTAAACCTCCCCTTTCCACCGCAAAATCTCGGCCCCCGCCCCCCAGTGGCTGCACTGCGTGGCTTCAGGAAGAAACCTCCACTCCACCGCCCGCCTCCTTTTGACTAATCGACCGACCCCCACACCACTATGCAATGTTGAGAAACACGTTGGAGGCGCCTTGCGCTAGTCGAGGCCGGCGCAAAATGAAAAGCGATCACGAGCCTCCTTGTGCTGCTTGATTTCCCCCTTAGTGACACATCTATGCCAGAGGATCCCCCTCCCAGCGCCCCGTCTCCTAGATAGCAAACAAAAGAGTAGAAAATGAAATATAACACGCAGTGCGTTGTGCTGAATGCGACGTTCAGAAATTCTTTTTTGATTCAATCGCGGCTCTGCCGGTCCAAAGTGGCGGCATTGCACACTCGCCGGCTCTCGTGGACTTAGGGTCGCAGTAAAGTAGCCGTGCGTGTGTGGTGTTGGCGATGAATGGTTCCTGGGCCAGACAGCGGGAGGGGCGCTGTTCAAGACTCAAACTACGCTGGACGAGCCAGGCGTGGTGAAATCTGCCGTAGGCCAACCAAACTCAGCATCTTTGACCACACTATCCGGCGACTGTGCTTTAGAACCATTCGGAGCAGTCAGGTTGACGACGGTCTACCCTATCATCGGTGCTACTCCGAGACCATCACCGGTGTGCAACAGTAGGTGGCTTTTCATCCGAAATCTCTCGTAGCCCAAACAGCTGCAGCGAAATCCAGCAAATCCTACTTGCGGTTCGAGCGGCTTTGACTTCGGTCTAATGGCTTTCCGGAGTACTGTGCGAAGTCGAAATCGTAGTTCTTTAGGACGGACTCGTACTTCGGCGTGCGCAGGAATTTGGGCACAGAATCCTACATGCGGTGTCAGTATTTCAAGTTCACAGCACCGTCGTCTCCAGACAAAACTTACACTAGCCATCAATTTAAACACAGCATTCTGTGCATCTTCGAACAAGCCAGTCACCTCGTGGAGTGTGTCGATCATGGCCACATCTTGCCCAACGGCCTTGGTCATACGAGTGGCCAGGTTGCTGCGAAGCTGATGGTCGATGTTTAGCTCGCATGGTGAACCGGGTGCCAGAAAGGCATTGTAGATGCCGTAGGCCTGCGCCATGATCTCCTTGATGCCGTCCATTGATGTTGTGGACGGATTCTTCTGGGCGTGTCGGATGGCTTGCTTGCAGCTCTTGACGAATTCGTCCACATCCACATAAAAGGACAAGTTCTCCTCGCAGTGCGTTTCCCTCAGGTTTTCGCGGAACAACAGCCGCAATGCCGGGTCGCTGAGGATCTTCTCCAGCCTCTGGGTGTTGGAGTCGCGTGGGAGCTTGTCGTTGATTGCCATGGCACCGCCGCGCGCTGGCATATCATTCTCTGACGACCTGCCGCGTGGACCGTTTCCGGTGACCAGGTCCTTGCCCCTTGCTGTGAGCTGGTAGATAGAGTGCTTGGTGGGCTGGAAAATTTGACCGCCAGGGTATTGCGCAATATATTGCCGGTCTGGTTGGATGCACTCCATGAGCTCGTACTCGACAAAGTAGTTTGCGATTTCGACAGTTTCGCGTCGATCTACCGTTGTTGAGCAGTCCATCAACCAGTCGGTGGCCGATTTGCCTGTGAACGTCTCTTTGTAAGTCTTGCCCCCAATTTTCCGCTCGGCGGCCATCTTAACGCCGGTGAGTCCGTCCTTGTAGTCGGTCAAGGACTCTGAGTCTGCCTGAGTCACGTTGTTCTTGATGTTGAAACCTGTAATGCCCACAAATCTCCGGAAGACAACTTCCATGGTTGAGCGGTCAGTCTGCAGCTTGTCTGTGGAGTTGTCTCTTTCCAGCGATACGAGTGTGGACAAGTTGTTGCCAATCAGCTCTGCCACCTGCTTCTGTTGTATGCCGTTCTTAGAGCAGAACTGATCCAGAATGGCGATGCCCTTTGCTGTCAGCTGCCAGACCGAGCCTTTCATGGTGTAGACCTGCTGGTATTTGCCGTCCGCAGACTCAATCAGGCGGGCCTCGAGGAAGCGCTGACATATAGACCGAGCCATGTCCTTGGCCATAGAGAAGGTGGTGGTGGTGGTTGTCGTCACGATGCGAGAAGGATCCTTTGGGTCAGGCATGCGATTGGACTGAGAGAATTTCAACGAGCCCAGGTTGTTGATGGCATCTTCGGAGAGGAAGGTGTGTTCGACTTTGGTCAATCTTACACGGTGGGCGGACAGCGGGAGTAGACTGACGATTAACGTCGCAAAGAGGTCTTTGAAGTCCTGCAGGTACCATTAGCACGTCTTCCACAGGGGCAGCAAGCTGCATTGAGCTAGTAGTGGATGTGTAGTGGTTCTGTTGTGGTGGTGTGGTGCTGCAGTGTATTTCCGTGCAGAGTGCAACTCTGCTTGCTACTGGACAGATTAAGTGCCAGATAAAGGGCGCACAACAGCAAGTAGTGTGCGCAAATCACAAGTGAGGGATTGATTGACTGAGTCGACTTACTTTGGTGAAGGGCCTGTCATCATCTGTCATGCGCAACAGCCGTGAAGATGTTTGATGCATTTTGTTGTCGACCCGCGGCAGGATCACCGGGGCGGGCTGCGAGCGGTCGGTTTCGGTATACGGTGAAGAGTAAATGGGTTCCTGCAATTGAGTGCGGAAGCCGCTCACAGTCGGGGACGGGGAGACAGCAAGCGAGGCAGGCCGGTGACGCAGAACTATGTCAGAGGCGGTCTCAGCTCCACGTAAGAGAGCACCAGAGTCTCCAGAAATGGACAGTCGGCTCACGGATCGCTTGTGACGAAGGCTGGTGGGAGAAATGACACTCTGGGTGCGGTCCAGGGCAGACGCTGCAAAAGCGAAAAATCCTCCCGTTCTGTGGAGTTTCAGGTCACCGCGAGCAGAGTTGGTGCCCAATTGCTGGGTCTGTTGCTGCTGGGGGGGCAGTCGGTTGCGACTCGGCGAAGAGGTGGACGCAGGCAGAGAAACTGACTCGGCGACAGGCGCAAGAGGGGATGATGACGATGCAGCAGCAGGAGTCGAGGCAGAGGAAGATTTGCTGCTGTTGCTGGTCTGAGTCTGGGTGTTAGGACTAGGTCGATTGCAGTAATAATCGTAGAGACTAGCACTGGCACTGGCACTGGCGTTGGCGCTGGGACTGGTGTCTGATGCAGCTAGCGATAGTGTAGAGGCTGTCGAAGCAGAGAAGCTGGGAGAGGGTTCTGAATCGAAAAGGGATGAGTTGGAGGGCGAAGATGCAGAGGGCGATGATGACAATGACAATGACGAGGCCAGGATGATATTGAGGAGAGACGGACGCCGAGTTCTGGTGGTAGTGGTGGTGCTGGCTGGTTGTGGTGGTTGTGGTTGTGAGGAGGACAATGAGTGGTAGTGAAGATAGGCTAGGCGAGAAGAAGATGAGACGCCGGCAGCCATCTAACAAAGACAGACAGGATCAACGAGTTAGTCAGATCAAACAAACACAGGTGGAGGTGCAGCAGGTCTGGGTCTTGAAAGGTTTCCTTTCCAGGGACCTTGGCTGGGGCTGGGTTGGGCAGAGAAAAACGAGACTGCTGCTGGTTTGAACCAAATGGAAGAGAAGGATAAATGGGGATCAGATCAGATCAGATCAGATCACACGGCTGGCGAATCTCATGAGAGATGAGGGCTCGCCCACCACTGTGGACCAGGGCAGTGACAAAGTCAAACCCCCCCATCATGCCCCCTCCCATTCCATTCCATCCCATGGGCATGGACAAGGACAAGGACATGGGATTGGGATTGGGACCACTTGAGATATCGTTACTGTGGTAATAACAAAAGAGCCACAGTGCAGTATACGGCACATGGAACGATACGGTAGGTACGGAGTAGGGTATAGGTTGCGTATGCAGTAGATCTGGGTGGAGAGGAGGGGGGGGGGGCCGATTTGAAAGATATGCTTGCCTGCTGAGGGTAATGCTGCTGGAGAGACGATTCAGGATGAGGGAGATCGTGGGAATGAGAATGGGGCAGGTGTGCAAGCACTGGACGAGCTGGAAGCAAGAGGTCCTCGCTATGAGCCATGGGGAGGAGTTGATTGCAGCTACAGTTCAAATGGGGCGTCGAAGAACAGTGCGAGTACAACCATTGAATGGGGGGGATGGGGGT